>SJYO01007492.1:39543490-39901222 GCA_006410555.1 Capra ibex | reverse complement strand
AGACTGGCCGAATGGATACAAAAACAAGACCCCTCTATATGCTGCTTACAAGAGACCCACCTCAAAACAAGGGACACATACAGACTGAAAGTGAAGGGCTGGAAAAAGATATACCACGCAAATAGAGACCAAAAGAAAGCAGGAGTGGCAATACTCATATCCAATAAAATAGACTTTAAAACAAAGGCTGAGAAAAGAGACAAAGAAGCCCACTACATAATGATCAAAGGATCTATCCAAGAAGAAGATATAACAATTGTAAATATATATGCACCCAACATAGGAGCACCACAATATGTAAGACAAATGCTAACAAGTATGAAAGGGGAAATTAACAATAACACAATAATAGCGGGAGACTTTAATACCCCACTCACACCTATGGACAGATCAACTAAACAGAAAATTAACAAGGAAACACAAACTTTAAATGATACATTAGACCAGTTAGACCTAATCGATATCTATAGGACATTTCACCCCAAAACAATGAATTTCACCTTTCTCTCAAGTGCTCATGGAACCTTCTCCAGGAAAGATCACATCCTGGGCTATAAATCAAAACTTGATAAATTAAAAAAAATTGAAATCATTCCAAGTTTTGATTTCCCCTTCGTATTTGAATGAGATCCTTGCTGGGTACAGTAATCTGGGCTGTAGGTTATTGTCTTTCATCACTTTAAGTATGTCTTGTCATTCCCTCCNAAGTATGTCTTGCCATTCCCTCCTGGCCTGAAGAGTTTCTATTGAAAGATCAGCTGTTATCCTTATGGGAATCCCCTTGTGTGTTATTTGTTGTTTTTCCCTTGCTGCTTTTAATATTTGTTCTTTGTGTTTGATCTTTGTTAATTTGATTAATATGTGTCTTGGGGTGTTTCGCCTTGGGTTTATCCTATTTGGAACTCTCTGTGTTTCTTGGACTTGGGTGATTATTTCCTTCCCCATTTTAGGGAAGTTTTCAACTATTATCTCCTCAAGGATTTTGTCATGATCTTACCCCAAATGCAGCAATACAACCAAGATGAAGAGACAGAGGAATACTCAGCAGGTAAAGGAACAGGAGAGTTGCCCACCAAACCAAACAAAAGAGGAAGAAGTAGGGAATCTACCTGAGAAGGAATTCCGAATATTGATAGAGAAAATGATCCAAAATCTTGAAATCAAAATGGAATCACAGATAAATAGCCTAGAGACAAGGATTGAGAAGATGCAAGAAAGGTTTAACAAGGACCTAGAAGAAATAAAAAAGAGTCAAAATATAATAGATAACGCAATAAATGAGATCAGAAACACTCTGGAGGCAACAAATAGTAAGGTAGGAAAAAATATAAAAGACGAAAAAGGAGACAAAGGAGGTGGGAAGGGAAGCCCGTCCCGGGAAGGGAATTTTAAGAAGAGAGGTTTCCAAACACCAGGAAACACTCTCCCTGCCGAGTCTGTGGCAAGCCTTGGAAACACAGAGGGCAATATAACAGGAAGGAAAAATAAAAAAATAATTAAAACCAAGAGATTAAAAGCCCAACAGTAACTCCCCCAGCGGAAAAGCAGCACAGACGCCTGCATCCGCCATTGGGAAGTGGGGGCAGGGCAGGGACGCGCGGNTTTGTAAGAATCCGGCAGGAACACCCCATGCGCAACCAGAACTATCTAACTTGGGCTAGCAAACCAGACTGTGGGATAGCTACCTCACGAAAAGCTTGAACATAAGACACTGCCAGGACTGAGCACAGAACAAAGAACGGAACGAAAAAGCCGGCTGCAGACCATCCCCCGCCGGGGACAGGCAGCCAGAGCTGTAAGGACTGGAAAGGGGCAATTGCAGACCCGGAGAGACTTTACTTACCTAACTGCAAGCAGGCTTCTTTGCTAAGACTTCTGGGGGTGCTGGACAGGCACAATCTGCCTCACGGGGGGCGCCAGCAGTCCACCCAGAAAGCTGAGCAGCAGCGGCAGAAAAGGTGACAATCCACGGTGATCGTGCTCGCCAAACTCCTGAGCTACTCAGACCTGGGAAGGGCACAAAGCGCAGTCCTAGCTGAATCTGTGCCTCTGAGGGCTGCCTGAGCGCCGAACCTGAGCGGCTTGGACCGGGGAAGTGCACGCAGCCTAGGGCCGGCCCCAGACGATTTCCAGCTGAGCATCGTAGAGCCGGAGCGGTTTGTACGCCGCGAGAAGGGACAGGTCCAGCAGGGCTGAGACACTGTGTGCACACGATAGTGCTATTTGTTTGCAGCATCCCCCCTCCCCACAAGGCGACTGAACTAGTGAGCCTAAAAAAACAGCAAACAGAAGAAGTTAAACAGAGGGAACCACCTTGGAAGTGATCCCACATGGCCCACAACTTCAGAGAAGGGCCAGATATAATTTTACTATTTTTAAAATCAGTCCTTTTTTTTTTTCTTTTTTCTTTTTTTTTCTAACTTTTTTTTAATTGTTAAGTCTTCTGTTTCTCCTCTAATTTTTATTTCTATAACCTACTATTACTATTAAAAAAAAAGTTCTTTTTTTTTAAGGCAAAACCATATATAGTCTTTGGATGGTTGTTGGTGGGTTTTTTTTGTTTGTTTGTTTGTTTGTTTTTAATAATTCTTGTTTTTTTGTGGCAGGGCCTAGCTGCTACAAAGAAGACACCTTTTAGACAACACTCATGTGTATGGGCAAAAAACTCGAGGACTGTACTTGTGACTAATTGTATAACAGGTTATTTTAGTTTCTGTTCTGTGGAAAGTATAAACCATTCCAACAAAGGGTTTTAATGTAGATTTTGTTTTTGTACCCATGCTGTTGATTGCTAAATGTAATAGACTGATCATGATACTGAATTAAATGTGTGTTTGTTTTTTTTTAATATGCTGTAAAGTTAGTCTACTCTGAAGCCATTTTGGTAAACTACTGTGTGAAGTTAGAATTCCTTCAGGGTGATGCCAGGTTCCATTTGAAATTTATTTACAACCTGCTTTGGTGGAGAAGCTGTTGTCTTCAGAACCTTGGTGTAGTTGAACTGACAGTTACTGTGTTGTGACCTGGAGTTTAAATGGGTGACCATTTAAAGGGTCACCCATGCAAAGTCATGGAGTTTTTTTTTATTATTAATGATTGTTGGCACATCCTATGCAATATATCTAAATTGAATTATGGTACCAGATGAAGTTTTAGATGGGAATGAAGCTTGTGTATCATCCATTATCATGTGTAACCAATAAAAGATTTAATACCCTCAAAAAAAAAAATGTTTCCTGAGGGAGTGCTCCCCTGGTCTAACAAGGGGAACCAAGTGCCTCATCCAAGGGTCACTGCTGATAATGCAAAGGAAAAGGAAAAGGCATTGTGGACACAGATTTAGTTATCCTCTGTGAGAGACTGGGCATGGGGGCCTGAGGAGAGAGGCAGGGGTAACTCATGTTATGAGTTCTATTCTAGATGCACTGATGTTGTATGGGTAGGGTGGGTTCAGTACAAAGAGACAGTGAGAGACAAGATTTAAGGATTCTCAGCACAGGTGGGAGAGCACACTATGTTATCAAAGGGAGAGTGTGCAACAGGGAAAACACACAGCTGAAATACATTCCTGATGAGACGGCAGCAAGGTGAAATGCAGCCAGGAAAAAGATCAGAGGAGGGAAACTAAAGAGGGACCAGGAAAATCTCAGAATCCAAGGTGGGAGCTCCAAGAAGATGGGCTTAGTCAACAGCATTTAATTTTCTGGTCAAAGAGGCTGAGGCCTGAGAAAAATGTTATCATCAGCTGCATTTATTCAGACTTGTCTGGAATAACTTGGATATGTATTGAATTCAACATCATCCACAGTTCAGTCCAGTTCAGTCACTCAGTCGTGTCTGACTCTTTGCGACCCCATGAATCGGAGCACGCCAGGCCTCCCTGTTCATCACCATCTCCCGGAGTTCACTCAGACTCACGTCCATCGAGTCAGTGATGCCATCCAGCCATCTCATCCTCTGTCATCCCCTTTCCCTCCTGCCCCCAATACCTACCAGCATCAGAGTCTTTTCCAATGAGTCAACTCTTCTCAAGAGGTGGCCAAAGTACTGGAGCTTCAGCTTTAGCATTATTCCTTCCAAAGAAATCCCAGGGTTGATCTCCTTCAGAATGGACTGGTTGGACCTCCTTGCAGTCCAAGGGACTCTCAAGAGTCTTCTCCAACACCACAGTTCAAAAGCATCAATTCTTCGGCACTCAGCCTTCTTCACAGTCCAACTCTCACATCCATGCATGACCACAGGAAAAACTATAGCCTTGACTAGACAGACCTTAGTTGGCAAAGTAATGTCTCTGCTTTTGAATATACTATCTAGGTTGGTCATAACTTTTCTTCCAAGGAGTAAGCGTCTNTTCCACTGTTTCCCCATCTATTTCCCATGAAGTGATGGGACCGGATGCCATGATCTTCGTTTTCTGAATGTTGAGTTTTAAGCCAACTTTTTCCCTCTCCTCTTTCACTTTCATCAAAAGGCTTCATCTCGGACTTCAGTCCGTTCAACTAAGGAGGTCAAGGTAAGAAGAAAGAGTTCTAACGAAACCGATAAGCTCCAAAAAACATAAAGGTATGTTTAGAACTTTAATAAACAAGATCAAGACACTTTTTACACCGACCATCGAACTATCCCTAACGTAACTTAAACATTTAACGAAACCCATCATATGAGTAAAAGTGATATAACTAAGAAGGATAGGTACTTGTACCATATAAAGAGGTAGATAATCACAGGAGAAACTAAAGAAAGTAGTCACAAAATATCAAAAGATATATATCCAGAAATCAAAGAAATCCATCTATATAAGGATTCATAAAATAAGAAAAGCAACGTTACCACTTACCTTAACAAAGGAATTAAAGAAAAAGATGAAAGAGTAATAAGCACATATCCTTACGTTCCCTAAAGACACACAACTAAAATATAGGACGTTGAAATGATATAAGTAACTACTCGAGATCATTAAAAGACCACCTCAGAAATCCCAAAAGGTACATCTCCTAGTACAGTAGACGTTTGTCACTCTCAAAATGAAGAAGAAAAGGTTAAACCTAAGGAAAATAAAGAAAAAGACGAGACTAACGACACCGGTTTTGAAGGTCTTGATACAACTTATCATCGCCACTTTCACCTGTGGGAACAGAACAAGGACTGAAATCCCCTTTACGAAAGTTAAAAAGTGGTAACTCCTATTACAAACGACACCCAAACAGTATATATCGAAAATAATACAACTCCATACAAGGAAGATAAGGACGAAAGACCTCTCAAAAATAGTATTTACCTACAACTTAAAACAGTTTCCGGAAGAGACGTAGATAACTCTATTAGTATACCAAAAATAAAAAGTTAAACAATTACACCACTTAATGTAACTAACTAAACGTCTATAACTTCTTAGGAACGTAGGGACCCTATTTCGGGTGAACCAGTACCACATACTAGAAAAATTACACAACAACCTAAGACTAACGATCTTAAAACAACTCCTAAAAACGTAGATACAAGTAGTCACTATAACCGGACATCAAAAGGAAAAAACATTGTAGAAACAGTCCAAAACCATAATCCCACTACCACCGGAGTATCTTACTCAAACCTTCAAATGGAAGGAGACGTTAAAAGACCTTCTCAAACTCCTCCTATCCACAATCGAGAAGAGCTTTAAAAACCATCTTAAGTCGACACTTCGGCAGACCTGGACCCGAAAACAAACGACCTTCTAAAGACTAATGGCAAAGTTAAAGGCACGAACACTACCCAGACAATTCTAAAAGATAAAGAAGGACCAAGTCAAAACCTTTTAACATGAAAAGATTCTTAAACAGGTAAAGAAGGTGCAACAGGTAAAATAACCGTATGTTGACGACTATCATCAGAGAATACTAGGAAACATAAAGACACAACAGACAACACTAGAGAGGTAAAAGTAAAGATTAAAATAACTAAACTAAAAAGAGAGAAACGAAGAACTACTCAGACCGATTACCAAACAGTTAAAATAAATAGGAAAGTTTCTTGGTCGAAAACCGAAGTTGGGGTCATAAGAATAGACCTCTTAAGGTACCTGTCTCCTTGGACCACCCGATATCAGGTACCCCAGCGTTCCTCAACCTGTGTTGACTTACTGATTATGAAAGTGAAGTGAAAGAAAGTGAATTTCATGTCTTAATTCACCCAAAAATATTATATGAGTAACTTGACACGTTTGGTAATGGTTTTAGTTATAATCTTCTAAAATATAGTGGAGAGGGGTTCTTAAACACATGTCTAATGGTCAGTAAGGGGTAAAGGAAGTCAGGGAGGGTGATCGGGACTCGTTGGTGATTAGAGGAATGACAGAGATGTTTAAACAGATAAAACCTGTAAAGTATATTTACCTTAGTATGTCATACACCAGAAAACACTGACCGAAGAAAGTGAATCGTACAAAAACTTCCAGTAAGTACAACATCATATATAGTCATGTAGTAAGGAAAAATAACAGTTGATTAAAACGTAACACACCTGATATGATGTGAAATAAATGGGGAAGTAGTAAACTACGTGACTACTTACTTATTTATTTTGACCCAATGAAGGGGAAAAACGATAATACTTATTAGGACGATACTTGTAAACAACTATTCAAAACACACCCACACCCAAAAGTAGACAGAACCTATATATAACCCCTGAACTAACGACCCAATGTACCATCGTGGATACAAATTAGAAAACTCCTTGACAATTCTAACAAAAGGTTTCGTTGACTTAGTAAAAACTCTTAAGGTTAAAGAGATGTAGGAATGGTCTACATAATAAAGAAAACAGAACTTCTAGGGTTAAAGAGATGTAACAGTTGTTGTGAGTGATAAAAAAACCAGAAAAAATAAAACCGATAGATCAGACACATTTCACCGTAGATAGTTTTCACTAAGACTAAACGTAAAGGAAACAACCACATTATAGATCCTTTAGTAATGGATTAGGTTCCAGTATTTGTGAATATAAATACACACAGGTACAAAAAAAGATTCTCGACAAATCAAAATTGAGAATGTAAATCGAGAAATAAAGTAAAAGTTAATTAAAAAATTATATTTAAATAAAATTAACCTCCGATTAATGAAATGTTATGACATAACCAAAACGGTATGTAATTGTACTTAGATAATTAAAAATATATGTCACACTCCATTAAGAAAATGTCCACTTATGGGTAAACAGGATCGTGGTAAACAACTTTGTGATAAAAGGAGGTGATTTAACGGAACGATGGGAACAACTTTTAGTCAACTCGTGTATACATGTCCAAATAAAGACCCAAATGGAGAAGAGACTTAAAACTTGTCAATATGTCAACAACCTTGGCTAGGGAAGACTACCTTCTCCGACCGGTAAGTAAGGCCGATAAGTGATATATGTATCACTCGATATCTATCTACTACATAAACGGAAGTTTCGGAGTAAAGGAACTAGGTATTCATAAAAAAGTCCCAATAACTGTTGTATTTTTCTCAATTGGACGATTTCGTACATAATGTCGTAACCGTATTTGAAGGTTATTTAATTTAAACAAGTGAATTCCATTGATATCAGTTAAAGACAACGAACATTAGTGTCTTGACATGGGTTATGTACTGGTGTCCCAATTAATTAAGTTAATAAATACGGAAGTAGACGGTAAGGTATCGACGAAGACGACGTTAGTCACGGATTTCGAATTCCACAACACTAAAGATAAACCTTAACATTTCAAAACGATCATAGACCTACGTCTATTATGATAAGGGTAAGTATACAGGATGAAGTGATACTTAAAAGTCAAGATATTTAACTTCCTATACAAAATTTTTATTTATAAAAGTTGTATCAATGACTTAATAAATATTTTTGTGAACATTATTTACAAGTTATTTTTTACGTTCTGAGAAAGTGGAAGATTTTCTTTGAAAGGGTTAATTTACAACAGTAGAAGTATTAACATTCTATTTTAACTTATATTTGTTTGTAACGTTTTAAAGTTTATACAACTGATACTTCTTGGTCTTATTAATGCCTATTACAAATATGTTATAATGGTTAGTACTTTAGATCAAGTAAGAAGAAAGATGTTATATAAGTATAGGTATTCTTCTAAAAAAATTTTGGTCGTTGTTACATTTTAAGACAGGAAATCAATTAATCCGAATTAACGACGTTGTTTCTAATAAATTCCTTGTCTTCTCGTGTTGTTAGATTATTCGTAGTCTATTTCTATAACAAACTTTTGTTTATCCATTACTAATTTTATTCTGTATGGTCAGACGGCTTGTTCACTGTTCAACTGTCCTATAAGGTGAAGCTAAAAGTTTCTGCAAAGGGTTAGACAATTAGATAAAAATTTTTACGATCTTTATTCAAGACACATGGATCTTGTCACTACTGAAAAAAGAGTTTCGAAAAATACAATTTTAAAAAAGAAGAAATTGTAAAAAATTTTCTTGTATTATGTTTGTGTCTTAAACCCTTGACCTTCCAAAACTTTAGTTCATATTAAGACTGTATGTAGAAAAGGTCAGGAAAAAGTGTCTTTGTAAAAATGTAAAATTTTAATCAAAATCAATCATACTTATATTTAAAGGTAGGATTCTAAAAAGTCAATGACGTTAAACTTTTGAATGGATACATCAGTATTTGGTAAGACCAAAAATTATATGTCTACTATACGGCATTGAAGTAATGATAATAATAATCTTTACATTATCTTTACATAATCTTTACGTCTTACATTATCTTTTCGTCTTTACGTAAGACAAAAAGTGACAATTAATACCTCGACTTGTATCCACGAAAATACTCTAACAATTCGTCCATTCTAGTTATCTATTCTCCGAACCACAATTTAATCTCTATCGTACGTCACTTACGACCCGTGGACGTAAGAAAGTCATTCATCACCGTGTTGAGACGATCGTGTGTCTCCTCAGGTTCCTCCCAATCACCGAATCTCAGGACTGCCAGGTGCAAAGGTTGGTCGGTCGAGAGTTTCCTCCAATTTCTAAAAAACACCGTTGGATACTGTCGCGATGAGAGTTTAGTTGTCCTTTTTTACTGAAAAGGGTTATGGGATGGATGGGCTATCTTGACTACTCGTTTTGCCGTTTCCACCTCCCAAGGCCGCCGTTTATTTGTCATTTTCATCCCCGCCCTCTTCTTACGTCCACGACGTCACCATTCCGGACGACCGCAGTGTCCTCGCTCCTGGGACCTTTGGACCGACTGAGACGACACACCGGACTCGGGTCAGTCCAAGTCAATGTCGACAGTGGAAGGTGACTCTAACTATTTGTTCGCCCTTGGGTACAAAGGAAAAGGAGATTGTTCCGAAGGGAGAACATCCTTGGAGTCCTGAGGTCTGAACGTGAATGAGACCGCGAAATACGTAATTACTAACTTTTTTTTAGTTTTATATTAGTATAATACTTTCAAACCCTTTATCTTCAAAAATTTTAGTTTATATTAAGATGGTATATAGGAAAAGGTTAGAAAGAGTACCTATATGAAACTGTACTAAACAGTTCTATGCATACACTGACACATAGAATCCTATATTTAACCTAAAGAAACATATTTAACCTAATAAAGAAGTATATTTAAGGGGTTTAAAACATAATTCCCAGTTTTTGAAACTTTTACACTTACTAAACTCTTGGTGTAACCGATTAACATAAGATTTTAAAAATATAACTTTGGTCATTACAATCTCAAATAACTAAAGTGGTAAAGTAGAAAAGATTGTGTTCTATTATGAACTTTCAGAGTACATTCTTAATTTATCCAGGTTTTCTTATGTAATAACAACGAAATACTAATTAAAGAAACTAATAATCTTTGAGACTTACTAAAAGGACAAATAGACGATTAACAAAAAGTCATATACAGAAATCGAATAAATGACCTTTAAACATAAATGGTATAAACCCCGTTTACAAAAAGAAGTAAAACGATGAACGAGAAATAAAAAAATTAATTTTTTAATGTACACGTATAAAATTTAAAGAAAGTTATATTAAATCGAATCTTTTGATATCTTAGGTCCTAATACTATAAGACTAAGTAACATAAATAAAACCGGGTAATCTTGAAACTTTTCATTAACATAAAAACGTTTTAGGTGAACTTATGGGACTTCCCGATTAGTGGCAAGTATTGAGACGACGACGAAGATTCGGTCCCGATTAGTGGCAAGTATTGAGACGACGACGAAGATTCGGTGAAGTCAGCACAGGCTGAGACACGTTGGGGTATCTGCCGTCGGGCGGTCCGAGGGGGTAGGGACCCTAAGAGGTCCGTTTTGTGACCTCACCCAACGGTAAAGGAAGAGGTTACGTACTTTCACTTTTCACTTTCACTTCAGCGAGTCAGCACAGGCTAAGAAACGCTGGGGTACCTGACGTCGGATGGTCCGAGGAGGTAGGTACCCTAAAAGGTCCGTTCTCATGACCTCACCCCACGGTAACGGAAGATGGAAGTTTTGAGATTCAAAAATCTTATAAGAAGTTATAAGAATAGAAAATTAAAAAGTTTTATGTATTATCTGGGGATCAAGGAGCTCCCTTTGTAAACCGTCCAAATAAACAAAAGTCTAAGTGTTTGTGGTCTGAAACGTCCATTTCGTTTCTTGATGTTTCACTTTGACGTCGTGTTTACGACCCGTCAGTCGGTCTGAGTGAGTGTCGAGTTCACAGCTCTCAAAAGTGGATAGTCGGAGTACCACGTGAGTTCAGTTCTGGTGGAACGTTTTACTGTGTAATAGTGTACAGTGTCTAGAAGTCTCAACGGACGAGATTTGTCGACTTTAGTATTTTAAATTTAAGCGCTTCCACATTTTATAAACAAAGATAAAAATGTTGGAAGTAATAGAGGTAATAACATAATATAATCATAACTGTGATGGATGTAAAAAATCACCAAATACTTTGTACCTTCAACTTTGGGACCGGAAGAAGAGTAGGGGTTTAGTCTAGAACTAAACAGTTGTCACTGTCACACACTACAAATCAAGGACTATTAAGTGTTAAATTTACGTCTATTTAACAACTGAACTTTGTAGGTGAAACTTATTTTAAAAGGTTTTTGGATGTTCAGTCGTCCTCTTTTCATACTTCGGTAGTTCTGAGTGGAGTTTACATAGTCCGTCGGTTACATATAGACATTAATGAAAGGATACAGGTGAAAGATAACTCCTGTGACGTGTCACAGACTATATGTAACGAAGAAATAATAAGAGACCAAGTTCCTCTTTGTATCCGACATTTTACAATGTTCTTTCAATACACGACTAAAGTCTCTCGACTACTTCCTTGAGTATGAATTACATAGTAAGGTTAATTTTAGTTATTAAACTTCTTTATGGTCAAGTTTCTTTTTGTATTTAATCATAAAGATACATAATATATCAATCCATTAATCTAATAGAAGAAAGGCGAAGTCAAAGGTCCCTCGAAAAGGTCCGTTATTATGACCTTGCCCGTCACCTTCACTAAGAGATACTACAAGATCTTCTTTCGGACTTCATCAGTACACTTCTGTGGCGGTCCTCGGTGGTACACCACGTGGACATGGGCAGTTTCCGGACCCCTTCGGACCCAGTTTTTGGTCGTAGCGGGGAGTTCATACACTCGCTTCTACGGAAGCCTATTAGGGTGGGGTTAATAGTTTGTCGGGGGAAGAAGTTCTGCGGTCAGAGGGGTCTACTCCGTGGTTTCTCTCACCTTGTCTTTCTTCGGTTGGGTAATTCAGGTAAGATTTTCGGAGGGGTGACTTAGGTACTCGTATTATTTACAAACAAAATTTCATGTGTACGTGTGTGTGTGTTCTTATGATATCGCCCAACGGTAAAGCATGAGGTCCCCTAAAAAGGTTGGGTCCCTAGTAGAGACGGTAGAGGACGTAACCGTCCATCCAAGAAATGGTGACGGGGTGGACCCTTCGGGGATTAATCTAATCGAAGAAAGGTGAAGTCAAATCAGATTCTAAAATGGAGATTTGAAAAATGTTCTTACTTACTGGGTATGGGTTTTCTTGGTTACTCTAGGGTAAAAACTTCCTCATAAAAAAAAAAATTCACGTGTCTTCTGTTGTAGGTACCAAAGAACCAACCTCTAGACACTGCGAGTCCAACTTCCTGACCCCTACCCTTACATGTTTACCATCCACTCATGACTCGACCCTCGACTCCGTAGAGAAGGGTCTGGAGAACCGTCTTAGGTACCGAAGCGTTCAGTCTCGTATAATAATGGTTCTTCCTAACATTGAGTAAAATATACGTTCTTTTAGTTACGAACCCCCATAAGCCCCCATCCCCTTGTATGGGTTTGAGTACTTTGACACTAGATCTCGGACCTATGCACCTCAAAGAGAGGTCACGAAAAAGTTGACCTAGTGAAATCTCTTAGGGAACCGAGAAAATAAATTGTTGTCACTGGTGTTTTTTCTTGAGGACCCTATCTGTCATGTAAGACAAAACACCACAAAAAATAGTTCCGGGAGTCAAGTCAAGTCAACGAGTCAGTACAGACTGAGAAATACTGGGTAGTTAACGTCGTACGGTCCGAAGGAACAGGTAGTGGTCGAAGACCTCGAATAAGTTTGAGTACAGGTAACTCAGCCACTACGGTAGGTTGCTAGAGTAGGAGACAGCAGGGGAAGAGGAGGGTGTAAGTTAGAAAGGGTTGTAATCCCAGAAGAGGTTACTCAGTCAAGAAGTGCAGTCCACCGGTTTCACAACCTCAAAGTCGAAGTCGTAGCCAGGAAGGTTACTTATGAGTCCTGACTAAATTAAATCCTACCTGACCAACCTAGAGGAACGTCAGGTTCCCTGAGAGTTCTCAGAAGAAGTTGTGGTGTCAAGTTTTCGTAGTTAAGAAACCCCGAGTCAAAAGAAATATCAAGTTGAGAGTGTAGGTACAACCTCTTCCTTTACCGTTGGGTGAGGTCACAAGACCGGACTCCTTAGGGTCCCTACCGCCTCGGACCATCTGACGACAGATACCCCAACGTGTCTCAGTCTGTGGTGACTGCACTGAATCGTCGTCGTCGTCAAGTGTAGGTATGTACTGATGACCTTTTTGGTATCGAAACTGATCTGTCTGGAAACAACTGTTTCATTACAGAGACGAAAAATTATACGACAGATCCAACCAGTATTGAAAGGAAGGTTCCTCATTCGCAGAAAATTAAAGTACCGACGTCAGTGGTAGACGTCACTAAAACCTCGGGGGGTTTTATTTCAGACAGTGACAAAGGTAACAAAGGGATAGATAAACGTCACTCCACTACCCTGGTCTACAGTACTAGAAGCAAAAGACTTACAACTCGAAATTCGGTTGAAAAAGTGAGAGGAGAAAGTGAAAGTAGTTCTCCGAGAAATCGAGAAGAAGTGAAAGACGGGATTCCCACCATGGTAGATGTATAGACTCCAATAACTATAAAGAGGACCTTTAGAACTAAGGTCAAACACAAAGTAGGTCGGGTCGTAAAGAGTAGTACATGAGACGTATCTTCAATTTATTCGTCCCACTGTTATATGTCAGAACTGTATGAGGAAAGGAATAAACCTTGTTCAGACAATAAGGTACAGGTCAAGATTGACAATGAAGAACTGGACGTATGTCTAAAGAGTCCTCCGTCCAGTCCACCAGACCATAAGGGTAGAGAAAGTCTTAAAAGGTGCTAAATAACATTAGGTGTGTCAGTTTCCGAAACCGTATCAGTTATTTCGTCTTTATCTACAAAAAGACCTTGAGAGAACGAAAAAGGTACTAGGTTGCCTACAACCGTCAAACTAGAGACCAAGGAGACGGAAAAGATTTAGGTGGAACCTGTAGACCTTCAAGTGCCAAGTGCATAACGACTGCGGACCGAACCTCTTAAGACTCGTAATGAAATGATCACACACTCTACTCACGTTAACACGTCATCAAACTCGTAAGAAACCGTGACGGAAAGAAACCCGAACCTTACTTTCGACTGGAAAAGGTCAGGGCACCGGTGACGACTCAAAAGGTTTAAACGACCATGACTCACGTCGTGAAAGTGTCGTAGTAGAAAGTCCTAAACTTTATCGAGTTGACCTTAAGGTAGTGGAGGTGATCGAAACAAACATCACTACGAAGGATTCCGGGTGAACTGAAACGTAACGTCCTACAGACCGAGATCCACTCACTAGTGTGGTAGTACTAATAGACCCAGTACTTCTAGAAAAAACATATCAAAAAGACACCTAAGAACGGTGGAAAAGAATTATAGAAGACGGAGAAAATCCAGATATGGTAAAGACAGGAAATAACATGGGTAGAAACGTACTTTACAAGGGAACCATGGAGATTAAAACAACTTCCATAGAGATCAGAAAGGGTAAGATAACAAAGTTCCTGGATGTATTTTCCTTGTGTTTTGCACAGACGTCGTCTACACTTCTGTCCTTTATTATGAAAAAAAGACAACTCAGAAACAAATCGAACCGTTGGAACAGTAAATGAAACACTATTTGAGGACTTACCTTATTTGAACGTCCACTTTTCAATATTTTTGATTGGAACTCTCACTGAAAAAATGAAGATGATGGTGGACGAAACTATAAAAGATAAGCTAGACGTACACGTCATTATAGGGTGTACTGTTGGATTTTCTCTTTATTTACAATAATATTGTATCAAAATCCTTAATCGTTTAACTCAGAACTTGTAAATTTTTTAGATAACCATGACATACGTGAGACTATTTAGTTAGTGGAACCCTCCTATTATTTTTTATCGGATATAGGATTCAGTCATTGAAAATTTCCATTATATCTTCTCAAAACAAGAGATATTTTCGTAAAAGTCGAGAAAAAACACGAACATAATTACTTACGGTTTTAAAAAATTAGGTTCTATGTGTAGTACGTTAAGAGAGACGAAACCCTTGTCGAGAAGGAGACAAACCTCCTTACATGACTAATACCCCTATTGACGAAATTTGGGTCCTTTTTTCAGACAAGAGGTCTTAATTCATGTTTGTGGGTTTTAACTGACTTTCCGATCCTTTACTACTAAAGATAAAGTGACTTATAGTACCGGTTAAGGTCCTGAAGGGTCCACCAAGTCACCATTTCTTAGGTGGACGGTTCGTCCTCTGGACCCAAACTAGGGATCGAGTCCTTCTAGGGGGACCTCTTACTTTACCAATGGATGAGGTCATAAGAACGGACCTCTTAAGGTACCTGTCTCCTCAGACCACCCGATGTCAGGTACCCCAACGTCTCAGTCTGTGTTGAATTGCTGAGATGTCGTCATCGTTGTCGTACCGGTCGATACTTAAACGTATATGTAACTACCAGTAAAAAACTTTTTAGTCTTGTTTCATCTTACACGTCACGATCTTATTAAAAGTTACTAATTTTCAGTAAAGGTATGTGACTTTCTAGTCCTAATGTTTTAACACCGACTAAAATAAAAGTAGTAAACGAAAAGATTTTATAAGACTTTTCAACACAGTGTAAGAGTTAGTCATTTCTCCCGTCATAAACGTCCCGAACCTCCTACACGAGACCTAAGAGTATTGGTAGTCAATAACAACTTGTTTTGGTACCTTCTTTTAATCAAATGATCTACAAAACGAAGAGCTATTTACTCGTACTTACTACGTCAGTAAATGTAAAGTTGGTGTTTTTTCGAAAGGATCGGTGTACTATTTTCCAGTAATATGGGAACATTACCAGTTTAAGTGATATAGTGTTACTTGAATTTGAAACTAGTATTTTATCGGTATTCGAAAAACAAAACAAAACCTTAACCTTTTCTCTTAGATTCAAAATATGTTTAATGTATGAAAATTTTTCCACAGTTTAATATATGTGTATTTAAGTCACTACATCCATACAAAAGGTCTCTTAAGACAAATTTAGGACCTAGTAAGGGATTGAGGATGGGGATCCCTTTAAAGTCTTCTCCGGAGGACCGGTTCTCCATAATACGGATACCAAAAACAAGAAGGAACCTTAGAGTGTGTTACATACCAAGATCAAGTCGTTGTGTTTATCTGGACTGGACCAAAAGAAGGTCAATGGTATATTGACCCAATAGGACACCTGTAGAACTCGGGTCTACGGTATAGATGGTGTAAAAATATGGGGCCAAGGACCATACCACTAACCGTACGTTAACCGTACGGAAAGGAGACGACTTAACTTGGGAATTCAAGTTTTTTTGTTGGTCAGTTTTACATATTGTCTTAAGACGGATTTAATTATTTCTCGACTTTTTATATTGGGTCTACATGGACGGGTAAATACGTCGGCGGTCGTTACTATAATCCCAGTCAGCCTGTCTTGACCTTCGTCTTCTACAGTAGACCCGAAAGGTCGTAATCGATTCCATTTAAGGGTTTAAGTTCTCTCTTACTCTTTTTGATAATACTAGTATCGTTCTTTTGTTATAATTATTTCAGTTTTCAGATTAAAATATCAATAAAAATTTTTGTACGTGTACCTCAGGTAAGGGTCTTAAGATGGACGCCTCACCTTCGACGAAAACGACTTAAAATAAGACCTGCAACTAGTTCGCGTACTCTCGTCTCAAGAATTCCTCTGGACCAGAGGGGAGGAGGTGAGGGACACCTAGTGACAATAATAATAAAAATTATTTATTTCTGATACTTCAGTCACGAAGACTCTTCACACCTCTCGTTCGATACCCTCCAGTCCTATAAACATACTAAATAAAGGTAGACATATACGATCGTACCGTGTCTTACTCGTGAGTTTTTATTTTGTATACTTGTTTTTATCTACTGCCACAACGGTCACTATAATAAAGTTTAAAATTTTATTATGTCTTGGGTATTTTTTTAGTTCACGGACCCCCCATCCCTCCTTCGAGACGTTCCTTATGTCGTCACACTCCTTTATCTATGTGATTGGTATCAATCGTAGACACGATGACACAGTGGTGGTTCGAGTTGTGGACGTACCCATAGTAAGAAGAAATTTGTAATTACTGGTTTTTATATCCAAGGTTTCCAGTGACCAAATGGTCGTGACTCGATTTCTAAAGTTTAACCTTAACCCCACCTAATAGAACCAAATAAACCATAAAACACTTAAGATCTCTTTTGAGATGAAAACTTTTATTTTAGAAAATTATGAAAGAATATCAAAACTAATCTCGTTTCTGTTTTAGTGAACGTAATATAGTAATTTTTAATAAACGTATAGAGAATTTTTGATAAGAAGTTTTATCTCCTTTCCTCTCACAAAGAAACGAGAAGGATAAACGGTCCTCCAAGTCGGTGTGAAGGTACCGTACCCTACCTCTCATCAAGATGTGATGACCTTTTACGATCTTTTGGGGTCACTCTCTACCGTGGTAAAAACACCATTCTTCCGGTTCCTCCTTCTTACTGTCTTGACAGTGAAACTAGAGTCATAGATACTATTAATTTCGTAGATCTGAGAGATCGTCATTTTTGACAGAGATAAGTCTACTTAATTCCTTCTTCCTTCTCCCCTCCGATTCCGACCTTTTAAGACTTTCTCTACCCTTATGGCCTGGGGGACTGGACGAAGAACTCTTTGGACGTACGTCCAGTCCTTCGTTGTCAATCTTGACCTGTACCTTGTTGTCTGACCAAGGTTTATCCTTTTCCTCATGCAGTTCCGACATATAACAGTGGGACGAATAAATTCAAGATACGTCTCATGTAGTACTCTTTGCGACTCGACCTCCTTCATGTTCGGTCTTACTTCTAACAGCCCTCTTTATAGTTATTGGAGTCTATACGTCTACTGTAGTGGAAATACCGTCTTTCACTTCTTGATTTCCCGGAGAACCACTTTCACTTTCTCCTCTCACTTTTTCAAACGAATTTTGAGTTGTAAGTCTTTTGATTCTAGTGCCGTAGACCAAGGTAGTGAAGTACCGTTTATCTACCCCTTTGTCACCTTTGTCACAGTCTGAAATAAAACTCCCCGAGGTTTTAGTGCCGTCTACCACTAACGTCGGTACTTTAATTTTCTGTGAATGAGGAACCTTCCTTTCAATACTGGTTAGATCTGTCGTATAATTTTTCGTCTCTGTAATGAAACAGTTGTTTCCAGGCAGATCAGTTCCGATACCAAAAAGGTTACCAGCATATACCTATGTTCTCAACCTGATATTTCTTTCGACTCGCGGCTTCTTAACTACGAAAACTTGACACCACAACCTCTTCTGAGAACTCTCGGGGAACCTGACGTTCCTCTAGGTTGGTCAGGTAGGATTTCCTCTAGTCAGGACCCACAAGTAACCTTTCTGACTACAACTTCGACTGTGAGGTTATGAAACCCGGGGACTACGTCTCACTGAGTAAACTTTTCTGGGACTACGACCCTTTCTAGCCCCCGTCCTCCTCGTCCCCTGCTGTCTCCTACTCTACCAACCTACCGTAGTGACTGAGTTACCCGTACTCAAACCCACCTGAGACCCTCAACCACTACCTGTCCCTCCGGACCGCACGACGCCAAGTACCCCAGTGTTTCTCAATGTGTTGATTCGTTGACTTGACTTGACTTCCGAATGATCCCTTTGAAATCAATATGTTACGAAATATCTTCGTTTTATAATTATATAAATTCATACAACTTTTTTGAATTAAATTATGATATTTGAGGGAGGGGGATTTGTCTTGAGTAGAACTCGTCTGTAACCTTTAACTTGTGACCCCAATTTGGGTCGGTAGTCGGACAAAATAAACCTAACGACACACAAAACCAAATCAAAATCGACTCCGTAAATTTTGAACCCTCTAGAGTGTGTTTTAACGACCTAAGACAGCTGTTCACCCTGGTGAACTGTCGTTGTCGACCTCATGACAGGGGTGTCTACCCGACACGTGAGAGGTCTCGGTGTCAGGGGTGGTGAGGGGTGGTAGGGGGTGTGTCAGTAGAAATGAGTAATGATGGAGGACGACCACTAGGAACCTTAACTGCCTCAAGTACCCTTTGATTTCAGAGACGTAAACTTGTTAATCATAACTTTATTTCGGGTATTTTCTCAAACGAGAAAATTTTAGTTAACTTGTAAAGAGAATATTATAAAAAATTTTATTATAAAAATAAACAAGTTATTTGAAAAAGTTATTCGACTCACATTTGAACTCAAAACGAGTTTAACTTACTTTTTTTTTAAGGCTTCTTTCGGATCGAAATATCCCCAAATATTGGAATTCACGAATATTTTACTAAACGTTAATTTTGACGATTTCTATACACTTTCGTCATAAACTTTAAAAATCTGGTATACCTACTGAGAGGACATAATGGACTCCTACATACCCTAGCCTCTTTGAGGTCTTTTCTTAGTCCCTACCAACGTCGTTATTAAATGGTCTTTTCACCTGGGAGAGAAGTTTCCTGTCAGCATGTCGGTGACTGTGTCGATAATCGGGACAAACCTTGTGTTGACCCTTAATTTTAGACGTCGGTAACACGTGTCTCTTCACAAATATCCAAAACTGAAAGATGTATCAGTGACAAGTGAAGGTAAATTACCTTGGACACATTTTTATAAGATGTCCTCTGGTTCTCATAACAATCACGACATGACAGATTATTATGTAACCAACGGTCATCGGTGACAACGAATAATCGTGAACTGACACCGCCCAGGTTTAACTCTACCTGACAACTATATTTTAGTTACCACGTGAAACTTCTGAATCATTCTTGTTTTCTACAAACAAAAACACTCCTCTCCCGGTTGTGACCCGTCCTTTCCTCCTTCTTTCTCTCGTTCCGACCAAGACAGGTGGCAAGGCGGGAGCGTGTAAGGATGGGTGAATCGACGATTCGTGAAATTTCCTCGACGCAGAGAATAGAACGGGTCATTAGTCTCTCCGTCTCACAACGTCCCTCACTTCGATCGGAACCCTCGGGTTGTTCAGGGTCAGTTTAGGTCTAAACCGTAATGTGGTCGACCCGTTGCACCCTCGAGACCAGGAGAGGAATATTTCATGTCTGGTGTCACACCAGGGTTTTCCATCGACCCTCTTCTCTACTTCCCTCCCACTTCTTTCGAGAACCGTCCACGTCCGTGAGTCCTTATCTCTGACAGAATAACCTTCACTCGGTCAAACGTTGAAATGTATATTTTCGTTGTCCAATAAGACTACAATAGGGTCCTCCCTTAGGGTCAGTTCTGAGACGGAGTGGCATCTACTGGCCTACGGTCCTTTGCGTCCACTAGTAGAAGAGTCAATTCGACACTTCCAGTCATTTCCTGACCATGAGAAAGTCTACCCATAGGCAGAATAGGGGTTTCCACGGAAGAAGAAGACGGTCCGTAAAGGTCAGTACTTATTTACATAAGTACTAAAGTAAAACGACATCCCGCTAAAGGTGTGATAAAACATTTACTCTTTTCTTCTTAATTCTCCAACTTAAAATCATAAGTCACTATGCAGAAGGTCGTCGAGGAGGACGAAGTAAATATGACTCTCTTTTTTTACAAGAGGTAACATAAAGTATTAATTACTAATTGTGGACACATTTTATAATTTACTGAATTTACTTTTTTTTAAGTACCGTCACACGATGAGTCTCGAAGATCACGGTCCCATGCAATCGACTGTCGGAGACGTACGAGTCAACGAAGTCAGTACGGACTGAGAAATGTTGGGGTACCTGACATCGGGTGATCCGAGGAGACAGGTACCCAAGGAGATCCGTTCTTATGACTTCACCTAACGGTACGGCGAGGTCCCCTAAAGGGCTGGGTCCCGAGTTTGAGCGCAGAGGACGTGCCATCCGTCTAAGAAATGTGACTCGGTGGCCCCTTTGGGTGTCATCGGAGATTGTCGTAGTGTTAGACGGAGTCGAAAGGTCGGTTCCAGTACGAGAGACACCCAGTTACTCTCGAGCCCCCGACGTCCGAGGACCCGACGGCTGAGACGGGGCCCGTCCTGAGGAGGTTGTCCAGCAGAAGGAGACGTCGGGAGACAACGCAACCGACTCTGAAACAGACGTCGAGAACGACGAGTTAGTACGAAGGAGAAGGAAATAAAAAGTGTCACTTGAAGAGTCATTTACAGATGAAACTTGAACTAGAGTAGACGAAAACCCTTTGAGGTTTAACTATCTTTCTCGTTTAAGGAAGTCGGTATAAGTTATGGTTTACTAGTATATACGATTAATGACATAAATATATATTAATAATATGACCATATATATTATTAATATGATATACATATTAAGTTTTGTTGTTTACTCTCAAAGAGTTCCCTTCTAAACCTCAAATCATTACACACATATACGTACACACACACACCACCAAAATCGACAGTGTCGTAGACCCAGCATGATCACACAAATTAAGATAAAGATTAGAAGGGTGTCACGTACTTTGTCAGGGATTTTTACTTTTTAATAGGACGATTTTCATGATTATCACGAGGAAACTTTTTGTTAGACTCATGAGAAGAAGCAAATTCCTTGAGTCGAACTGTTCAAGGACAAAATATTCAACGATATTACAGATAACAGGGAAATACACGAATCCCAACTTTTGAGTCGGGTGAGGGTTCCGGAGACCCTCGAAAGGGTGTTAATCTTACGGTGGGTTCCAAAATGGGACTACTAGTTTTCAGGTTTATTGAACTAAAATTTTTTTATTTATGTCATTCAACTTTCTCACTAAAAAGTTAATACTTAAAGGATTTCTTTTTTTTTGGGAAATCAATCTACTAATTTATATTCGTCATTCATAGTATTATCTATAAGGATCGTGTAATTTGTTCCCATGGTAAATTGCGGAGACAGTAATTAGTAAGTGATGACAGGTGACACCCGAAGGGACCATCGTGTAACTTCTTAGGCGGCCGGTTATATCCTCTGCACCCAAACTAGGGACCCAGCTATTTTATAGGGCCTCTTCTTTTACCATTGAGCGAAGTTATAAGAACGGACCCTTTAGGGTACCTGTTTCCTCGGACCGTCCGATGTCAGGGGTGTTTTCTCAGCCTGTCCTGAATCGTTGATTTGTTGTTGTCGGTAAGTGACGTGTTAACTTATAAGACCCGATTTAAGAAAAACATGAAGTAGAAAGTTTGATCTACGTAAAGGAACCTGGTCGTCGTAGTGGTACTGGACCTCGATAATCTTTACGTCTCACTGTCCAAGGTGGGGTCTAGATGACTCAGTCTTGGACGTAAATTTGTTCTACGGGTCCTCCAAGTATACGTGTAATTTCAAACTTAGTGGGACACATCCCGTCCTAGTGTGGGTCTCGAAGTTCCAAATTTGAGTCAGAGTTCATCTTCGTAAACAATAATTATCGTAAAAGTTTTAGTAAAGAAAGACAAAGTCGGACGTGACCCTTCATTAAGTGTTCCATCTTCACTTCTGTTGTAGAAAAGAGACCAAAGGACAAAGAACTAAAGGGACGTGACATGACGCACCAAGGACTCGCACTACTTAGACTCCGAACGTTTCGAACATCAGACTCACTTTCGGGTACCCATAACAAAAAAAGAAAAAGAATTGGAGTTCTACTTACAAAGAGTCAACGAAACTTTAGGGAACTTCAAAGAGTGAAAGGAGAGTCTAGTAAAAGAAGAAAACGTTTATTACGAACGAAATCAAACAAGATCTGTTTTAAGATACCGTTCCTTCCTTGAGTAAAGATTTTCTCAAGAGAAGGTCTTGTTTTGTTCCAAATAAAATTAAAATTTTTTAATTGGTTTGGAATTTTGTCAAGATCGCACCCTTCGTACCGACACTACCAATACGCCCAAAGAAAAAATAAGAACCGGTCCCGACAATTTTAAGGACATGGTTAAAAGGGAGGAAAAAGAATATCAAGACCGAGGAGGTAGGGTATAGAGTACCTTCCTTAATACTTCGAGAAGTGATAGGGAAAGAAGTATTCATACCGTTAACTTTCCCTTCTTATTTTCAGGTTCAGATTTCTATTATGTGTCATATCTATTAACTCTTAACCGATATCCCGTAAATAAGGGAGTTTTAACTAACATATATCTGTCTGAAGAGTAAAAATCACAAGAATCCTTTTAAAGTTATTAATAACTTAAAAACACACCTTTCCTTTTCTTTGGAGTCTATAAGACCAAAGAAAGATTAACAGGTGGATCCTTTTTGATATCGTATAAACAACACTCACTCACCGTTTATCAATTATTCGAGAAAGACTTATTAATATGACTTTTAAACTTGGTCTAAGAGAGATCCATTGTTGAAAAACTCTCAACAACCTTAAAAGTTCTGTAAATGAGAATTTTACAAAGGAATTTTTATTTGTTTTCGAATTGAACCCGATACATACTTAAACAGATCGTTTAGAAATTAAAACCCTTTTTTTACCTTGGGGTGGAAAACCGTGTCGACCGTCTGAACAGGTGGTAACCAAAGTGAGTAAACTTGAGACTATAGTGGAACTACTCTGGAAGTTTGAAAAAGAGACCAAATCTTCAGGAGTCCCAGACGGATCCCGGGACCATACTCACTTCCCCCGCAAGACTTCTGTGAAGAGAAAGTCTCGGTTATTCTCACGTCGTTGTATCCTTAATCTCTATTCCTACCGTGTAGGTTTTTAATATAGACTCGACTTAAGTCTAAGAGTAAATTTTATATAAAAACATTTAAGGATAGTACCACTACCAGTAGGAGTTGTAGGTGTTGTAGGGGTGGAAACATTAGGATACTTTTTAGTCCTTTTTCTGAATTTATTATCTTTGGTACCATTTATTTACCACTAAATGACAATCCTTTTGTAGGAGTGTACAAGTTGTCATATATGGAAGGTCCAAGTACGGCAAACCACACCGGGATCGAACCTTCCAGATCTTACATAGACATCTTTCATAGTGTACAAGTACCCACAGATTCTTGACAGAAGTGTGAAAGATGGACATGTAGTCCATACTTCAACAAAAGATTCCAGAGAATAATATTCATTTGTTTGTGTAAAATACAAAAAAAATTAAACTATGTGTTAAAAATGGAACACCTGTGTGACAATTCTTTGAGTCAGTTTCAGAAACTAACAGGGTCACGAAGAAAAAGAAGAAGGTTTTTAAGAGAACCTATTATAACGCATCATCGTAAAAACCCTGCACAGGATTATTTAATTTTCTTTAACTTATGGTTTCTAATCTAGTTTCTGTTTATGTCCAGTACCGTCCAGTTTCTAAAAAGAGACACTGGTATAATTCTATAATAAAATATAAATTTAAGATATATAACTTAAAAAAGAAATGGAATGTATGGTTGACGGTAAGTTTCATAAACACTTAAAGAGGGACTACATTAGTCGTTCAAGAAATAAAATTTTTTAAATCTATGGTAAAATTTGAATGTCTTTTCAAAATTCTTCCCATATTCTTTAAGGGTATGTGAGAAGTGGGTCTAAGTAGTCAATAATTGTAAAGATTTTTGAAAATTAACCTTCTATTAACGAAGTGTTACAACACAATCAAAAACGGTATGTTGTTGTACTTAGTCGGTATATATATAGGGGAGGGAGGGTGACGGAGGGGTAGGACGGAGAGATCCAGTATTGTCTCGACGGTCCGACCCAGGGATATAATATATAAGTATCGTCGAAGGGTAATCGATGAATAAAGCGTATACGATCATACATGTATAGTTACGATGAGAGAGTTAATCAAGGGGGAGAGGAAGGGTGTGACACAGGTGTTCAGAGAAGAGTTAATAATTGTAAAACAATGTAAATAAAAAGTCAGAAAGAAGTAAAGTAATTTAGTCTCAAAGAGTTGGTCACTCTAGGATAGGGTAGCAGAGTTAGGTCCTTATAAACCATTACAGACCTTTGTTAAAACCAACAGCGTTGACCTTCACGAAAACCGTGGATCACGTATCTCGGGTCTCTACAGCAATTTGTGGGATCTCTCACGTTCTGCCGTGACGGGGGGTTGGGTGTTGTCTCTTAATAGGTCTGTCACCACAACTCCAACTCTTTGAGACAAGATTTCCATATTTTGGTCTTTATTAAATGTAAAACCGTCATTACTGTCGTCCTGAGACCCTCTTTAATAAGGTCAAACGAGAGTCATAAGTGGAGATGGGAACCTGTAATATGTAACATAATATGGAGACCCGAAACAGTCAGAGTGGGTGATCTGACCCACTCTAAGAACTAAAATCCCATACCCCGACATCTTTCTAGTATATTATGTTAGGAATTCTCTCACGTGAGACCACTGTCCGACGGACCGAAACTTCGGCCCAAGACAGTGAATGATCGATACACTGGGACTCGATTAATTAATGTACAACCGACTTTTCAAACAAACCCAAAAAGACAATGTAGTATACCTTTTTGGGTTTACTTGAAAAAAAAACGGTTGGGTTATAACTTGGAGAGACACGGACAAAAAATTAGAGATTGACTTCAAGAATTACAGGGGATCGAGTGTCGCAGTACCATTCATGACTTACACAATTATCTGCGTTTCGAACATTTTGTCGCGGATCGTGTAAAATTCACGAGGTCTTAAATCCAACATACATTAGACACAAACAGCTTGTTTACAGTCATTGTACAGAGACTTTCCGTTCATATAATTACCTATCATTAGTTTTTCTCACGATTTCTCTCAAAACGAGTATAAATTAACTTGTCATTGAAGAAAAAAGGGACGGATCTAGTCGCAGGTGTCCTCTTCTGTCCTACTACCTCTCTTTCTTACAACCACAACCTTGGTCTCTGAACCCAAGTCTAGAATCGAAATGGAAAACCAAAGACAGGTGTGATCCTGGGAGACCCATCCTAATACACCGAGGACCACCAAAGAAGTTTCATCGTTGTACTGACTGAGTGAGAGTGAAAAAATAAAAAAGGAAGTGCAGTCTGCCCATTACACGGCCACAGGATTGTTCCAAACGCCCCTCCGTGTACAGTACGTCGTCGCACTTGTGGGTCAGTAGTGCGAGTACTTGATGTTTTCCTAGCGTGGGAGTGAAAAATTGTACACTAAACAAAACAACAAAGAGTCGTTTAGATAAGTTATGACGAATTTTAAATTTAATACAATATTTGTAACACGAAAGTAAAAATTGGAGAAACGAAATCAAAGAAATAAACATTTTACCTTTATCACGGATGGAGTCTACCGTCAACACTCTTAATTGACTCAACACACACGTTTCATGAATCTTTTTACGCACCATACAGCATTCTTGTGACATTTGCCAACAAAAGTATCAGTAATTAGAAACTCGGAGTAGAAACCAAAAAAAAAAATGAAGAAGGTAGTGTTAGTATATAGGGTAGAAAAGGTGGATTAAAGACTAGAATCATTTACCGTGGTCGTAAGAGGATTCAATGCACCTACACTTGATAAACTTAAGGAAAACTAAGTGAGGAGGTTGAAGGGAGGTGAGACACCCAGTTCTAGACGTCGATAAAGAGTAAAAAAGAGAGGTAGATGTGTCTTTGTGGACAGGTGGTATTAGTGAGTTGTACGTGCCTCTTGGATGATTTAGATTTCAGGACACCAATCCCAGGGACGACAGTATTCGAGGAAGGACTCAGATGGGACCGACTGAGTACGAAAAATAAAAAAACCTCATAAGAACAAAATGTTACAACGTAATCAAAGAAGACATGTTACTTCACCTAGTCGATATACATATGTATATAGGGGAGGGAAAACCTGGAGGAGAGTGAGGTGGGTGTAGGGTGGGTAGATCCAGTAGCGTCCCGGGGCTCTACTCGAAGGACAAGAAATATCGTCCCAGGGTGATAAATAGATAAAATGTGTACCATCACAGAGATACAGTCAGGATTAGGGGGTTAAGGAAGGAAGGAAGGGAAGGTGACGAGACAGGTGTTCAGGCAAAGATACAAACGACGGGACCTTTATCCAAGTAGACATGGTAAAAAGATCTAAGGTGTATATACGCAATTACATGTCATAAACAAAAAGTTAAAGACTGAATGAAATGAGACATACTGTCTGAGATCCAGATAGGTGTAGAGATGTTTACTGGGTTAAAGTAAGGAAAAATACCGACTCATTTGTCTTTAGAGATCAACCGAACTGATTCTTTAAACAGAGTTTTAGGTTCAAAGAAAACATGATTACTTAGTGTTGAGAGGAAGGCCCGAATGGGGAATGAACAGTCACAAATTACTAAGAACTACAGGATTAAGAGACGGTTCTGAACTGATGGTCAGGAACAGATGGTTAGGAACAGAAAGAGAAGTAGAGAAAACCAGACCGGACAGACAGGTACAAAGAGGGACCGAAGACTGAGTACAAAGCAGGACTGGGGACCATAGATACATGTACACGAGATTGAATTTTCTAAGTGGGTTCCTAATTCACATCAATCTTTTTTGTAGTTTTCCTCAATCTAAACCCCCAGGAAATTACAAATCTTCAACCCTCCTGTTCCTAGGTCATTTTCTCTAACTCTTCCTCGACGGTCACTCAATCTTTCTCGTGTAACTTATAACGAGTTTTCGGTTCTTCTTCTTTGTCGGTTGATACAATTTATGACGACTCGTTACCTCTCTCTCCCATAGACTTTTGACCTAATCCGTTAGTCTGGTGACGTCCAGAAACCACTGGGAGAATTCTGATCTCACCCGAATTCTGTCTTACCTTCTTCTTTTACATCTTAATCTTTTACACCTTTTGAAGACACTTCTCAAAACAACAATTCTTTTTTTTTTTCGTCTCTTTAATCGATTAACAAACAACCAAGATTACTACCCTCAAAATCCTAAACATAAATGTGTACAGAGGAAAAGTGAGAAAGAACCAAATGACGGTGGTGAAATAAATCTGTGACCAGTAAAATGGACGCTGGTCGAAATTAACATCTTCTGAGAATAGACCCGAAGGGGCCACCATTTCTTAGACGGACGTCACGTCCTCTGTCCCCGAACTAGGGACCCAGCCCTTCTAGGGGACCTCCTTCCGTACCGTTAAGTGAAGTCATAAGAACGGACCTCTTAGGGTACCTGTCTCGACGGACCGTCCGATGTCAGGTATCCCAGCGTCTCAGTCTGTACGGATTCGTTGAGTGTGTGTATGTGTATGTGTGTGTGTGTGTGTGTGTATCTGAGACCGGTAAGAGGAGTTAATGTCCGAAAAAAAGGGGAGACACGAGGTTATGTATGACGGAACGAGTAGAAAAAAAAAAAAAAAATCAAATTTAAAAAATTAAATGTTTTCATACTATTGTGTAAATGTCCTCTGAAACTTTTATGTCCTATTCCAATGTATATCAAAGTAATATATAAGGTTAAAAAAATTCATCTATTTAATTCTAAAAATCAACCTCAAAGTTATGATTCGAGAGTTTTTAATTAGACCGAGTTGAATAAATTATCGAGATTAGAAAGGAGAAGCAACGAAGTCTTGAACTTTTTTTTACGGAAGGACGGACGGTGTCTCTTAGACGAATAGAAGACGGAGACGATAAGGTAGGTGGGTTGGACCCGATCAGGAAACACTTGAGACGAATATGGTGGGAGACCTTGACAAGTCCAGTAAATTTTTTAAGACCTGTCAAAAGAGAAAGAGATCCAGAGTTTTAGTATAGGTTGTAAACACCGAATAGAAGATATCTAGATTTTAGTAAAGTTTTATTTTCAAAAAATTAGGATTTTTATTCGGACACATACGCGACTCAACGAAATCAGCACAGACTGAGAAACGCTCGGGTACCTGACATCGGACGGTCCCAGGGGACAGGTACTTTAAGAGGTCCGTTCTTGTGCCCTCACCCAAAGGTATGGAAAGAGGTCCCCTAGAAGGATTGGGTCCCTAACTTGAGCGCAGGGGACGAAATGTCCGGGTAAGAAATGGTGACTCAGTGACCCCGTCGGGGAAACGTGTCGGTATATATATGAACATAAAGTAAAAGGATCATTCTAAAAATTTTTCGTAGCCACTATTAATCAAAAAGAACTCGACCTAATGAGACACCTCTACTCCGTAGTGACAGTTAATCAAAGATAATATTTCGAGAGAGTGTCATTAGTGTCTTTGACGATCCAAAATGGTATCAACGAAAACTTTTTTTGTTTTATATATATATATAAGTAAAGTATGAATGGTAGAACAGACTCATGAACAAAGGAACTAAACCCCCTACTGAACGTACGGTTGTAGAGAGAGTTCAACGAATTCCCACTTTAAAAATAGACCCATCCGACATGTAAGTTATATCCGTAGAAAGTGTGACCTTCGCAAGACCAGTGACTTGAATTACCCCCGTGGTTTAAGTGAAGCAAAAGCTCTTTAGTATATACACTAGACGTTGTGTCCACTCTTCATTTCCTCTGTTTTCAGAGACCTCTTCTTGTCTAGACATCAGCTGTCGTGACCACGAGACGGGTGTAGGAGAACCTACATTAAAGACACGTAGAAAGGTCCAGGACGCGAGAGCCAAGGGTTTCGGTGGTGGATAACGAGGAGGTACCTCCTACGAGATCCCGATGGTCCGGTGAAACGGACTACCATGTTCCTTGTCCTTCACTGACCGTCAAATATAGGACTGGTCCCTATCTGTCATCCTCTGCATCCATTCGGGTAGGGAAAACGAAGACAAACCCTGTTGAGACTCCATATTGAATGTGAGGTCTCGTGAGGTCTCAAGGGATCCCCACGTCCGACTTCGAAGGGAGACGATCTGAAACCGGATTCTCACGTGGGGACGTTCCGAAGACGGTACAGAGACAGGACGACGTGGGGGTAAGAAAAGTCTCTGTGAAATTAGTGAACATGTGTTAACGAGGAGTGTTCCCGACGAGACCCTTTCGGGATCAAAGGATCCCGACGGCATTAGTGTATGGTGTCTGATCCACCGAATTTCGTTGTCCTTAAATAAGAGTGAACAAACACCTCCGACCTTCAGACATTATTCCTACCTACACACATATATATCGACTAAGGAAAGGAACACGTCGTCTTTGGCTGTGTTATACCATTTCGTTGATATGGGGTTGAATTTTTTTTTTTTTTCCCTTTCTCGACAATCTCCCAACCAAGGAAGACTTCAGAGACGCCCTCTTACCCGAGGGACGGAGAAAGGAACGAAGACGACAGAGCCGGTCGTTAGGATCCACAAGGGACCCCGTCTAGGTAGTGAGGTCGGAGACGGGGGTGGAAGGTACCACAAGAGGCCCACAGAGACAGAAGTGTTGTGGTAGAAGAATATTTCTGGGGACGGTATAACCTATTTTGAGGGGAATAAAGGAAAGACTTCATAACCTCCCATCCTGAACTTGAATAGAAAGTCCTCCTCTATATTAAGTTGGGTATTTCACTTCACTTCAGCGAGTCAGCACAGGCTGAGACGTTGGGGTACCTGTTGTCCGAGGAGGCAGGTACCCTAAAAGGTCCGTTCTCATCACCTCACCCAACGGTAAAGGAAGAGGTCCCTTGAAGGGGTGGGTCCCTAGCTTGGGTGCAGAGGGTGTAACATCTGTCTGCGAAATGGTAGACTCGGTGGTCCCTTCAGTACTTCCGCCAGATTGGGAACAATAAGTTGGGTATTGTGGGTGGATTCTGTCACTAGTAAGATAGTTTTCTTTTTGGTATTGGGGTGTCGTTTGTATCGTTTCGTATACCTAAGGAGTCCTTATTCACAACGAGTCGAGATCCGTCCACTGGTATAAGTTCGACGACTGGACAAAACATCTCAGGAATTGACTGAGAAGAAGCTAAAGAAAAAGTGACGGGTTTCTTTAGGTACCAAATCTTTATCCACCGAATATTTATATACAAAGAAGTCCTTATACTAGAAACATAAGAAGAACAAGAAGACCATCAAGACCCCCGACCTTATTTTATTTATCGTAAGATTTTACATAAGGGTCTTTTGTTTGAATATCAATGGTTTCTCCTTTTCCCTTCTCTTTAGTCAATCTTCAAACCCCAATTGTACATGTATGATTACATGCACTTGCACACACTTGCGCGAGTCAACACAGGTTAAGAAACGCTGGGAAACCTGACATCGGGTGGTCCGAGGAGACAGGTACCCTAAAAGGTCCGTTCTTATGACCTCACCCAACGGTAAACGAAGAGGTCCCCTAGAAGGGTTGAGTCCCTAGTTTGGGTACAGAGGACACAGAGGACATAACCGTCCACCTAAGAAATGGTGATCGCGGTGGACCCTTCGGGGTATATGTTTGATGATATATATTTTATCTATTGGTTGTTCTGGATGACATATCGTGTCCTTTGATGCGAGTTTTAAAACAATATTAGATATTCCCTTTTCTTAGACTTTTTCTTAGATATGCATTCATATACACACATATATACACACACACACACACATATATATACAGACTTAGTGAAACGACATGTGGACTTTGATTGTGTTGTAACATTTAGTTGATATGAAGTCAAAAAATTTTCTCTATTCAAGTCGTTTTTTATATGTATATATATATATTGGTTTAAATCGAATATTAATACGTGCATATAAAACGTTGTTTGAAATGAAAATATATTTAAGTAATTCGAGAGGGAAGAACAAAAAGAAGAATCAACCAAGTACGACGAGTCAATACTTTTCCTTTGATTCGTTTTTTCCCTTCTTATTTCCCGTTTTTTCTTTCTTAAATTCCTGTTTTTTTCCTTCGACTTTTTTCTTTTTCTACCCTCTTATTTCCCTTTTCTACACACTATTCTTAACTTCTTATACCTTACGATTTTGAACTATTTTATGTTTTGATTAAAAGAGACTAAATTATTACGAAAAACTATTCTTCTAATGTACATACTTATTTGTACTATAGGTGATTTACTATTTCTCACTTACAAAAAAATTTGGTTCTAAAGGTGTTCTCCACGTCTCTTTATGTCCATACCGATATTTATGTCTATATCTGGATATCTACAAATAACGACGGAATAAGTATTATCACTTTTTTTACCCGTTAATTTACTTACAATCATCCCTCTCCCAACTATGTGACACCTTATTAGTCTTTGATTTTAGAGTATTTTGTCAACCTTACTTGTTTGAGTTAGACACACATATGCTACAGATTTACATAGTTTTACTTATCTAGGATCTTAAAATGTTAAGTCACTGTTTGTCTTCGACGTTTTGTTCAACATATTAAAATACATTTAAAATTCGTTATTCTATATAATAGACATCTTGTATGTATGTACCACTGTCATAGTTTGGTACCTGTTTTCTGCTGTTGTTGGAATCTCGTTATGGAGGAATATCTCTACAAACTTTTTAATTTAATTCTTCCTACACATTCTCCCTCACTTTGTAATAGACAATATAAAACAAAGTTTTCTGAAATTTCATTTGTACTATTTTATAGTTATAATTGTAAACAATTAAGACGTATCTATAAACAAAGTAGTACATATGGAAAGATATGTGACCTTTATAAGGTGGTATTATTTTATGATTTTGTGTCTCTTTTTGTCGGTATTTTTACTTTAACTTTTACAACTGATTGTTTATATAGTTTAAAATTTTCAGAATCCATAAAATTTTGAGATACCGCAAGAAAATGAAAAGAACGATGACCCGTTGGTACGTTTGAGGAGACAGAGGGAGTGAAACTTATGTGAAGGAGTACTCCTACGATCTGGCCTTCCGTTGAAAGTACTGGTGAAACTTACGTTGTGGGGTTTCCACTTAACTGAAGAAAAGGAACCTTTGATGGTAAGAAAATAAAAAACGTATAGAAACTGTGGGGCAAGGGAAGTTGACGGGTGACTGGTTCAACAGGAAAGTTTAAAAACGAAAACTTATTAGTATCGTTTGTACATACTTCGGGGTCGAAACACAGTCCGTGACATGTTTCCCGAAAAGGACAAAACCGAATAAATCAGAAGTGCTGTCGAGATGACCATGGTGGTAAAACGTCCACTCTCCGAGTCATTGAATGGACTTCAGTACCTCTACCGTCCTGTTCTTGGTCCTTATATCCGGTTTCTTACCGACTCTCGTCTAAGTGTCAAAGGTGAGAGTAACCCATTTCCTTCCCGTTTCTTCTGCAGAATCGATGGAGTGACGTGTGAATGACGAGTGGATGAGATCCAGGGTCCCTTAGTCTCGGCTTGCTCTTATTAGTACTTGTACAGACGAGGGGTGGGGGTCTCCTTCACGAAGGAAGACTGTTAGTTGTCCAACGTGACTGAATCCCACACGAATGTAAATTTATCAAAAGGAACGGGAGAAGTCAAGGTTATTCTATTTTCAATTCAGGTATGAACTTCAGAGATAGCATTTGTTCCTCTTCGAGTAGAGGTCCTATAAGGATGTTTTTGTATTAGTTTTCTCTTCCAATTACAAGTCGTCAGTAAGTCAAATGAGTCTATAACTGTGTTTTAATTATAAAGAAATTAGTTAGTTAGTATCTTCTATTGGTATTACGATTACATAACAATTATTGGGGTTTAACGTTTCAATAAAATAATTGAATATTTTCGAGAACTTTGTGTTACCCACCTATTAACCGATAGTCAAGTCAAGTCAAGTCAACGAGTCAGTACAGGCTGAGAAACGCTGGGGTACTTAGTGTCGTGCGGTCCGGAGGGAGAGGTAGTGGTTGAGGGCCTCAAGTGAGTCTGAGTGCAGGTAGCTCAGGGACTACGGTAGGTCGGTAGAATAGGAGACAACAGGGGAAGAGAAGGACGGGGGTTAGGGAGGGTTGTAGTCTCAGAAAAGGTTACTCAGTTGAGAAGGGTCCTCCACCGGTTTCATGACCTCGAAGTCGAAATCGTAGTAAGGAAGGTTTCTTTAGGGTCCCGACTAGAGGAAGTCTTACCTGACCAACCTGGAGGAACGTCAGGTTCCCTAAGAGTTCTCGGAAGAGGTTGTGGTGTCAAGTTTGCGTAGTTAAGAAGCCGTGAGTCGGAAGAAGTGTCAGGTTGAGAGTGTAGGTATGTACTGGTGTCCTTTTTGGTGTCGGAACTGATCTGCCTGGAATCAGCCGTTTCATTACAGAGACGAAAACTTATATGATGATGTAACCAGTATTGAAAGGAAGGTTCCTCATTCGCAGAAACTTAAAGTACCGACGTTAGTGGTAGACGTCACTAAAACCTTGGGGGTTTTTATTTCAGTCGGTGGCAAAGGTGGCAAAGGGGTAGATGAAGGGTACTTCACTACGGTATTAGAATCAAAAGACTTACAACTCGAAATTCGGTTGAAATTATTGGGTTATGTTTTATTTTGCAAATTCTTTCTTTCCTTATTTTATTTTTCGTGTTACCCAAGTCCCTTTAAATGGTGTGTTAAAATAAAGATTGTTCCTTTTTTTCCTCATAAGGAAAATAGACCACAACATGAGAAATCGTACAAACGTCTGTTTAATCCTGATTTTAATACTTACAAATGTTAGTCTCGTCATACCCTTTTATCTCATCCAAGGAAAAGATCAATTTTGTCCCGTTCTTGCTCGAAAAGACCCACACCTTATTCTGTTAGACAGTGACTGTCCTCAAACAAAAAGTGTTTCCCAGTAACTCTTCCTAAGGGTTTCTCTGTACCTGTTCTATAGTTTCAGTCTAAACTCGAGTTCTTAGAGAAGTTTAAAACGTTAATACATAGTCCTTGGAGAACTCCATTCCGACTTTTTATTTCTCCCCACTGTATGAATGGACTTGTTACAAAAACTGACCCATCTTTAGTCTATGACGTCGAGACAAACGTTTCAGACGTTTTTATAGAAGAAAAAACTATTCAAACATTCCAACAAGAAGACACTGTAGAAGAAGATGAGACGTCAATTTATAAAGGACCCAGAACCATCAATTGTGATTTCCTATTTAAAGACCTACTGGACCCTTTCCGTTTCACTCAAATCTATAATTTATATTGGTAAATTTTATACTTGTGATCCTTTATACGTCAACAAACGAAATTTATTAACAGAACCAATTTTAAAATTTTCTGAAATTTTAGTAACAAGTATAAAATTTTCATTCAAACAGGTAATATTCTTTACAGTCGTTTATTTAAATAAATATTTTGTCTTTGTCTGAATGTCTGAATCTTTTGTTTGAATGCCATTGGTTTCCCCTTTACACCACCCCCTCTCACCCTTTAACCCTCAAACCCTAACTGCATATGAGTGATAATATAAATTTTATCTATTATTTATTCCTGGATGACTAATCGTGTCCCTTGTGATGAGTTACAAGACATTTTTGGATTATCCTTTCTTAGACTTTTTGTTATCTATATACCTACACACATTGACTTAGTGAAGAAACATGTCTTCTTTGATTGTGTTGTAACATTTAGTTGATATGAGCTTTTACTTTATTTTAAAAAATTTACAGTTTTTCTCTTTTTTCGTCTTTATTGTTAATGGGTATTATGATAGAGAGTTCTCTCTTGGATATAACAAACAAAGTAAGATCAGTGAGGTATGTATAATTATTTTAGAATTTACTTTACGATTTAGGACGGAAAGCATGAATGGTAATACAGTCATCTTAAAATGATATTGTAATATATTAAAAAGATTACGTAGCAAAGTTTGATCACATTAAGACATCGTATCAAAAATTAGTGAGACAACAACCATTCGTAATGAAAATAAAAAGATTAAACAAAGATTACTAATATTTGTTAAGAAACCGGTGGAGTACGCTTCTCAACTTAGTAACCTTTTCTGAGACTACGACCCTCCCTAGCCCCCGTCTTCCTCTTCCCCTACTGTCTCCTACTCTACCGACCTACCGTAGTGCCTGAGCTACCTGCACTCAGACTCACTTGAGGCCCTCAACCACTACCTGTCCCTCCGGACTGCACGACACTCAGTACCCCAGCGTTTCTCAGCCTGTGCTTACTCGTTTACTTGACTTGACTTGACTTGACTTGACTGTTTGTTTATAGATCAAATATTTCAAAATAGTGTAAAGTTTAAGAAAAGAATCCTATCCAAAATTTTCACTTTAAAACCAAACTTCCATAATAGCGGGAAAATCCGAGATTGGATTTGGACATAACGGAAGGATTTTGTGGGGAGGGAGTGACAAGTGGACGACGAGAGAGAGTGGTCCACTGAAGTAAACGGGAGTGTCTCTTTTAAGATAGACATGTCGTTTCTTAGGACGTTGTCGGACGTCGGGACGGGTGGTCGACTAGTCGTGTTCGGGACTGAAAGACGGAAGGGGAGGTCAGACTTCTGGACGGACGGGGAGAAACGGGAAGGGACGGGTAGTTACGAAGGAGGGATGACTGTAAGGATGGAGACACGACAAACGGGAATCATCCGGGAAGTTATCCATGGAGACGAGGGGTCCCGAGAAAAGGTGTCAGTTTGAACAATAAGTCAAGAAGTGTAGAATTTCGATGACTGAAAGGTTAATCCAGTATAACCATTTGGACCGTCACTCCTCCTTCCACCCTATCCCTCAAGGAAAAGGGAGGAGACCAAGGGGTTAGGGTCTTGACGGGAGGCTTCTCCTCCTCCCCTCCAAGTCCTCCGAAGGTAAGGAGAAGAAGGAAAGGAAAACGGGGGTGGGGTCCAGTCACGACCCGTCGTCGTCCGGGATCCTGTCACCTACCTTCCCTTGTTCTATAGTAAAGCGGACAACGGTAGAGGAGAGAGTTCGGAAGAAGAAAAGAAAAAGAAAAATATTAGTAATCGAAGATGGTGGGGTCAGAGTCAAGACGTAAATGGGGGTCTTGAGACAGGGGATTGATGTTCGAGGGTCTTAGGGTCTTGGGTGAGAGTAGGAGAGGTCCGGGGTGTGGACCCACAGACTGTGGGAGGGAGGTGACAAGTTGTTCTCGTAGTAGCTCCCCTCTTCACGTTCACCGGAAAGTTCATCCTTGACATTCGAATAAAAGGGTGTCTTTGGGACTGAAGATCGGGAGCACCGAGTTACTATATTAATAAGTCCATTAAACCCCAAAAAATTAGAGATATCCGTGTTGTGACTAATATATACCTTTATATAACGTTTCATGTTAGTCAACCGTATTATTCGTTTGTAAACCTTACATTCAACAACTGTTTAATCTTTGTTTGACGATCAAAAATAGAGGACTTTTTATGATTAGAATTGTGGACCGTATGTCCTCCACGAGTTTTTTGTTGACAACTGAACTAAGTGTACGTTCAATAGGAAATTTTAGTATGACGATCGATATTAAACGTCACAGGTTACAGATGATGTAAATTGAGTCTACTGGTAATATAGATGATGACGCCCGTCCTTAGGGAATCTTCTTTGCCTCATCGGTAGTATCAGTTGTTTCTCAGGCTTTACGTCATGAACCTGCGTTAGAGTTTTTACTGTCTTACTAGAGACAAGTAAAGGTTCCGTTTGGTAAGTTATAGTATCATTAGGTGTAGATACGGGACTTGTCATTACGACTTTTTCGACTTCAACTTGTCAAGATACTTCTGGATGTTCTTGAAGATCTTGATTGTGGGGTTTTTCTACAGGAAAGGTAATATGCCCTGACCTTACATTTTCATCCTTCAGTTCTTTGTGGACCTCATTGTCCGTTTAAACCGGAACCTCATGTCTTACTTTGTCCCGTTTACGATTATCTCAAGACGGTTCTCTTACGTGACCAGTATCGTTTGTGGGAGAAGGTTGTTGTGTTCTCTTCTGGGATGTGTACCTGTAGTGGTCCACGAGCTGTCGTTTTAGTCTAACTAATATAAGAAACGTCGGTTTCTACCTCTTCGAGATATGTCAGTCGTTTTTGTTCTGGCTCTCGACTGACACCGAGTCTAGTACTTGAAGAATAACGGTTTAAGCCTGACTTTAACTTCTTTCACCTCTTTTGGTGATCTTGTAAGTCCATACTGGATTTAGTTTAGGGAATAGTGATATGTCACCTTCACTATTTATCTAAATTCCCTGATCTAGACTATCTCGCGGACTACTTGATATCTGCCTCCAAGTACTGTAACATGTCCTCTGTCTTTAGTTCTGGTAGGGGTTTCTTCTTTACGTTTTTTTCGTTTTACCGACAAACTCCTTCGGAAGGGACCACCACGTCTCCAATTTCGCAGACGGACGTTACACCCTCTAGACCCAAGCTAGGGACCCAGTCCTTCTAGGGGACCTCTTCCTTTACCGTGGGGTGAGGTCATAAGAACGGACGTCTTAGGGTACCTACCTCCTCGAACCACCGGATGTCAGGTGCCCAGCGTTTCTCAGTCTGTGCTGACTCGCTGAAGTAAAAGTGAAAAGTGAAATGTTTATCGACACTTTTCCCTTCACTTTTCGTTTCCCCTTTTCCTTTCTATATGGGTAAAATTACTTCTCAAGGTTTCTTATCGTTCCTCTCTATTCTTTCGGAAGGAGTCACTGGTTACGTTTCTTTATCTCCTTCTGTTGTCTTATCCTTTCTGATCTCTAGAGAAGTTCTTTTAATCTCTATGGTTCCCTTGTGAAACACGTTTCTACCCGAGTTATTTCCTGTCTTTACCATACCTGGGTTATCTTCGTCTTCTATAATTCTTCTCCACCGTTCTTATGTGTCTTCTTAACATGTTTTTTCTCGAAGTGTTGGTTCTATTGGTACTACCACACTAGTGAGTGGATCTCGGTCTGTAGGACCTTACACTTCAGTTCACCCGGAATCTTTCGTAGTGATACTTGTTTCGATCACCTCCACTACCTTAAGGTAAACTCGATAAAGTTTAGGACTTTCTACTACGATACTTACACGACGTGAGTTATACAGTCGTTTAAACCTTTTGAGCCGTCCCCGGTGTCCTGACCTTTTCCAGTCAAAAGTAAGGTTAGGGTTTCTTTCCGTTACGGTTTTTTACGAGGTTGATGACGTGTTAACGTGAGTAGAGTGTACGATCATTTCATTTCGAGTTTTAAGAGGTTCAATCCGAAGTCGTTATGCACTTGCCCCTTTAAGGTCTACAAGTTCGACCAAAATCTTTTCCGTCTCCTTGGTCTCTAGTTTAACGGTTGTAGGAGACCTAGTACCTTTTTCGTGTTCTCAAGGTCTTTTTGTAGATAAAGACGAAATAACTGATACAGTTTCGGAAACTGACACACCTAGTGTTGTTTGACACCTTTTAAGACTTTCTCTACCCTTATGGTCTGGTGGACTGGACGGAGAACTCTTTGCACGTACGTCCAGTCCTTCGTTGTCAATCTTGACCTGTACCTTGTTGTCTGACCAAGGTTTATTCTTTTCCTCATGCAGTCCGACATATAACAGTGGGACGAATAAATTGAATATACGTGTCATGTAGTACTTTTTGCGACCCGACCTCCTTCGTGTTCCACCTTAGTTCTAAAGGTCCTCTTTATAGTTATTGGAATCTATACGTCTACTGTGGTGGGAATACCGTCTTTCACTTCTCCTTGATTTCTCGGAGAATTACTTTCACTTTCTCCTCTCACTTTTTCAACCGAATTTCGAGTTGTAAGTCTTTTGCTTCTAGTACCGTAGACCAGGGTAGTGAAGTACCCTTTATCTACCCCTTTGTCACCGACTGAAATAAAACCCCCCGAGGTTTTAGTGACGTCTACCACTAACGGCGGTACTTTAAGTTTCTGCGAATGAGGAACCTTCCTTTCAATACTGGTTGGATCTATCGTATAATTTTTCGTCTTTGTAATGAAACGGTTGTTTCCAGGTAGATCAGTTCCGATACCAAAAAGGTCACCAGTACTTACCTACACTCTCAACCTGGTATTTCTTTCGACTCGCGGCTTCTTAACTACAAAAACTTGACACCACAACCTCTTCTGAGAACTCTTAGGGAACCTGACGTTCCTCTAGGTTGGTCAGGTAGGATTTCCTCTAGTCAGGACCCACAAGTAACCTTCCTGACTACAACTTCGACTTTGAGGTTATGAAACCGGTTGACTACGTTTCTCGACTGAGTAAACTTTTCTGGGACTACAACCCTTTCTAACTCCCGTCCTCTTCCCCTGCTGTCTCCTACTCTACCAACCTACCGTAGTCGCTGAGTTACCTGCACCCAATCCCACCTGAGACCCTCAACCACTACCTGTCCCTCCGGACCACACGACGTCAAGTACCCCAGCGTTTCTCAACCTGTGTTGACTCACTGACTTGACATGACTTGACTTACGGATCATTCTCAAGAATGTCAAAACGGAATCTTTTGGTGATCCACCTTGGCACTCTGGGTGTGTCTCGATCTCGACCTTTCCTGTCGGTGGACCGACAGAAAGTACTTGTCTCCACGAGTGTTTCCGGTCTTTTCGAAGGATGGTGGGTTCTTTGACCTTCCCGTCTCTGGTTCTACACAAGATACAGTGGGTGACAGTGATTTGTATGAAGTTTAGGATGACCCTCTAAAACAGTATTTTTATTAGGAAAGTGTGATTGACTCGTAATTTTTTTTATAAACCGACGGGACCCAGAATCAACGTCGTATACCCTAGATCATGGGACTGGTCCACAACTTGGACCCGAGGGGACACACCCTCTCGTCTCAGTCGGTGACCTAGGGGTCCCTTCAGTGATTGAACAGAAAAAGTTCCGTTGAAACTATATCCTAGAATGTAAGGAAATAGATCTTCCATCATCATAATGATCGGACAAAGACCGACCCTAGATGTTAGTCATTATTGACATCCGTTGATCATCGGTCATCTGGTGTGTCTTGATGATATCAGATCATGGAGGTGCGGGATAGACTTGTTGCCGGTTTGATTTGTCTCGTTCCGGACTGTGAAGACCTGTGGGGTTCCTAGAGACCGATTTAAATTACTTTCTTAACGACAATAAATCCGAAACTCTGGACGTGACTTCTGTCGTGACATTCACGTATTGTTACTCCGAGACCACTAAACACCACTCTACCCGAGACCCGAGACGACACGGAGATCGTCTCACCCGTTGACCGACCAGGTCCTCCCACTCTTTCTACGACCTCGTCTCGTCTTCCGTACGTCCCGGAGGACTTCGAACATCTCCAGTCTTCACGAAGGTGTCCCCGTTCTGGACGACCCGTAAAATGGTCGGGTGACGTCACTCACTTACTGTCGTAGGCACTTTTTGTCGGACGACATATCTTCGAAGACCCTTCGTGGATGACGGTCCGTGACAAGGTTCGTGTAATGTGTCTAATAAGTAAATAAATGAGAAATATTGTTGTAAGACTTCTGTAATGACATTGACGGACGTAAAAAATCGACTCTTTTGACTCCGGGAGTCTCATGATCATTTCATAGGTTCCAGTCACCGATCCTTAATCTATATCCCCTGGATCCAAGGTTTGGTTTAAGGGACGTGACATAGATCGTACGACATGAAAGAGAGTTTACACACTTGTGTCTCATCGTGTCCTCTCCCAGGACGAGGAGAAGTGTGTATCAGTCCCTCCATTGTTTCCATGTAACGTGTCCTACGTCACTCACGTCAATAAGTGGATCATCGAACCTTCTCGTCCCCGAGTTCTGTCTGAGTTCGAGAGGTGTTGATTGAGCGACCCTTAGGATACACGTGTTCCTACGTCCGACACGTCATGTTTAGTGTCCGGTGTGCCGTTAATCCGGTTAGGACGTATGGCTTGGTCATACATGTATTCAGGGTACGTAAGTAGGTATAGAAAGAAAATTGTAAAACCAAATGAGAAGATTTTTATCAAGATCACTCTATATTAGCTATTTATTATTTGACATCTATAAATTTCACATGTTTAACTATTTATATACGTAACTGGGTACTTTGATAGTGGTGTTAGTTCTATTTCTTGTGTTGGTATTATGTGTTTTTAAAGAAAGACGGGGAAGAGGGTCGTGGGGAGGAATAAGGGTCCGTTAGTCACTAGACGAAAGGTAAAGATATCTAGTCATCAAACAAAAAATACCTGATAAATATTTACGTGTATATACGAAAAACAAACGGAAGAAAACGAATCGTACTAATAAAACTCTAAGTAAATGTAACAACGTGTATCGTTCTCGAGTAAGAAATCGAGTAAGACTGATCTTAAAGTATTTTCTTTTTGGGTCAATCCGTTTCTGAAGAATCCTAAATGTCAAACCCCACAAAAAAAGCTCCTTTAAAAACGGATTAGGTTCCAGTGTTTATAAAAAGAGGATACAAAAGAAGATCTTCAAAATATTATAGACCAAAATGTAAATCCAGATACTAGGTAAAACTCTATTAAAAACATACACTACACGTCATACCCAACTTCAAGTGAAAAAACGGACATCTATAGGTTAACAAATTTTTAGCAAATAACTTTTCTGACAGAGAAGAGGTGACTTGACGGAAACATGAAAACGACTTTTAGTTAGCTGGTATATATAGACTCAAATAAAAACCTGAGAAGCAAGAGTAAGTAATTAGATGAAGGGATGGCAATATCATTGTTGTCAATTACGTTTGGAAGAGACACTGGCGGGACACCTTCCTTCGCACGTACATGATGGATTAAAGGGAAGACGGAGTACGAGTACTCTACTCACAGTGATGGAGTAAGAAGTCTACCCCTTCTTCGAGTTTTTCCACTTCAGTAAACACCGGTGTGTCAGAAATTCACCGTCTTAATACTAAGTTTGGTGTAGACAGATTAAGGTTTTCGACACGAGAATTAAAGAACACCATTTGTCTTATTACGAAGGGGGTTTCTGTCGGTATAGGATTAAGGGCTTTGCACACTTGCCCAACGGAATGTACTGTTTTCTCTGAACGTCCACACTAATTCAAGTCCTAGAACTCTACTCTTCCAATAACCCGAAGACTCCACCCAGTGCACTTTAGTGTTCCCAGGAATATTCTCCTTCCGACCTCCCAGTTATAGTTCCTCCTCTTCACTGTCCCTCCGTCTCCAGTATCAGTCTCTTTCTAATCTTCTACCATGCGACACCAAAACTTCTGTCTCCTTCCCCGGTTCTCAGTTAATTGTGACCCTCGGAAATCCACCCTTTCCATTCTTTTGTCTGATAGGGAAGTCTCTGAGGTCTTCTTGGTCGGGATACTCGTTAAACTAAAATGGGGTCACTTTCGTTAAAGTCTAAGTTATATTATGTTATGTTATTATTTAAACACCACTGAACAATGTAACCGGTATTCGGTAATTATATGGTCCCTACAAGATTGGACATAATTTCACACTGTGTATTAAACCCATTTAATAAATTGAAAACCCTCAGTGTCGTGGAGGTAGAAGATTACCGGTGTCATTGCGATTGAAGGATCCCGATTTCGCTAATCTCTTCATAAGGACTGTGTTTCGAGTTATTTACAATTAATACACCTTTTTAGTGTGTAGTAGAGATTTTGGAGGTCTGTGACTACCAATCCCGGAACCACCACCACTAAATCAACCATTCATCACAGGTCGAGAACGTTGGGGTACCTAACATCGGACGGTTCGAGGAGACAGGTACTCTAAGAGGTCCGTTTTCATGACCTCACCGAACGGTAAAGGAAGAAAGTCCCGGAGAAGGGGTGGGTCCCTGACTTGGACACAGAGGACGTAACGTTCGTCTAAGAAATGACAGACTCGGTGGTTCCTTCCGACAATCTCGGAATCCTCTGTAAAAAAAATCGATCAGACAACTAGGGAACCAGGAACCATCCTTTGCCTTAGGATGAGAGTTCGTCGTACTGTCGGAGTTCGGAACTCACTGTCAACCGTTAATGTCCTCGGGTGTCGTTCCCTCAGACCCTCATCTCTCATCTCTGTCTCCAACATCCTGTTTCCCTACGATTTAGTTTGGGGAGTTGAGAGTGATGTTTCACGACTTTAAAGAAAAAAGAAGGAATTTCTTTGTACGTACGTACGTATGATTCAGTACCTAGACGAATGAGTAAATCAGTCTTTTATAAATGACTCGTGGATGATACGCTTTTTGTACCACGATCACATCCCATATGTTAGATCTCCCCCTCTGTCTACAATTCGGATATTTATGGGAGTCTTTGTTCCTGTTTACCACTGTTCACGATGGATCCTCTTTTGACCCACTCTCTCTCTTGTATCTTGCTTCGTCCCGCCCTCACGACGACCAGATAGATCTTTCATTCTTATCCCTTTCGTTACATAAGTAAGTGAGTGAGTTAGTCGTTTATAAATAACTCACAAATAAGACATAGTTCTACCCGTGGCCCCATGTCCCCATTTGTTCTCAAAGACAAGGGGACTTCGAACACACACACGTTCTTTCTTTGTCTCTCTCTCTTTCTTTCCCTCTCTCCCTCCTCTCTTCACATCCTCCCTCTCTCTCTTCTCTCTCCCACTCTCCATCGCTCGTGTGTGTTCCCGCTCAGTCGTACCCACACACACACTTATCCTATATTTACGTGTTTGTTTATTTATACGAGGGAGGAGTAATAAGTGTTTAAAACATGAACGTTTAAGTGAAAGATTTTACGTAAACATTGGGTTCTAGTTATCAACACCGTGAAAGTGCAAGTGATCACCTGTACGAAATTCCGCCGTTTTTTACACTCAATGGGTTACATGTACACCGGTTCCTCCGAGATGGTAGAAGATGAACGACAGTTTGGTCACAGGAAAGATGGCAACTACACCACAGTGTAATGAACACGAAACACAACTACTAAACGGACAAATTTTACCAGGGACTCGAATGTCGATTTCACGACAGATCACAAGGATGCACGTTCTTCCGACACTACATGAAATAATCTTTTGCACATAATAATCTATTTGTACAGTCCGGACTTAATGTCACAACAACCGACACTCAAGTTACAATCACTTAGTTGTTATATACACAAAGGGACAAAGATTGTACTTGACGTAGTAGATTCTTTTGAGTTTTTCTTTCAAAGTTGTTGTTGCTGTTTTTATTTTCAACAATCTTATTCTAATAAATCGGAGATTTTCATCCTTGTAGTAGTCAAACCAACAAATTCAAGATCAAATAAACGAATTTTTAGTCGAAGAAAGGAACTTTATTATCTTGGGATTGTACTGCAGGTCTATATACAACGGGTACTCGGTCTCAAACTTTTTGTAAAAATATTTTTTTCGTTGTTGAAATAACAATGTTTTATTTGTTGTGTGAGATATCAATGTTTTCCAGAGAGTTGTTAGTATCCTACAATCTAAAAATTCTCTGACAAGTCAAACTTTAAGAGAGAAGGTGAGAATATTAGAAAGAAGTCTTAAAAATAAAATATAAGATTTATTGTACTATATGAAAATCATGTACGTATAAAACAAGTTAGTAAAGTTAAATATCATAAGAGGGAACGAACAACGTATAATTTTACAACGTCTTGACCCCTGTACCTAAGACTTAACATAAAGGTGAATGGGTACGAGAGGTATAAGTTCCCAAGACGAAGAAGTGATTGATCTTATATTATTTTACTACAATTTAAATGTAAAAACTTAGTCTATACATAGAATCAGAAGATGGTTCAGAATTTTGTATTTTGTGTTTTCGTTTATTTGTTACTTCTAAATTCGATAAATAATTATTAGTTTCTTTGACTTATTAACAGAAAGAGTGGTTTATTAGAGTATTGCTATATAAACGATATTGTAAATACAGTAAATAATGTACTATAAATCAACTATAATATTACTATACTTATTTTTATTATTATTTAGGGGTATAAAACTTAAGGTGAACGTAAACTGAAATACTGTCGTTTTTGACAAACTCTCTATTATGGTACTAACAAAACCGACGATTGTCTACATGTTTATGATTTAGGTATTTTTAGGGTATTTACTTTTTTGTCAGGATGGTCCATTACAGTAAAACCAAAACCGTGCAAAACAAAAGAAAGCAAAAACTCCAAAACCTCGGTACCGAGTCTAAAAGTCGACGTATTTCTCTCCTATAGTAATCGTAGTAAATATCAAAGTTTATCATTCATAATAGTAGATTATTTGTATTCTTATATAAAGGCTTCAAAACAGAAACCGATTTAGTAGTACACCCAAAGGGATCACCAAGTGATCATTTCTTAGACGGACGGTCACGTCCTCTGTGTCTAAGTTAGAGACCCACCCCTTCTATGGGACCTCTTTCTTTACAGTTGGGTGACGTCATAAGAACGAACCTCCTAAGGTTCCTGTCTCCTAGGACCACCCGGTGTCAGGTACCCCAGTGTTCTCGACCTGTACTGAATCGTTGATTTGTTGTCGTTTAGTTGTACATAGAAGTGTTTACCCACAAAACACTGGTTTTCAAATAACGTTGTTGTCAGAAGGATCACTCTAGAACGGTAAGGTCCCCTCGGTAAGTCGACTTCGACTTCAAAACCGTTCTCTGTGCAGTTCCAAAGGCGGTGTCTAGGACGGTGCCTTCGTGTTTTCTCCTGTGACCTAGGGGACGGAGGACGATGACAAAGGTAAAGTCCTTCGACGAGACACGAGGGGACACGGACCGTTCACAGGGTCGATGTTTGTGTCCGGATTTCAGGTATCCGTCCGTGTCCGAGTGTTACACATATATATACGTACTAAAAACTTACTATATTTATTTGGATCTGTCGTATAATTTTTCGTCTCTACAGTGAAACGACTGGTTCTAGGTATATCAATTTCGATACTAAAAAGATCATCAGTTCATACCTACATTCTCTACTTGGTGTTTGTTCCGACTCGTGACTTCTTAACTATGAAAAGTTAACACCACAACTACTTCTGAGAACTCTCAGGGAACTTGACGTTCCTCTCTTTCGGTCAATTAGGATTTCTTTTAGTTGGTACTTATAAGTAACCTTCCTGGCTACAATTTTGACTTCGAGGTTATGAAACCGGTGGACTACACTTTTCGGTTGAGTAACCTTTTTTGAGACTACGACCCTTTCTAATTCCCGTCCTCCCCTTTCCCCTCTGTCTCCTACTCTAACAACCTACCGTAGTAACTGAGTTAGACTGCACTCTGACTCGTTTGAGACCCTCTACCACTTCGGACCGCACGACGTCAGATACCCCGACGTTTCACGTCTGTGGTGAATCTTACTTTTTGTTGGTTTAAATTCATCATGAAAACAGGATCTTACACATGTACATTGGTAACACAGAAATAAACATGAGAGTCTCTTATGGAGGTTTTCAAAAGACACCTTAATGAGTTGTTAAAACTGTCCTATATTGTACAGGTTCCAGTAACGGTACTGTGATTTAGGGACAGTAGAGTTACTAGCCGAGACCAGGCAGAACAATCTACCCATTCTACACTAAAGTCCTCAAACTGGTCGTCCCTAATTTTTATCTGGGAAGATGGTCGAATCACCGGAATCCGATTAATAACACGTTACCTACCGAGACTGGGTGACAAAGTCGGACAACTCGGAGGAGGTAGGATGAAGGGTCGGAATCACGTTAAAGTGTAGAACCTGGATCAGAAGAAGAGTCTTCTAAAAATAGTTACATGGGTAGAGATACAAGATAGGGGCGATATAAACTGAATTTTATGTGTCTTTGGAACACTTCAAGTGGGTTTGAGTGGACTGCACGTGTGTGTGGGGGGGTGTGTGACAAATAAAGTGTTTATAAATGACTCACTGATATTACACGGTCTACGAAAGGATTCATAATCCTTATATCGACACTTCTTTAACCGTTTTCGGGACGGGACTATCTCGAACACAAGATCACCCCTTTCTCTGTCGTTTCTTTCCTTGTTTTATTAGTCAGGGAGTTTACTACTACTGATAATTCCTCTTTTCCTTTCGTCGCCCCCTACATCCTCCTCTCTCTCACGTGCGTCCCTCTGGAGTGGATTCGTTGTAACTTCGTTTCAGGGTTCTCTTCCGTCCCTCGGCCTTTACGTCCATAGAGCCCTTCCTTTCCCATAAAGGTCCGCCTCCCTTACCATCGACATTACTAAGACCCCGTTCACAAACACACCGCGAAATCCTTTTGCGTTCTTCCAGCACTACCAACCTCGTCTCTCTGAGTCCCCTTCTGATCCTGGACTTCAACCAACCTCTCCATTACGTCAGTCAAAACGACATCTTTGTTTACGGGAAATGACGAGTCATTGTACGTTGTCGTTTGTAAAGAAAGAAGGGTACAAGAAATAATACCGACACCCACTCTACAACCAAGGTCAGAAAAAGACGCTGTGTCCGACTTCCTCGTCACGGATAAACTGTGTATGATGAAAACGCCGTCTTCTTTTTCACTCTCGATTATTTTAGCTCATTACGAAAGATTGAGAAGAGGAACCGTGACCACGTGACAGGAAAAAAGACGAATGTAAGGTAACCGAGTTGGTTTAGTGTGTCAGTCAGGACTATTCCCCATTCTTACATACGAACGGATCCTTACCCAGCCTTACTACTAGGAGGATGTTCCCTCCACCTATCAACCCCCGTTAATATATTACATGGTGTTCTCCCGATCCAGTACCTCTTCCTGAAACCCAAAGTGACACTTGCTTCACCCCTCGAAACCTACCAAAACTCGACCCCTCAATGAAGTGAACTGAACTAAGTGTAAAACTCTTAGTGACACCGACGACACTACGGTTCTGATGTCGTTCCTTTCTTGACTTCATCTCTTAGGTTAATTTTCTGTCAGTTAATAGGTTCTTTCTCTGTCACCGTCAAATCTAGTCCCTCCACTCTCACCCTACCTTTTTGACTGACCTAAGTCCTATCTAAAACATCTTGGGTGTCATAAACGACTACTGAACCTACGTCCAAGACTCTCTTTCTTTCTCTAGTTCCTACTGAAATCACTCAAAACGGAGTTCTTGACTTTCGTATCCAAACGACAAATAACTCTACCCTTAAGGGGTCCTTCTTAGCAAAACTTTCCCTTCTAACCCTCGAGTTAAACCCCGTACGCTTTATCTGATATATGACTCTCCTACCTCCAAGTAAAAGAAAGGATAATAACACTGGAGACATTGACTGTATCATATACATGGTTCTTTTTAACAATTACTAAGGAACCAGGAAGAAGGAGAAGAAGATAAGAATCGAATACTTTAAGGTTAGATTTTTTTTTTTTCCGAAGACGTATTTGACACTTATTGAAGGGACCACCGAGTCTACCGTTTCTTAGACAAACGTTTCGTCCTCTGGGTACAAAGTAGGGACCCAACCCTTCTAGGGAACCTCTTCCCTCATCGATAAGTGAGGTCATAAGAACGGACCTCTTAAGGTACCTGTCTCCTCGGAAAACCCGATGACAGTCACCCCACCTGTACTGACTCACTGATTGCCGAAGTGAGAAGAAAAAAAGATACTTATTCGTCATACGTACGACATAATCACAAGATAACGACGATTCTGTCAATAGTGTTTGAATCCCAGAATTTTGTCATTTTTAAATAGAGTGCCAAGATATCAAAGTTTCAGACCAATTTTAGTTACATAGTTGTTCCTTTACGTGGTTGTAAAGGTAGGAAAGATCTCCAAGATCCCCTCTTAAGTAGAGGAACGGAAAAGGATGATGACCTCCTGGAGTCGTAAGGAACCGAACACCCGTGAGACGAGGTAGAAGTTGTGGTCGCTACCACCCAAATTCAGGAAGAGCGTGTCTTATGAGAATGGAAGAGAAGGAGGAGGAAGAAGGTGAAAATTCTTGGGACCACTAATGGAACCTGAGTGGAGTTATTATTTCCTACTAGAAAGAGAAAATTCCAGTTGGCTAATCGTTAAAATTCAAGTGGATGTTTAAATTAAGAAGAAACGGTGTACTTCATTTTATTAGTGTCCAAGGTCCGTCCACGATGAACTTACATATGCAGAGTCGAATTGTATTTGGTAGGGTTCTTTGCAGTCTAGTTAATATACGTGGGTCAAGAAAAGTTTACAACGATAATTTACACGTACCCACAGGAGTCAGCAAGTCAGTACAGGTCGAGAAACACTGAGGTACCTGACATCGGAAGGTCCGAGGAGACATGGACCCTGAAGGGTCCGTTCTTATGACCTCACCCAACGGCAAAGGAACAGGTCCCCTAAAAGGACTTGGTCCTGAACTTGGACGCAGAAGACGTAACATTCGTCTAAGAAATGACAGACTCGGTGGTCTCTTCGGACAATCCCGGAATCCTTTGTAAAAAATCGATCAGACAACGAGGGAACGTAGGAACCATCCTTTCCCTTATGATCAGAAAACATAGAGGACGTAACCGTCCACCCAAGAAATGGTGACTCGGTAGACCCTTCGGGAATTAATGTCGTCCAGAATGATTTTAGAAAGTATTTTGGTTGTCGTATAAAACACATCACTTACACGGTATAATATAAAAGGTTTTAAGAGAGTAATTTAGCTGATGAAGTTCCAGTGTTTTTTGAAAGTTATGTCTATAGTAAAATAGTTTTAATGAGACTTTACGAGTGGTATAAAAAGGACAAGGGTTGTCTTCATTTAGGTAGTACTAATTCTCATCGTCTTCTCTATAAGTAGATAAGGATTTTATTTCTAATACAGATGGGGCCTCGGAACACGATGTTAACCAAAAGTTTCGGTGGTATCGACTAACTTAAATTTTTGTCTTAAATACTTTCTATTATGAATATTTATAAATTCTTAAGGTAAATTCATAAAAACTATCATTTTAACTATCATTGTTAAAAGAAACATTTAATTGAGTGAGTAAGGTCTTACGGAAAAACGATGGTCACGTGGTTTCCTGTGTAAAAGATGGAAGGTATTACTGTCGTTTTCTGTTAGCCCTCACTGTTTTCTTCACTCATGTCACCTGGGAGGAGGTATTGACGCCCAAGGTGTTAGAATCTAAGTTGTGTTGAGTCTAGTTGTTATAACTCCTTCCTTTAAGGTATTTCAAAGTTTTTCGTTTTGAACTTGAACGGTACGTGACTGATAATAAATGTAACATAATTCATAATTTTCATTAAATCTCTACTAAATTTCATGTGTCCTCCTACACGAATCCAAAACATTTATTATGTGGTAAAATATTTTCGTGAGAACATAAAACCATAGATACCTCCTCGGACTTTTTTTTTTTTGGGACGGTATCTATGACTCCCTGTTGACATGACCTATGTACGAGACACGTTGTCAAGTACAAGTTTTGGACACTACCATGAGGTGACTATTACTCCTCGCAACGTAAGTCTCGACAGGTACTGAACCAAGGTTTGATTTCTAAACGGACCCTGATAAAAAGATACTCCGAAGTCCTTCCGTTGATGACGTTTACTTCCCTATTCACTGTACTTAATATTGACTGTATTATGTCGCTACATTTGTCAACAATCGAAGGAGAGAAGTCAAATAAGACGNCTTTCTTTAAGGTATTTCAAAGTTTTTCTTTGAACTTAAACGGTACGTGACTGATAATAAATGTAACACAATCCATAAAAAAAAAAAAAAGTGAAAATTAAAAAATAAAAAAAAAAAATTTAAAATTTTAGTAATTAAGAATGTACGCAAGGGTTTGTACTTGGGGGGAGGGTGGAGGGAGGGGTGTTGTAATATTGTACATATGACAGTACATTCTTAACTTAGCGGTCAGGTACAGACTGCATCCCACGTCGAACGAACCCCGACCACGTACCCCTACTGGGTCTCTCTACACAATCCATAATTTTCATTAAATCTCTACTAAATTTCATGTGTCCTCCTACACGAATCCAAAACATTTATTATGTGGTAAAATATTTTCGTGAGAACCTAAAACCATAGATACCTCCTCGGACTTTTTTTTTGGGACGGTATCTATGACTCCCTGTTGACATGACCTATGTACGAGACACGTTGTCAAGTACAAGTTTTGGACACTACCATGAGGTGACTATTACTCCTCGTAACGTAAGTCTCGACAGGTACTGAACCAAGGTTTGATTTCTAAACGGACCCTGACAAAAAGATACTCCGAAGTCCTTCCGTTGATGACGTTTACTTCCCTATTTACTGTACTTAATATTGACTGTATTATGTCGCTACATTTGTCAACAATCGAAGGAGAGAAGTCAAATAAGACGACATAACGTGTACGGACATGTGTAAGAGTAGACAATGTATATACGGACACACCGAGGGTCGGTAAGTACTCTAAAAATTAAGATTCTTTTGGACATCGTGACCTTGGAGTAGAAGTGGATCACAGAAAGATACATTCATAATGAAAGAATTCTGAAGAAGTTAATAGACTGGAACAGATCTACCGGTAGTCGGAGAAATAGGAGAAAGTAGAAGGGTTTCATATACATTCAAGTAGTACAAACGGAGGTAGCGAAAGTGAAAACAATTTTTTATCTCTAAATCTTATTCTAGGTTCTGATTGTAGAACCCTCAGAACATTCATGCAAAGGTTCTTGACGACGAAGAACCAGTCAGAGATGGTTCTAGGACTACTAATTCGAAGTTCCAAGAGGACCCGAGAAGACGGTAGAAACCTTTTCACGTTCTGTGGGTGGGAGGTCTCTATTGACAAAGATGTTATAAACAATCAGAAGAGAAGAGCAAAGAGGGGAAGATTGGATGAAGGTAAATAAAGGTTATAGTCTATAAATGAATAAATTCATCTACGATTTAGTACTGAAGAGGGAGACTATATAGAGGACTTGAGGTTCGAAAGGAGAGGGTATCATAGGAGACCAAATCCAGAAGTTGTACAGGAGAATAGTCCTCAAGGACAGAACACGGTATTTGGGGAGACCGTCGGACCACTTCGGGTACGTAGTTTGTTTTTGTACCCTAATGTACCTTATGTAATATGACTTTATGTCAATAGTTTGATAAAATTTTTAATACCATATTATTAAATACACGAAGAAATAATTATATAATTTATTCTAGATCGTCACCAAGATTACTGACGGAATTAAAACTTCTTCACCACTCGTATTTATCATATTGTAGGTACTATAATATACTTTTCCATATATTATAGAAAACTACTGTTTCAGTGTCCAGGGCACTTATGATGACACCAAACAATGGTTACTTACGAAAAGTTAATCACCAATCAGTTTTATTTGTGCGTTAAAAAAAAGACAGGTGCCTAAGGAGAAGGGGATGGGACGGTACTCTGGTTCATCTACCACTTATAAATTGAATGAGGGGCGGAGACAAGGTTGGTCTTGTCAGGGTGTCCCGTCCGGAAGTCTCACGAGAAGGATTTTACGTCTAGAATTGTCCGGTGAAGGGACATATGATCCCTTATATTTCACCCAAAGATAGTCGGTGTCTCCGTAAGAGGAGGTCACTTTCACTTCAGCGAGTCAGCACAGGCTGAGAAACGTTGGGGTACCTGACATCGGATGGTCCGAGGAGGTAGGTACCCTAAAAAGTCCGTTCTTATGACCTCACCCAACAGTAAAGGAAGAGGTTAAGAGGAGGTCATCCTATCTTTATCTTAAGTAGACTTTACGTTCGAAGGACCTGAGGGTGACACTAAGACATCTAGACCCACTCGGACCCTGAGACGTAAAAATTTTAATGATACTCCGTCAGAATGTAAGTCCCAAACTTCTGGTCTAAATTGTTTTGTCCTCCCTCAGGTTTAAAATTCGTAGTCAAAATTGTGGGAAGCGTCGGTCGGAGTGATGTAGATAAGAAGATCAAGATGAGACCGGAGTATCTTAATGATAGGTAAGAGATTTGTCTCTCACTTTTGCGGGACGGGAGGGGTGGGGGGTAGAAGGTATACTACGTGTAGAGACGAACGACTTTAGAATGAGTAAGAATTTCCAAGTTAAGTTGGAAGAGAGACTTCGGAGACGTTGAAAGAGTGAGTCCGATTATGTTAGGACAAAAGGAACTATGAAAGATTAGTACGACGTCGGATCAATTAATACGGTCCGAAGACGTTTCGGTCCTCGGAGTTTGAGACTCGACGGACTTCCTAACGACATTCACGTAAGTCGTAAGTCTTATGTGGCACCCCTTTCTCTTTAATAACTTGTAGTTAGTCCAAGACCTTCAGTTGTCTCCTTATTCTGTTCCGGGAATGAAAGTTTCTCGATTGCAAGGAGACAAATGGAAGAAGTACGGTAGATGATTTCGGGAAAGAATTCAGGACTTCTGTAGATTAGTGAAGTCAGGTGTAATTAGTAAAGAAGAAACTAGACGATTTGGTCCTAGTACGACAAAAGGAAAAATAGGTAGATAAGTAGGTAGGTTATTAATAACCAAAGATGATACAAGGTCCGTTACACTTTCGTGACCCTTATGTTTTGGACACATGTCCATGACCGGGAGTTTCAAGAGTCTCACAACAATTGACGAGAGAGTAATAATAAAAACAGGGGCCAATCCGACCTTCAAGAAACTTTCGTCTCTTTCAAAACATCTAGATACATCAGAAGTGGTACAGACCATGTAGCGACCGTGTCGCTCACAAGGATTACGGGAACACTCATTTTATGACTGAAGAAAAGGTTTGGAGGAAAGGGTGAGTCTCAAAGAGAATGGACTATGACGATTTGACTTCCCTTTTCTTCGGAGAAGTGTTATGGGACCTCTTTTTAAGGAAGCCCTCGACCTCTACTCTCAAACTGAGATGAGAGAGTCTTTTTGTTCAGGGCTTTTGTGTTTCAGATCAAGGAGGTCGTTTGACAATGGGACTGCGTAGGCAACGATTCTCTTTTCTCCGACCAGGAGACGACTCTAACTGTTTTGCCGTAGTGGTCATGTTACGAGCGAGGGAGGCCAGAGAAAGTCTCGACTAAACACTAACCAACGATACCACTACTGCAGTGAGTTGGACTTGGCTTCCCTCCGGGCGTTCAAAGGGTGGTCATTCTTTCTCTACACGTCAAACTTTCACATCTCTCGGATTGGACCGGGTTGAGGCGCTGACGGACCGAACTACGTACGGAGCAGCATGGGTCTCGTCGGCATGGGTTTCCTCTCGGCAAGATCCCACTCCAGAGATCGTAGGCCCTTGCTTCCTGCTACACTTCTACATCCCGACGACGAGACGGAGGGGTCGACGTAGGACCCCGGGACGGTCCTTGGACGGATCTGAATGCAGAGTTCCTTTCTTTTATGCCGAGCTAGCCCAAAGCGCCACAGGATCTTGAAAAGTGCAAAATGTAAATGAAGAACGGTTTTATTGAAAACATGTCTCACACTCGGTTTTACTTTCATACTTAGAGGTCCCCTTCAACTAATTTAGGGAGTCGTTGTGGTTCCAAGTAAAATAGATATTAATGCCGAGGATACCCTAAGTATGTCATTTCGAGTAGACAATGGGCGGGAGAGGAGGAAATCTTTTTATTAATTTTGACGGATTAAAGATTCGACCGTCTTAAATTACTTCATTAAGTTAACTAAAGACATTAACCAGATTTAATGATAAAATGTGGGTTAATTTTACTTTTATAAACCGTTGTCGAATATCTAAGTATTGTATAGACTTTAAATCATTGGGACTTGTTCTACTGAAATATACCACACATCCTTCTAGTACATGTAAGAAAGTTTATAGACTTCTTAAATACAAAACGTTTTACGTTTATTTAAAGTGATTTAGTCAGTAATTTTTTGTTTTGATCCTCCTTCAGAATAGTAACACTGAAACACTTTTGGAAAAGGGTCCGAGAAGGTGAAAGAGTGTAACTTTCCAATCAAGAGGGGACCTGAGTCAGGACTTTTTAGAAGAAAAGGATGAGAAACGTCAGAGGACCACCGTAGTATTGGGACGACGAATCGAGGTTGGAAGGGAGGTTTGTGTAGTCACTGAAGGTAAAAATATGAGAGTCGGATTGTGTAGAGAATTTAAGGTCTGGACTTAAAGGTGAGGAGAACCTATAAAGGTTCATATAGATCGAATCAAGTACCACAAATTACCAACGATTTATTTCTATTACTTATTAATGACACGGTCTCCGTAGTGTAAAATCGTCTTCGTTTTTAGTTAGTAATAGAAAGTATACAGAAAGTCCATAGAAGTCTTTGAAAAAAAAAATTGAAGAAATGACAGGTAATCAAACGTTTCGTTCTTTAGACTCAGTGGGGACTGAGGATGGAGGGAGTCAGTTATAGTGATTTAGGACAGTAAAAGGAAAAGATTTGATAGAGTGTTTATTAGATAGAGAAGAATCGGTAGAAGTGACGAAGACTGAATAAAATCCACCATTATTACCAGACAACTGAACAAGACAGAGAACGAGAGATTAAATAAACGGTGTCACGGTGTCTCACAAGACTTTGTCTTTAAGTTAGGACAATCGTAGGACGAATGTATAAGAGTTAGACCGTATACTTTGGGACATGTTTATTCCAAGACTTCCTATGGAATTTTTATAGGTCTCCTATTATTCAATACAAAAATTGGAATGAAGGACGGAGAGTGCAATTAAGTTAGGTGTAAAATCACGTCGAAAAAAGTCAACTTGGGGAAATTCTCGACTCTCCGTACCTTGGTATTTCCAACCCCGAACCATTGTCTGACTATCAATCTCCCCAATATCGAATCGATCTTCCCAATAACTTTACCTGAAGACGTTGACTCTCTACAAACAAAGTAAGTTTCTTAAGTACTCCAGAATCGTAAGACGAGGTGTTATACAAGTACGAGCGGAAACAAAAAATTATACGGATTTTGGGAATAAGTAAACATAAAGTTATTTGACCCCTTTCACAGGTTTTACTGATAATTGATTTTACCTGTATTGTAACCTATTTGAGTTTTCTCGGGACCCGTCGACACTGTACGAGTGGGACCCCCAAAGGTGTCGAGGACCGTATGGCGACGTGTCCGGGCCCTCAGACACACAGGGTCCTACTCTCCACCTCGAGACCAATACGTCTCGGGACCTGACGAGGGATTTATACGGAAAGGGAAATTATTGACGTAGGTGAAGATGGAGATGAGTTGGAGATTACGGAAGGAAGTAGACGTAATAGGTCATTTGATAAAAAGTTCTGGTTGAATTTATGGTATAAGGGACTTTCTGTGGGTCTGTTGGGTTGTCTTAATCAGTGACGAAGAAGACAAAAAAGAAATATCGTTGATAATGTGACACACCGTTACCGAACAAACACACCTATAGAGGGGACAATCTGAAATCCCGACCCTACCACAGAATAAGGTAACATAACGGTAACAAATCGTGTCATAGACTGTACCCATAAATTATATACAACTCAGTAAATTAACTAATTGAGAAGAACTCTGGTTTAGATCTATTTTGAGAGATTGTTTTTAAAGAAACATAAGAAGATTTCTCAAAAGAAAAAATTTTTTTTAAGTATGACGTAACGTCAGTCTAAATTCCTTCATTTATAATATTGGAACACTAAATCTACTGTGTAGTTCGGAGACACAGTAGAAATGTCTGTAGGGTTTCCCTACGGGTAAACCTCCTTACTCAGTATCTAGGGTTATGGTTCTTCCGATCTTTAGTTTACCTTTACAAATCACTAAAGAAGTACAATGTTTAAGTTTAATATTTAATTACAAGAAAGTACCTACACCAGGGGTACTACCGATCACTTGTGAAAATACGAGAGGGTCCCCTACGACTCACTTTAGACGACCGTTAAACTTCTATAAATTTTTAATCAAATCAACACAATCAACGAAGGGACCACCGAGTCTACCATCTCTTCGACGGACGTTACGTCTTCTGGACCTAAGTCAGAAACTCAACCCCTTCTAGTGAACCTCTTCCTTTATCGTTGGGTGAGGTCATAAGAACGGACCTCTTAGGGTACCTGTCTCCTCAGACCTCCCGATGCAGGTACCTCAGTATTTCTCAGTCTGTACTGACTCGCTGATTTGAATAATCAACTCACTGTTACATTACTTAGTTCTTCGACAATGATTTTTATGAAGAGACTACCAATTCCTGTGGAACATTGAAGTCTAACCCAAATGTCTCCCATTAGGGAAGCACCGAGTCTGTCATTTCTTAGAGGGGTGTCACGCCCTCTGGGTCCAAGCTAGGGACCCACCCCTTCTTGGGGACCTCTTCCCTCACCGTTGGGTGAGGTCATAAGAACGGACCTTTTACGGTACCTGTCTCCTCGGGCCGTCCGATGTCGGGTCCCTCAAAGTTTCTCAGTCTGTGCTGATTCACTTATTGTGAAAGTGAAAGTGAAACTGTTTAATCTATACTCAATCTAAAAACGATGAAATCCCGAAGTAAAGGAGTGGGGAAAAGTCTTAAAACAAATTCTCAATCAAGTCGTTGATGTCGAACTTATGGGAATTATCCTCAGTAATGTACAAAACAACCCGAAGACACCACCAAGTCTAGCATTTCTTAGGTGGACGTTACGCCCTCTGTGTCCAAACTAGGGAACCAGTCCTTTTACGAGACCTCTCCCCTTACCGATAGGTGAGGTCATAAGACAGACAGACGTAGTCATACGTACCCTCTCTCTTTCCCACCCTCCCTTCCTTCACAGAGACAAACTCGGGGTTCAACGACCCTAAGACTGTGCAAACGTGTCACGAACCCTTTTGATAGTATTAGATGATGGACTCCTTGACTCCTCATAGGGTCTTCTCATGAGTCTAAGTCTTTACTCTTTTCTGGTTTTTTTTAGACTGGACCCTTGTTTCGAAATAGATAACCCCTCTTCTGGTTAACACCTTTAAGATTTCCCTTTTTTACTTGTCTTTGAAGATATTCTTTACTCTTATACATGTTCACTCTACTATCCGAAAGAATACTGAAGACGTGTCTTTCCGTGTTGGGAGTGAGGGTAGTTTGGACAACCATGAAGGGTGTTTGCTTCCACCCCCGGATCCCTGACAGACATCCGACACCCGTCGGACACAGACGTCTCCCTGGTTACGTCCTTAACTCCCCCTCTTGTGTTACGGTACCCCATCGTCACATAAACACTCATATCTACTCCGAGGTGAGAAATGTGGTCTTTGTCAACCGCTCACTCTCTCAGTATGTCTCCACTATCAGGATGTCATAGTTGTCCGTAGTCCTTGGTTAAGATGTACATATGAATAATTACGATAGTTCCATGAAATTTAAGATGAAAAAATTCACATAGTAAGTTTATTATGCAACATATTTCAATTTTTTAATACAATCTCAGATTTAAACAGTGAAAGACCTATTTACTGGAGTCTATTCGCCAACTTGAGGGAGATCGAGTCAAAGTGAAGACGTTTTAGACCCTATTATTACGAAAGGAACCTCGGTTCAGTATATTTCTCGCTCTTGTGGGTGTGACGACGACTTTTACCGAAAGAAGTTTTTTCTATTGAGAAGTGTCATACTTAACCTTTGTCCGTCAGTCAAGCAAGTCCAAAGGTGCCTCCTGAAAAATGTAAGGTCCTCTCTCTCTTTTGACCAAGAAGAGAGTTGGTTCATCGAAGTCTAAACTTTGTTTTAGTACAATGATAAAAACGGTATACTCCCATGTTTAGTGTTTCAAAAAAATTTTTCCCATTTTAAGGGTAAGGACTCAAATCGGTCAAAAGTATAAATTTCAAACTTGTCAATCTATACAGGGGTCATTTTTGAATAAGTCTTCGTTGATCAAATCGTTTAACACAAATTATGTAAAAAAAAAAGTCAAATTTCTTTGGTATATGTACAAACAATCGTCTTTAGTCAAAAAGGGATAAGAGTGATCTATATATCATTTTTATTTTAAAATTTCTTATAATAATATTTCCCTATTGTCTAATGATGGGACAGGTCTAATGGGTGTCTAGAATTAGACAGGGAGGGAGTATCGTGACGGTAATTTTTCCGGTTGTATCACGGAGTTTACACCATATACGAGTTTTGGTGGTGTTATAACATTAATCGGAGGTTAATTTTAAAATTTTTATATATATGTTATATATTAAAAAATTTTACATCATATACGAGTTACCACTAACAACTTAGTTTTAATTAAACTTTGAGGCAAGTCACAGACAAGTCTGTAACGGAAACGGGAAACTACTGTCAACTTCCGTCTACACTTATAAGTTGACAGATGATCTGTAAAGGTAAACCTACAGATTATGTCCCAATAGGTTGCACACTGGGAGTCTAGTCTTAGTCAGTCCTTTATAAACAATGGTCAGGTCCTTTATAAACAATTGTTAGATGTTGTTTTCTTTATGACTTTAGCTTCAACGAATTTTGGAAAGATCGTAAAACTATCTCAACGACGAAAAATAGTGTATACTTTTTTAACCAAACATGAGATTTACAGAAATAAGGTAAAAGATCTTTATATAAACATAACATAAAGTGTCTTTATAGTCAGACACTCTCTTTACCTTTGTTTTGGTTTAGTGTAACGAAGGTTGTCTATCAAACTCTTCGTGAATTGACTATAGAGTTTGTGTACAAGCTTTGACTTGAGGACTAAGAGACGACTTGACTACTTGATGGACGAATAGGACATCAGAAGAAGGGAGTTCACTACCGGCGAGTCAGAAATGTCAATAAATCCGTTTCTGGGTTCTTAGTAGGAGACTCCGGAAACGAAGGTAGGAAGTGGGAAAACCCTACATAAAAGTTGTACCATTAGTCTCCCTACGTGAACATTTTGTATCCAGCATAGTATGGGCAGTAGACAAGTTTTGAGAGGTTTCCGAGAGTAAAGTGAGACACATTACTGGATGTTCCAGGTCGAATTGGACCGGGGACAATGATCAGAGTAAAGGATGGTAAGAAGGAACACCGAGAGTGGAGACGTCTGTGTGACTGGAGGAGCCCCAATGTGCTTGTGTAGTCCGTACCAGGACGAGACGCGATCGACAAGGGAGACTGGCCTTGTGAATTTGGTCTAGAGGAAGTACAAAAAGGATTTTACGATTGAAGAGTTAATCCGGACCACCACCAAATCAACGATTGAGCACAGGTTGAGAACTCTGGGGTACCTGACATCGGACGGTCCGAAGAGACAGATACTCTAAGAGGTCCGTTCTTGTGACCTCACCCAACGGTAAAGGAAGAGGTAGTTAACCCGGATGGGGGTGGTATAAATTTTACCGTTGAAGAGTTATGAGAAGGGAGGGGTAAGAGACGAACTAAAAAAAGACTGTTGTAAATAGTGGAAGATTTTGTGAGATACCCGAAGGGCCCACCACGATCGTCATTCCTTGGACGCACAGTTACGTCCTCTGTCTCTGTGTCCAAGCTAAGGACCCAGTTCTTCTAGAGGACCTCCTCACGTACCGTTGGGTGAGGTCATAAGAACGGACCTCTTAGGTTACCTGTCTCCTCGGACCGTCCGATGTCAGGCATCCCAACGTTTCTCAGTCTGTGATGAGTTCACTTGATCGTGTGTACGTGAGTTCTGTAAGATATTTAAGGAATAATATGAACAACGGAGAGAAACGGTGATTTAATACTTGAGATACTCCCGGTTTCTAAAACAGAAAAAATGATATGACGACGTATGGGTCACGGCCTTAGATAATCTTCCACGTCGCATATTACAAGTAATTTACTAGACCTTGTTGGTGAAACCCCTCAATAAACCGTCATAGATCATTTTGACTTTTACATATATAGGATATTAGGTCGTTAAGGTGAGAACCTACAAATGGGATCTCCTTAAGAATGTACACTCCTTTACCAAGTATACACAAGTGACATTTTAAAAAAATTACCGTTTTCTACCTTTGTTGGATTTACAGGTAATCATCCCTTTACCTATCTTACGATACCATGTCAATTATTTAACGGTATTTTGACGATTTTATTTATTTGACCGTACCTATACTGAGTCTCGGTTTTACCACTCCACTTACCACTTCTCAATACGCGTCTTGTTACGGTAATAACTGTTTTTGTACAAGCTCGATAAAGACAAATAATACCCGTGTACATACACTCTTTTTATAACGTTTACTTGATAACTCTACTAAGTATGGGTAAGTACTGTCTTTCAAGGTAAAGCCCTCCCTAACAATTAAAATGTTACAAAATAAAGAGTAATCTATTTTTCTGACCTTTACTTTATTTTGCATTTTAAACAACGTAAACTCCAACACTTATAACTCACTCTAATTACCCAAAAAAAACATGAAAAGACATAAATTTAAAAAGAATTAATTTTTTTAATAGAAGATCTGACATTCTAAAATTCTCGACCTTGACACAAAATAAGTATAAGGATAGGTATCATGGATTATGAAAATGATCTTATATCCGCTAAGAGTTCTATATGAACTTATGTATACATAACATATTTATTTGTAAAATTAAAATTTTTCCTATTCCTTGATTCTCCATTTATTCTACTCACCACGTCTATATTTATCTTTCCATCCTTTATAAAACCTACCTGATACGTACTGGACCTGAAGGGACCATCGAGTCGACCATTTCTTAGGTGGATGTTTCACCCTCTGGACCCAATCTAGGGACCCAACCCTTCTAGGTGACCTCTTCCCTTGCCGATAGGTGAGGTCATAAGACCGGACCTCTTAAGGTACCCGGTATATCAGGTACCCCAACATTTCTCAACCTGTGCTGACTCGATGAAGGTGAAGTGACACGTACTGAATTATGATTACGAAGGATTCCGAGAGTCGACTGGATCCAATGAGACTTTGTCTCCTAAAAACTCTTCTATTCCAACACTTTTGTTCGAGAAAAGGTACCCAGTCAATGGTTCTTCCGATATCCCCTAAGTGACCAATAACGTCATCACAAAGGTTTAAGGGGTTTCTTTAGTTAGAAACTCTAAGTCTGTGTTGTTGTCGTTTTTTTGTTGAGGACTTTATTACTGGATAAAATATAAAAAGTATTGGGAAAAAGCGTACAAAAATTTTATATTACCATTGGTACTATTATTCGTTGATAAAATGACACTATCCCAATATTATTTTCAAGGTCTCTAAAGGAAGACAAATTTTTTTATTATTATTTTCACAGTAAATAATAATACTACTTGGTTATATAACCTGTTCTACCATATAAAGTCGACATACGATGGACAATGTCTATAAAGTATTATTTTAGTAATTTTCTCCATTCGTAATTACGTTTTATTTAAGATTTATTTTTATTAAAAATATCTATTTTTCATTTTTTAAATTATAAATTTTTGAATAAGAAGTTTACTGTAGAATTTTGTGTATTTGTAATTAACGGAATAGGTTATCTAAACTAGAAACAAAACGTTGTTTACAAGGTCCACTCTCTTTTAAGGAGAATGAGACACAAACTACAACCAAGTCTCCAATTTTCACGAAGGTTTTCATAATAGTCTAACCCGTAATCTCATAGACAACGAAAAATATTCAAGTTAATGAAAAAAGTGATACTTTTATACACCAGACAAAATGTTTCTTGACATAGAAAATCACTTATAAGTTTGAGACTTTTTACGTCGTTTGTACTAATCTATTATAAGTTTGGTACATTGTGACCCTAAAGGCTCGTTCTCGTTATTATAATGTATGTTTATAAAACTTTAGTACTTAAATACTTCAATAAGAATGTTTTACAATAAGGAGCTTTATGGTGGGTGACCTAATCGTGTAAAAACATAAGAGAGATATATATTTAATAATTAATATATGTATATATAATTTGTAATTAATATATTATATATAATTCGTATAGTGATAAATACAATAAACATTCTTCACGAGTCGTCGTTTCGGTCCTTTTGATACTGTTGTCAATGTTCGTTCTGTCTGTAGAACCTATAATTGGAAAGATTATACGAGGACTGTACGAAGGTCTTTATAAATGGAATTAAAAACTGAGACATTTATACATTTATAAAGGAGAGAAGGAAATCTGAACTGCAGTCATGACAAGGATGACCGAGTCGTCATTTCTTACTCGGACAGTTACGTTCTCCACGACCAAACTAGGGACCCGGCTCTTCTAGGGGACTTCCTTTACTGTTTACGCGGTTATAAGAACGGACCCCTTAGGGTGACCGTCTCCTCGGACCTCCCGATGTCAAGTGCACCAGTGTTCTCAGTCTGCGCAGAATTCTCTGATTTTTGGTGGTGGTAGTCATATATAACATAACATATATAACGAGACTCGGTTATTATAGTGATACAACTGACGCTTTCGAGTTAAAAGGGGAATTGTAACACAATCGTGGAAACAATTTTTAGTTAGCTGACATACGCATCCTTAGATAAAGACCTTAGCTGTCAGACAAGGTAAGACAAAATAAGAAAATACAGAAAAAAGTCTCTGAGGTTTGACAGTACGAATGTCTCGAAATATTATTCAGAACTTTAGTCCATTCCGTTCAGAAGGTTAAAATGGGAATAAAATTATATAACGAAACCGATAAGATCCGAGAAACATAAAGGTAACTTAACCCTACTGGGTCTCCCTACCCTACCCCTCCCTCCACCCTCCCTCCAAGTCCTTCCCCTTGTGTACATGTGAATACCACCTAAGTTCAGTTACATACCGTTTTGGTTATGTTATAACATTTCATTTTATTTATTTAAAATTTTTTCTTTTGTTTTTTTTCTTTATCGGACAGTCAAACATAGTTTAAAACTAACTCTAACTTAGATAGTTACTTGAACCACTCTTGACTGTAGAATTATTATGACTCAGAACGTTAGATACTTGTATCGACTAAAAAAGTGATTAAATCTAAAAAGTTTTTATTTTTAAATCTTTCCTAATTATAAACGTTCACATATTTTATCCGGTCCGTGTTATTACCCACGAAACATACGTAGGTTAAATAATTTTAAGTAATAAGGAAAATCAGTTTAATGTACACCTTCTTTTACCCTTGCACCTCTCGAATTCGTCCAGGGACTCCGGTCCCTCATCCACCGACTCTTCCGTTAAACCCGGGACTTCACGGACTGTGGTACCCGAAGGGACCACCGAGTCAGTCATTTCTTACGCGGACGTTACCTCCCGTGGGGTCACATTCCGCTCACGTCTCTTTTTCTCTTACTCGGGTCGTCAGTCCGTTTCTTTTCCTTTAAATAATTTCTCTTACTTTCCCTCTTACCGGGAACTCTTCTTTGTCGTAGGGTGGGAAGACCACCTAGGGAGAATATGGGACATCTACCCTTTAGTCCAGGGGACTTCACCCCACCAATCAAATCGGACGTTGACCTCAGACCGGTAGTACACCAGAGTTCTCTCTCGGAGTTCACAGGGTACCGTCCCACCACCGTATTACAACTCTTTGATTCACAGTCATCGCTTTTGTCCTACAGCGAATTCGTTACACCAGTCAAAGTACCCAGTGACACTGAAATAGAAAACAAACGCACCAGTCGTGTCACTCGGTAAAATTGTTACCCGGGGGTACGTCTGGGATAGTGGTCCAAACTAGGAAAACCACCCTTCTAGGGGACCTCTTCCCTTACCGATCGGTCAGGTCACAAGAACGGACCTCTTAAGGTACCTGTCCCCTGGGACCGTCCGATGTCAGGTACCCCAGCGTCTCTCATTCTGTACCGAATGATTGAATAAAGTAGACGGACTGTGGTTTCGAACCGAAAAAGATAAGTGGTCGGATGAATTAAGTCGAGATTGATCCTGATCGTGAATCCGGACGTTTTGGGAGATTTCAAGTCTAACAAGGACTTGTTAGTTCGTAAAGTTTGAGGGTGGTAGTGACAATACCACCTCTTTCACGTTTTACACCTCCGTATCCCCGTACTTTCTAATTTAATGCAAAAGGTTTAACGTGAACTCTTAACTTACACGGTTAATCTGGGAACACTGGTGGAACAAGTGTCGTGAACCTTAAACTCAAGTACTTGTCGTATTTTAAGAACATGGGGTACCGTTCTTTTCTATAAGGGTAAATATTTGATGGATACGTTTAATAAGACCAAATCCTAAACCTTTTCAAAAACATTTTATAGATTTTCGAGAACTATACTAAACTCCTTGCTGACCAATACCTTTAAGTCACTGGAAATATTTGATCGAGTTTCGGTTTTTTCTTTCTTTAGTTACTTTTGTTTAGGTTTAACCACAGTAATTTTCATTAGATTCAAGGATTAAGTAATAAGGACTGCTCAAATTAAATTTTTTTTCTTAAGTAATTCTTTTTCGAATGCCAACCTCTAGATAAGAGTTTTTTTTAACAGTTACTGTCTAATTTCACAGGTGGATCTATCAACATCCCTGGTGACGCTACCCTAAAAATGTCACCTCCCTCTTTACCTTGAGTTAAGGATTATGACGTACCCGTTCACCTTTAAACGTCCCATCCCCAAGTCACTTACCTTTTAATGATTCTCTTTTATTCCGATTCCCCTCAAGACCACTTTAATTGGATCGTCCTAAGAACAACTTTTTCTCGGTCCTACTAGTCTGTAGTGGACCCCTTACCACCTTCTACCTCTTGGACTAGTATATGACTCCTAGTAGTCTATGACCCCACCTCCACCCACAAGGATCAATTTGACTGAATCATTTTAAGAACGATTTTGACCTAAAATGTTCCTTCACGTGTCTACTCGGATCCTCTTCCAAAGTCCTTGGACTGACTTCAGACCGGTTCGTTTCTTAGAAATAAAGTTCATAAAGGTCAGTATAAAGAAAATTCTCGAAAAGTCCCGAGAAAGTCTGGGCTGTAGGTCAAATCTTCTCAGATCAGTTGTAGGTGATTAAAATATCGTTAAGGGAGTTTGACTTTCCGGATCTCTCCCATATTCCGAGTTCAAACTTTCTAGAAGGGGAAGGGCCAAACAGATGTTTTTAATCTTATCTTCCGACGATCCCTCTTCCGTTACCGTGAGGTGAGGTCATGAGAACGGACCGTTTAGGGTACCTACCGCCTCGAACCACCCGACGTCAGGTACCCCAACGTTTCTCAGCCTGTGCTGACTCGCTGAAGTGAAAGTGCAAAGTGAAAGTACGTGACCTCTTCCTTTACCGTTGGGTGAGGTCACAAGAACGGACCTCTTAGGGTCCCTACCACCTCGAACCACCCGACGTCAGGTACCCCAGCGTTTGTCACCCTGTGCTGACTAACTGAAGTGAAAGTGCAAAGTGAAAGTACGTGACCTCTTCCTTTACCGTTGGGTGAGGTCACAAGAACGGACCTCTTAGGGTCCCCGCCGCCTCGGACCACCCGACGGCAGATACCCCAGCGTGTCTCAGCCTGTGCTGACTTTTCTGAATCGTCGTCGTCGTCGTCTCTCCTTACCCATGAGTGTACGGAGGTCCGTAAACTGTAGGACGAACCGAGAAAATGCGTGGGTGGGAAGGGGCGTCGGGGTTCATCTCCCTCGTTCGGTCCTCGGGTGCGGGAGCGTGGGCCGGTCGCGTTGAGATCTCGTTGGACTCTTTGGACTCCTCCCGCCTCTCCTAGCAAATGCGTCCGTCCCTCCCCGCGCTTCCCTCACTCCGCGGGTCTCTACCGGGTCTCTACCGGGGCCCGATCAAGTCTCCGGAGGACGCGGGGTCCAGGTCTTTCTGGCGACGTCTTTCCCCGCACCTTCCCTCGCCTCGACGCCTCCGCCCAGTGCCCAAGTGGGCCGGGCGCCTCCCTCCTACGGTGGCGACGACCCGAGTGCAGCTTGGGGCCGACTCGACCCGACATCTCCGAAGATCTCGCCCGACTGGACGGCGCCGGGGCCGGCGCCTCTTCATCCGGGGGTGGCCGGGAGAGACCGCGGGGCGAAGGGCGCGGCGCCGGCGTCCACTCGGCTCGGGTCGGCGTGGAGCTCCGTAGTCCACAGCACCCTTGCCGCGGGCGCCGCGCTTCCCTCTCGGGCGGCGCAGAGGTCGGTAGGCACTATGTGCTGCCCTCCCAGCCCAGGCTGCCGCCGCGATACCTCCCCTGTGTCCTCCCTCGGCCCACGCTCGACGTCGCCAAGCCGGGGGGCCGACGAGACGTCGGGCGTGTTCCAGTCACCGCGGGGACGTCAACGCCCCTACACCGCGCGGCGGCGGCCCTTCGGCCCGGAGTGGGCGTTCCGGACCCATCCCCCGCCGGAAGGCGCACCACGAGCCCCGAGCCACCGCCAGACGACTAACGTGTCAGTTGGAGAGGCCTGAGCCTCACGACAAAATAATCTTCCTTCTCCCTCCTACATGAACCCTGGTTTCGGGCCCACCCACACGTCCCAAACCCCGCCGCTCCCCAAGCCTGTCAGAGGCAAAAATTTCACGCGGAAGTCTGCCCGCGAAAGACACTGTCATTTCGCTTCCAAACGTCGCTCAAATCACCAGTCAGGAGCCTTACCTTGTAGAAAAGACATTCGAACCACGCGCTACACGACTCATTCAATTAACGCCAACCGAAGAAAAAGTGAAACAAGGATATCCAATGACAATGTGGATATCCGCACACCGATCAAACAAATATCAAATTAAAATGGTCATAGTCTTCATCTTTCCCGACTTCCACTCGAGTTTAGACAGTAAGTGATTGTCTCCGACATAATAATTGTCAAGGGAATAAAACAATGACAAGTAGACACTCAAAGGTACTTGACCGTACTTAGTCGAAGGAATAATTTAGGGTATCTATGTCACAGAAATTTACGACTACTTTTATAATTATATGGGAAAACTTCTTCCTTTATTTTACAAGAACTCACTTTTAGGATTTCCTAATAGAAAAAAGAGAGGGATACAGAAATAGATCCTCAATGACATGAGTCTGAAACTGTCCGTAAAAATGTGGGTGTCGTCGGTATGAAATTACTTAAGAAAGCATTAATCAAGTGAAACTTTCGTGACGTGTACGATAACATTTATATACATACGAGATAATGGAGTCGTCATAGAAATAATTAGAAAAGTAAGTAGTCTTTGAATTTTTGGAAGGAGTACCTGTCAAAAATGTCAGTCATAGATGACAAACCTCTACCACTCAAACGATTGTTACAAACTGAGTCTTGGTTTACAACCTAAGAGCTGAATCTTTCGTGAATTTGTCACTGAACAATCTATAATATAATCATGTGAAACTGAGAATCTTAAAAACTATTTTTATAGTGTGTCTTAGTCGGAAAGATAAGACATTTTTTCTTGCTATGACAGGTATCACCAAACACCATAAAATAAAAATTCTTCAAAGGTATTATAGTTCTAATCAGACTCCCTGTCAGGTCCTATTCAAGGTCAAATGTTTCACTGAAGAACTAGTGAAACCTATTCGACTGATACTTCTGTCATTTTGGTCGGGATAGGGAAAGTTTCCCTGTTTTTTTCATACTTCGCGAAACTTTTCATTTCGCACGATTATATTTATATTTCCGGGAGTTATTTTTTGAAGTACGTTCACTACAACGGCTAACCCTAAACTTGAATTTAACTCTAAGACTCAAGAAACGTCTGGAGGAAACATTCAGGGGGCTTCGAGTGTGACGGAGAATCCTTGAAACAACCGACAAATCCTTCGACGATACAGACGACCTCGACATCCCTTTCATTCCGACTACCAAATCACAATCTGGGATACGTTCCCGAAATAAAAGTAAAAGAGTGATCTTTGTGTACTTTTACATCTATAAGAATCAGGGTAAAACGCCTTCTCTTTTGACTCCGAGTCTGTCCGACTTACTGAATGTATTCCAGTGTCTTCACAGAGTTACATCTTGGTCCTAATCTTTGTTTTGTCCTAGAAACAAGAGATGTAGTGTAAAAAATGGAAATTGAGTTAACAATTTTTTTAAAAAAATTATATTAGACTATTTTGACATAGAGAGGTCCTTTTAACGGGTATAAGTATATGTATGTTTTAAATCGTGTATTAAAGTCTCAGGACGAAAGACTTTGGAAAAGCCACGAAAGTCCTGTGGGATAGATTGATACAGACAATGACTTACTCCGTTTTTCGTATATATATGATATATAACCATGGTATTAGAAAATAATTGTCGTCGGGAAACTTGAACCATCAAAAGTTGACCCATTTTTAAGTAAGTCACTGACTTTACATTTCTTTTTACTGAACGATACAAGATTGACTAAGACATTTGTAGTTTTACGTCAGATAAAAAAAATATTAACATTAGTGTAAGAAAAATAAAAAATTTAAAAATTTTTTAAAACAAAATATAATATCAACTGAATTTTACAACACAATTAAGGGCCACGTGTCGTTTAACTAACAGCAGGTATATGTATATAGATAACAAAAAAGTCTAAGAAAAGAGCATATGTAATAATGTCTTATAACTCACCTCAAGGGACACGATATGTCATCCAAGAACAACTAATAAAATAGATATCGTCACATATATACAACCCCGAAGGGACCATCGAGTCACCATTTCCTTAGACGGACGTTACGTCCTCTGAAGCCAAACTAAGGACTCAACCCCTCTAGGGGACCGCCTCCTTTACCGTTAGATGAGGTCATGAGAACGGGCCTCTTAAGGTACCTTTCTCCTCGGACCACCCGATGTCAGGTACCCCAGCGTCCCTCATCTTGTTTCACTGATTCGCCGTCGTGTCATCGTCACACACACACAATTAGGGTTGGAGGATTAAATTGAGAGAGTGGAAAGGGGAAACCATTGGTATTCAAATAAAAGACACTGACCTTCAGACAAAGACGAAACATTTATTTAAGTAACATACTGAAAAAAAAAAAAAATCTAAGGTGTATATTTGCTATAGTGTACTATGAACAGAAAGAGACCACAGTAAATCGTACTAGTAGACACCCAGGTAGGTACAACGACGTTTACCTTATTAAAGAAAAAATACTGACTCATTATAAGGTATTTTGATTCTTAGTACCGTAGACCAGGGTAGTGAAGTACCCTTTATCTACTCCTTTGTCACTGTCTGAAACAAAAAAAGCCGAGGTTTTAGTGACGTCTACCACTGACGTCGGTACTTTAAATTTCTGTCAATGAGGAACCTTCCTTTCAATACTGGTTGGTCTATCGTATAATTTTTCGTCTCTGTCATGAAACGGTTCTTTCCAGGCAGATCAGTTTCGATACCAAAAAGGTCACCAGTACATACCTACACGCTCAACCTGACACTTCTTTCGACTCGCGACTTCTTAACTACGAAAACTTGACACCACAACCTCTTCTGAGAACTCTCAGGGAACCTGACGTTCCTCTAGGTTGGTCAGGTAAGATTTCCTCTAGTCAGGACCCACAAGAAACCTTCCTGACTACGATTTCGACTTCGAGGTCATGAAACCGGTGGAGGACCCTTCTCAACTGAGTAACCTTTTATGAGACTACGACCCTCCCTAATCCCCGTCCTCCTCTTCCCCTACTGTCACCTACGCTACCAACCTACCGTAGTAGCTGAGTTACCTGTGCTCAAACCCACTTGAGGCCCTCAACCACTACCTGTCCCTCCGGACCGCACAACGTTAAGTGTCCCAGCGTTTCTCAGCTTGTGCTGACTCGTTGACTTGACTTGACTTATAAGGTATATATATAAGTATGGTGTAGAAGAAACGGACAAGTATACAACTACCTGTAAATCCAACGAAGATATAGAACCGATAACATTTGTCGTGACGGCACTTGTAACCACACGTACATAGGTAAGATTGGTACAAAAAGAGGTCTATATACGGGTCATGAACCTAATGACCTAGTATACCATCGAGACAAAAATCAAAAAACTCCATGGAGGTATGACAAGAGGTATCACTGACACAGTTTAATGTAAGGGAAGTCATCACATCCTCCCAAGAAAAAGAAGTGTGGGTCGTAAATACAAACATCTAAAAAACTATTACCGGTAAGACTGACCACACTCCATTATAGAAGTAACATCAAAGAAAAAATTAACCTTCTATTAGCGAAATGTTACAAAACAACCAAAGACGACATGTTGTTGTACTTAGTCAGTATTCACATGTATCTAGGGGAGGGAGAACTCGACGGGAGGGTAGGTGGGGGGTTAGGGTGGGGAGATCTAACAACGTACCGTGACCCGACTCGAGGAACACAATATGTCGTCGAAGGGTGATCGATACGTAAAATGTGTACTATTACATATATAAAGTTACGATGAAAGAGTCAAGTAGGGTGGGAGAGAAATGGGGTGAGATAGGTGTTCAGACAAGACATACAGACGTAGAAAGACGGGACGTTTATCCAAGTAGTTATGGTAAAAAGACCTAAGGTATATATACTTAATTATACATTATAAACAAAAGAGTAAGACTGAATAAAGTGAGACATATTGTCCGAGATCCAAAACAGACAGGAGTCAAGTCGACTGAGTTTAGGCAAGGAAAAATACCGACTCATTATAAGGTAACACATATACATGGTGAAGAAATAGGAAGTAGACAGTCACTTGTAGATCCAACGAAGGTACAGAACCGACAATGTTTACGTTACTTGTGACCCCATGTACACAAAAAACTTAATACCAAAAAAATTCCCATATACGGGTAATCACCCGAAGGGACTACTGAGTTAACATTTCTTGAGAGGGAGGTTACGTCCTCTACGTCCAAGATAGGGATTCAACCCTTGTAGGGAACCTCTTCCTTTACCGTTGGGTGAGGTTATAAAAACAGACCTTTTAGGGTGCCTGTCTCCTCGGACCACCCGACGTCAGGAGCCCCAACGTTTTCTCAGCCTGTGTTGAATCACTGATTTTTTGTTGTACAACCCCAACGACCCATTATACCATCAAAATAAGGATCAAAAAATTCCATCAAAAAATTCCGTGGAGACATGACAAGAGGAATCACCGACATAGTCAAATGTAAGGGTAGTTGTCGTATCCTCCCAAGTGAAAAGAGGTGTGGGTCGTAAATAACAAGCATCTAAAAAACTACTACCCGTAAGACTGACTACACTCCACTAAGAAGTGACATCAAAACGAAACGTAAAGAGATTATTAATCACTACAACTCGAAGAAAAGTGTACGGAGAACTAGTAGACGTTCAGAAACCTCTTTACAGATAAATCCAGAAAACTGGTAAAAACTAACCCCAACAAACAAAAAAATATAACTCGGTGTACTCGACGAACATTTAAAACCTCTGATTAGGGAACAGTCAGTTTAGCAAACGTTTATAAAAGAGGATATACAAAAATTATAAACAGGCACCCAACAGAAAAGTAAAACAAACACCAAATGAAACGACACGTTTTCGAAAACTCAAATTAATCCAGAGTATACAAATAAAAACAAAAATAAAGGTAATGAGAGTCTCTGTTTAGTATTTTCTATGACGCCACTAAATACAGTTTCTCATAAGACGGATACAAAAGAAGATTCTCAAATTATCATAGGTAGAATGAAAAGCCTCTTCCGTTACCGTTGGGTGAGGTCATGAGAACAGACCTCTTAGGGTCCCTACCCCTCGGACCACCCGACGGCAGATACCCCAGTACGACTCAGCCTGTGCTGACTTCCTGAACCGTCGTCGTCGTCAGAATAGAAATCCAGAAGTTAGGTAAATCTCAATTAATAACATATAGCACAATCTCTTACAAGATTAAAGTAAGAAAATTACCGGAGCCTATACGCCTACCGTGGTGGGAACACCGTCTTTCACTTCTCGTTGATTTCTTGGACAATTACCTTCACTTCCTCCTCTCACCTCCTCAACCGGACTTCGAGTTGTAAGTCTCTTGATTCTAGTACCGTAGACCAGGGTAGTGACGTACCGTCTATCTACCCTTTACCACCTTTGTCGCCGACTGAAATAAAAACCCCCGAGGTCTTAGTGACGCCTACCACTGACGTCGGCACTTTAACTTTCTACGAAAGAGGAACCCTCCTTGCAATACTGGTTGGATCTCCCGTATAATTTTTCGTCTCTACAACGAAACGGTTGTTTCCAGGTAGATCAGTTCCGATACCAAAAAGGAACCACTTGAAGGGACGACCGAGTTTGCCATTTCGTAGGCGGATGTTGCGTCCTCTGGGTCCAAGTTAGGGATCCAGTCCTTCTAGAGGACCTCTTCCTTTACCGTTGGGTGAGATCATAAGAACGGACCTTTTAAGGTACCTGTCTCTTCGGACCATCAGATGTCAGGTACCCCAGCGTTTCTCAGCCTGTGCTGACTCGCAGAAGTGAAGTGAAGTAGGTCAATAGGGTCGTGACGAATAATTTCTCTGACAGAAAAGAGGTAACATATAAGAACGGAGGAAACACCACCTAATTAACTGGTATGCCAAATGAAGAGCCGAAAGACAGGACAAGGAACTAGAAGCCTCCACGTCAAATCTTGTTACCGCGAATAAACTTTCGTCTAGAAAAGAAACCTGAGGCAGTTGGTAGGAAGTTTTTGTTTCTTGTATCTACAACGGAAATGAATGTCAAAAAAAACAAAAAGGAGGATCTCTACCGTTTAGGACTCCACCGATATTCATCGACGTCGAGAGTACTTCTCCTTTTAGCGACGTGGAAATTGGTCGCATGTAGAGGGAGACTCCTTGAAGATAATCTTCTGGTCTACTCTGCTTTTGAGTTTAAAAAAAAGTACTTAGGAACACTCTTCAAGACCCGAGCTCCATCTTTTGGGACCTTTGAACGGTATGTTTAAGATTTTTAACGTTACCACTGATATGTCCATCCGTGGAGTCTAGTACTCGAATCACTTCAACAGAAAATGATTGTTTCTACTGACACACAAAACAAAACAAAAATTTATTGAAAATTTGATATACGGAGTATTGTTATTTAATCCTCTATATGTTAGAATTTAGGAGAGAGAAGGTATAAACACTTCCTTCTGAAAAAAAGGGAATTGAACAAAGAAAAGTAGAAAGTAATTTAACATTAAAATGAGTGTATCACATTGATCTAAAGTCCTTTTCTTTTAAAATTATAAAACGAAGGTCAGTTCTTCAAATCGACTTCCAAAGATTTAGTTGAAACCTTCGATCGACAACGGGTTCATCTCTTAAGAAAAAAAAGGATCAATCAACGGACTTTTAAAGAGAGAGAAGTATTAAAAAACCTAAGAGTGTAGGGACACTAGCACCCTCGCGACTTCATCTTCTCACACCTCGACTAATTTTCCTCATTGTATTCATCACTTTATACTTTGAAGTAAAATCCTCTACAACTTAGAGTAAAGGAACCGAAGAGAATTGTAAAACCCCTCTTTAATACAAAACACTAAGAAATATATATAAATACTAAATGAGAACACTTCCATACAAGGACGATCACTCTCATTAATAGACAAATTTCGTTTTCTCGTTTTTATTTTCGTATAAAGTTATCCTTTTATCCACTATCCAAATAAAAAATAATTAAACCACTTTTTACGTATACATTTATTTACTGACCTAATTCCTCTTAAAAAATTGAGACTTTAGTGTGTAAAATCGACTAATAACTCGTGTTTAAGAAGAGCTAACAATCTTCGACCGTTAGTGTACTTCAACCACTTTAAGAAAATAAATAAATAAAAAATTAACCTCCTATTAACGAAATGTTAAAACACCACCAAAGACGGTATGTTGTCACGTCTACTTGGTATTAATATATGAGAGGGAGAATTTGGAGGGAGGGGAGAGGGGTGGGGAGATCCAGTAGTCTCGTGCTCTGACTTGAGGGACTCAACATATGAAGAGTGGTCGACAGACTAAATGTGTACTATCACATATATACAACTACAATGAAAGAGGTAAGTAACTTCAACTACTCTAAGAACGGATTCAAAGACTACGATCTACAACACATTTCCTTTGACTGTAAACTCACTAATAGAACAAGGTTCTGTAATAAAACAAATTAAAGTCGTTATGAAGATAACCCATGGATAACCTGAGGAAGTCAAATCTCTTATACCTCGACTATAAATATTTCAAAAACTTACGGTTTCTGTGTGTGAGAAAGATTAATAGTTGCATTTTTACCAACAAACTAAGGGTTATATAAACCGTTCAACCTTAACTTTAAGAATTAAAGGTTCACTATTACATACAGTGTTATCACTTTCATAAAGAGATACAACAAAGACTATTCAGCCTCCCCTTCGGACATAGTCAAGTCAAGTCAGCGAGTCAGCACAGACTGAGAAAGGCTTGGGTACTTGACGTCGTGCGGTCCGGAGGGACAGGTAGTGGTTGAGGACCTTAAGTGAGTTTGAGTACAGGTAGCTCAGACACTACGGTAGGTCGGTACAGTAGGAGACAGCGGGGGAAGAGGAGGACGGGGGTTAGGGAGAGTCGTAGTTTGATAAAAGGTTACTCAGTTGAGAAGGGTCCTCCACCGGCTTCATGACCTCAAAGTCGAAATCGTTGTAAGGAAGGTTTCTTTAGGGTCCCAACTAGAGGAAGTCTTACCTGATCAACCTAGAGGAACGTCAGGTTCCCTGTGAGTTCTCAGAAGAGGTTGTGGCGTCAAGTTTTCGTAGTTAAAAAACCGTGAGTCGAAAGAAGTGTCAGGTTGAGAGTGTAGGTATGTACTGGTGTCCTTTTTGGTATCGGAACTGATCTACCTGGAAACAACCGTTTGATTACAGAGACGAAAATTTATACGATAGATCCAACCAGTATTGAAAAGAAGGGTCCTCATTCGAAGAAAATTAAAGTACCGACGTTAGTGGTAGACGTCACTAAAACCTCGGGGGGTTTTATTTCAGACTGTGACAAAGGTGACAAAGGGGTAGATAAAGGGTACTTCACTACCCTGGTCTACGGTACTAGAAGTAAAAGACTTACAACTCGAAATTCGGTTGAAAAAGTGAGAGGAGAGAGTGAAAGTAGTTCTCCGACAAATCAAGGAGAAGTGAAAGACGGTATTCCCACCACAGTAGACGTATAGACTCCAATAACTATAAAGAGGGTCGTTAGAACTAAGGTCGAACACGAAGGAGGTCGGGTCGCAAAGAGTACTACATGAGACGTATATTCAATTTATTCGTCCCACTGTTATATGTCGGAACTGCATGAGAAAAAGGATAAACCTTGGTCAGACAACAAGGTACAGGTCAAGATTGACAACGAAGGACTGGACGTATATCCAAAGAGTTCTCCGTCCAGTCCACCAGAGCATAAGGGTAGAGAAAGTCTTAAAAGGTGTCAAATGACACTAGGTGTGTCAGTTTTCGTAACCTTATATACAATTATATGAAATTAAATCTCTACTCAACTTTCTTATAAAAATAAAAACCAGAATAACAGTGTCAAAACCATTAATCAGGATCTTTATATCAAACTAATATTCTGAATTTGAATATATAAAGAATCCAAAATAACATGTGGGCGAAGTTCGGAAGAACTACAGGACTTCTTAAGTAAAACTTTAGAAGATGAACGGGAAGTTCGAGGACGTGGTAGACTGAATTCACGAAGACGAGTGTAAAAGGGGGTGACAAAGAGATTAGCTTAATACGACCACAGGAGTCACAGGGGGAGTTTCACGATTCAAGTTGAGTTGGAAGAATCGAAAGAGGTGTGCGATGAGTTTACAGGGGACGGGGTTCAATACGTGCATGATGCTCCCAAAGACAATAAGAAAGAAGGGAATCCTTTGGAAGGTTGAAGGAATCAGTTTCAATAGAACGAAGAGACTCGACTTCTTGAGGATTTCCTGAAGAGTCTCGAGGATTTCAAAAATAACCACCCCTGTTACAGTATTCACTCTAGAATGTACTTTTATTTACAACTTTCATACGTTTCAGTCAAAGAAAATCAAATTTTGATCTTTGGGTGGAATAGAAATTCCTGTTTAATCAAGGGTTGACGGTTTACAAATTAAAGATATCCTATATAATCCTTAATCAATCCATAACTTAGAACTTATCTACTTAATTAGTAAATCACCTCTGGAAATAAAGTAACGACAAAGTGGGAGAAAAAAAAAGAAAATTCGACTAGAAAAAACCGAACTCATTGGTCTACCACCATTGAAAGTTCCTTCTCTTGTGATATCGTAAGTTCGTGGAGAAGGATTTTCCTATATATCTGTCTTACCTACTGTGTATACGTCACATATGTGTTTCTCTACACATACTAGTCTAGTAGAAACGTCACTTGGTCCATTCAGTCTGTGCACGTAAGAAATGAAACCTCTTTCTAATCTGACCTCTTAACAATCGTTACACGTTTTGTCTTCGACTGTAAGTCCACATGTTCCCACTCGTAAAAAATTACTTTAATATTTACAGTACATACTTTGGTAATTAAAAAAATTGAAACGGTTGTTTGAAAATGTTTTGATATTCAACTCTTCTCGAAAACAAATCATTGTCTCTCTGTCTTTGAAATTTCTGAATTAATTTTCTCAGTCTAGATCCCGAACCGTATTCTTGAAGTTTCTAAATTTTAATAATTGGTACTGGAACCAACATTCATCAGTAATTCAAAAGTCTCAAATATACAAGTCCCTGGGAAATTTTTATTACTCTAATAATTGGAACGTCTTACACATCTCATTGGTTCTGGACTTTAAGTAAATTTTTTATTCTTTCCGGAAATACAGTGTATTCCGTTACCAAAATAACATTGTAACTAATTGACGAAGTTTTTCCTTCGAACAAAAAGTATGTACATCCAGTTTAAAGATGAGACTCAAAGATTATTTAAGTAAAAACGATGTTCGTTTGTCATGAAAGAATTCAGGCTTTTAGAGGATAAAACATCCTTAGAAACCGTCGAAAGAACTTCAGTCGTAAAGGTTGGGCTCAATCATGACGTCTGTTGTAAAGACGTCATGATTGACGTCATATATATTTTTAATATTGAGAAGAAGTTTTTAACAATATCACATTAGTCCCGAAAAGTAAAAGGGTCTCTGTTTGATACCCTATTTTATGTATAAACACTGTGATTCCGAAAGACTATCGTAAGTCTAATGTTTTTAACAGGTCTTTAGATATTATTATCTTCATTCGATGTACACAACAATTTATCTTAATACAGGATGTCAAACAGGATGGGAACGAAGGGACCACCGAGTCTCCAATTTCGTAGACGGAGGTTACGCCCTCTGGACCCAAATTAGGGACCAGCCCTTCTAGGGGACCTCTTCCTTTACCGTTGGGTGAGGTCACAAGAACGGATCTCTTAGGGTACCTGCCTCCTTGGACCTCCCGATGTCAGGTGTCCCAGCGCTTCTCAGCCTGTGCTGACTCGGTGAAGTGGTGGTGGTGGATGTCAAACATTCCAGTTTATCATTATTTTAAGACCTCTATGGTTCAAAACTCTAGGAACAAAATTCTAATGATTCAAATAGATTTAACCTAGAAGGGACGACCGAGTCTGCCATTTCGTAGACGGATGTTACGCCCTCTGGACCCAAGTTAGGGACCCAACCCTTCTAAAGGACCTTTTCCTTTACCGTCGGGTGAGGTCATAAGAATGGACCTTTTAGGGTACCTGTCTCCTTCGACCAAGGATTTAATAGATTTAATGAGACTTCGTTTAATCATTAAAGCAAAACTGTCCTCCCCACCCATCTCCGTTCTCTATTTGTCAAGTTATTTAAGAAGGATTTTGTAAAACTGGAAATAATAATTCCAATTTTCGTCAGAATTTATATATCATAAACCGTAAGTCCGTCAAGACAAATAGTCTAAAGAAAAAAGAAATATCTTAACGTACATCCATCTAAGGGACACGATCATTTATCCATCTATGATAAACCCCATCTCAAATGGGGTAAACCCCGTTCACTGAGGGATGGTAGAAGGTTCGTGATAGTACGTAAAATTTGACTTCCATTTTTTCATAGAATAGTGTTACAATCACTTATTTCAAACACACCAATTATTCCAGTCAATAAGATGTACTAAGGTCTCTTCACTTATCCCTTTTGTACCGGACTATACTTTCTTTGTAGAAACTGACGACATTCCTTTATGGAACTATCAACTCCACTATCAGTGGTCCTTGACTGTCCATTCTGTCATCGAAGAGTCGGGAATCTCAATAAAGGTACCGATCGAAAGGACTTCTCACCTCGGGATCTTACAGTAGATTGACTTATTAGAGATCCCGAATAGGACTAAATTGTGACCAACATTGTCGTAGTGAGAACAAATCATACAGATAAATACATAACCTTATAGTTTCTGGATCAATAAAATTATGATATAGGACCGAAAGTAGTTAGTACAAACCCAGCAGAAATGACCCAAGGAAGAAAGTCGACGGAGAATTGAATCCCGTCAGGAGTTTCCAGACAGGAAAAGGACGTCTTAAAAGGGGTGACAGTGGGTAGCGGTTCTATCTACAAAGGTTTTGTCAACAAGTGTGACAACACACCGCTCTCGAGTGTTCGTGGAGTCTTAGTGAGACAAGTTTCGTCTACATATAAGAGAAGGGTGGATGAAGAGTCTCCACGAAGAGAAAGACTAGTCAACGAATCTAAATTTCCAGAGTCCTAGAACCCTGGTGAATGAAAAAACGTCGAGTTTGTGTCAGACATTTAGGGACGAAGATCAACCAATGTGAGAAAGGGGAGGGTGGACAGGATGGTGAAGAACCGTCAAATAAGATTTACTAAGTGGACTTCAGTGTCTAAACTGACGTACCATGACGAGTAAAATATTATCACAAGTCACGATGTATAATTATATAAATAAGGTACTTCTACCTCCATGTATGGTCCGTGAGTTTACAAACACTTACTTACTTACTCGAGTTTTCTAAGTACACAAGTCTAGTTCATTATTGTCCCTCTGGTGTTTTTTTTACGTAGACGTTAGTTCCTTGTTCGACAAATTAGACGAAATGAAACCCACGGTGTAAAGAGTCCATTCCTAAAAATACACAAAAATATATCAGAGAGTTTCCTGCGGGATCCTGGGTACTTAGGCACACTTTTTGATCAAGAAAGTTCCACCTCGACGTCTCCGTTCACCCCTACCTACGGTCGGAGTAATCCCGGGCTGTCTTCAGTATCGGTGAATCCACGGGGTAATCAGTCAGGATGGCCAACGGACGGAAAGTCACTATCGGGATACGGTGGAAGCCGAGGGTCTCAGAAGACTGAGTCCGAGGTCTAACCGGGAAATCGACCGGTGTCAAGACGATGAACGGGGACTGGCAACAACTGACCCTTTTTTTTTTTTTATTGGATTTTCAACTCTTAATACAAAATAAGTTCCTGTAGAGGTTCCTGACATCGGGTCCTTCCGTCGGAGAGTCTATCGAGACTCTCTGATAAGGTTTCTCCCAAAAACGTCTTTTGTTTTATTTTCGGTACATCACCTTGTAGTTTTCTAAATGACGATTAGTGTTTTTTTGTCTATAGAGTTCGATTACTAAAAGACCCTTCTACTTAGACCGGATTACCGTCAATAAGGAAACTATATACAGAATCGGTAGGTCCCGTTCATAGGACAAAAGGAGGTAGGACTTAAGGGGAGTCCCGTATGGGAGTCACGGTGATATCACCGACTTCCAAACTACCGACCGTTGTGAACCACAAATACCCTTACCGTCGTTGTGAAAAACAGGTGTGGTAGGTCGAGACATCCACGAGTCTGGAGTGCACGATTCAGTGAAGTCAGTATAGGTTGAGAAACACTGGGATACCTGTCATCGGGTGGTCCGGGGAGACAGGTACCGTAAGAGGTCCGTCCTTAGGACCTCACCCAAAGGTAAAGGAGGAGATCCCCTAGAAGGGTTGGATCCCTAACTTGGATCAGAGAATGTACCCCTCCGTCCAAGAAATGACGATCGCGGACCCTTCGGGGTCTGAGGTGTTCCTCGGAATAATTCTATCGTTCCTTCAGACCGACTTCTTAGTGAATATTTTTATCGTACATGGACTTCCGGATGTCGAACCGAGAAAACACAAAGTTCTAGAATATTCCAAATTCTGTGTTCAAAGATACTATCCAAGTCTAGAAATTCATTAAGGATACACCTGACGAAGTGTCCCTCACCCGTGAGTCTTCCCGATGTCCCCGGGTATGTCCACACTGGGGACGGACGGAAAGACCGAAATGGAGGACAATGTCCGTCCCCCATAGAGTGTAAAGTCCGCATAACCAGAGGCACCATGGAATGGTGTAAGTTATAGAAAATGAAGAAAAAAGTAAATTATCTAACATAAGGAGAATGAGGGGGTACGGGGTTATATTTTGATGGTCAACCTGAGACTCATCGAAATCTTTCTGAATTCCGTGAATAAAGGAACATACCCTTTATAGAGTTTTGATTTATACAGATCGTAATATGATAAAGGAGATCTACGTCCTGCATTATGATAAATTACTAGATATGTCGAATTAAGATAATGACATCCAAAGACCGTGCAAAAGGGTCGCGGTCACGATCGTCTCTATAACCACGGCATTGCTCAGGATAGGATCGCCGAATGGTAGAGTGACATACATCTACTCGAGATCACCCACTTCTAGGAGATAGTTTAACATTAGCAAAAGTGGAGTGGTAATTGAACTGTTTATAAACTCGTGCATGGCACACATGAGAATGGACTTTCGACCCAAACGGAGAACCACCTGCAGTTCGGTTTTCTTGGTTGGTTCGGTTTTTAGTCTTCCTTCCTAAATAATAAACGTCGTTTATTCCTCTTGTGGTCCCTAGAAAGAGTTTCGTCACAGAGGACCCTGTCATTTTAACCCTTTGAAAATTCAATTCCCGTGGACGTATAAATACTTCCCCGACCCCGTCAGCTGTTCTCAGGTTCAAAATCAACTAACTTCAGTACTCCCAGTCTTTTCCAATTCACAATGCCCGATTAGAAATGGTGACTTTGTCTTGACCCTTAGAAATGTTACCTACACAATGGATACGACAACAATGAAAAGAACAGACTATTATCAGTAAACAAACATGTAAGCAAACAAGGGAATTATAACAACTAATGACTCTGGACAAATTCCTGGTCGTAAACTAGGTTTTTCCGACTCCGGTTTTTGCCGAAGAGAATACTGTTTCAGTGTGCATAAGAGAAAGAGGTCCCTGGGTGGGGGACGGGTCGGATAGACGAATGTTATACCAAGATTCACGACTCCAATCACGTCACCCGAACTATTTAAGGAACGGGACACCTTGAATCTAAGATTACCTTCTCTACCTAAAATTTGTTTAAATCGTTTTATTAAACTAAAGGTTGTCACTACTGACGATACACTTTTTTTAATCCACCGTATTTTGTACTTGTCACCAGAGTTCTACCAGTCTTTTCCGGACAGACCCCTGAACTTCAGACTCCTTCTTATAAAGTCCGACTTCCTCACCGTTGTCGTTTCTGGGACCTCCGACCTTTTGTAAATCATACAAATTCCGTTCACACGTTTCCTCACTCCCTTCTCGGTCGCCATCCCGAAAGGTCCGGGACCTTTTCTCGAAAATTCAAATAGGACTCTGTGTCCTTTAGTACCCTCCTGAAAGTCATCCCCTTATAACGAATTTTCACTGATTCGATATAAGAACGTTTCTATTTCTAAATTTTTTTTTAGTAGAAATCTGTTTCAAAACGACCAATCAGACCTTGTTAAAATAGGCTGAAGGATATAATATCGTTTCGTCTTGAGAACTGATATCTTTTATCAAGTTTCTATTTATTTCAAACATGAGTGTAATTTACATTTTCAGTGAAGGATTTCTATCAAGAAATTTCCTCCTTTCTTGAACTTTACAATAAATTCCAATTTAAGTCGGAAATTAAAACGTCCATTCTTTCGTCTCCAACTATTTCAAACACTGAACGAGTGTTAGTGTCTTTACTCTGAACTTGGGTTTTGAGATTAAGTGTTCACGAGAAACGGGAGACGGTAGGGTCACGTTTCATCGTACGGTTAATGAAAGGTCAGAGGTGGACCTGCCCTCCACCCTTGGGTGGCAAAGTTTCCGTCCCTCCCTCCCCTTAACACCGAAGTGAAGACGGACCGACCCACGAGAGTAGAAGACAAAGAGAAAAACCAACTTCATAAACGTCGATACGTCGCAGAGTCAACCCTTAGTACGTAAACTCCTGTTCCCGTGCCTCCTCAGCCGGTACCGTCAGACAACCGTGAAGATGTTCGTTCCTTTGTAGATAGGACCTTTACTATGGAAACTGTAACTGGGTCTTTAACTTTGACCACTATAAGAAGATATTCGATCTTGAAGGTAAAAATTGAGGAACTAAATTTCAGTCATTAAAGTAGAGACTTTTATAGCTAAACCGGAAACGATCATCCAGTATCATTCTTGACATAGTCAATACGGTCCATGAGATGATACGGAGTACTAAGAATTTGTCTGGTTGTTTGTTTTTTAGTTGTTCTGTTCAAATAACAATAGGAGTGAAATGTCTTCTGGTTTCACACCGAGTCTTCCAAATCATTAGACGAGTTCCACCTGGATCATTCTCTGTCACGACTTTAGACTGGGTCCGACACGAGAATTGGTAAAATAAGGTGTTGAAGAGAAGACCTATTCGGTCAAATTATCTATCTATAACGGGAATACTTTGTTTACAAACTTTCAAGAACTTATATACTATATATTTTGAAAGAGGGGAGTTATCATGAACTGATAAGTCATAGAAACCCCCATTCAACTCCTCATTACTTTAAGGGAGCATCGAGTCAGTCAATCTCTATACGGACGTCAAGTCCTCTGGACCAAAGTTAAGGATCCAGTCTTTCTAGGGGACCTCTTCCTTTACTGTTGGGTGAGGTCATAAGAACGGACCCTTTAGGGTACTTCTCTCCTCGGACCACCCGATACCTCAGGTACCTCAGCGTTTCTCAGTCTGTGTTGAATCGTCGATTTGGTGGTGGTCACTCTTGGTCTTAAATCTTATCGTATCGAATAAGGGTAATCGTTTCAAGATAAATGTGAAACATGGATTTTGTAATCGAATCCAGTAACTCAATTTTTCATTCATGAAAATCGTCATCGGCGACCCTGAAAAAGAAACTCTTTTTATTATTACATAGTATCATGACTGATCATTTTTGGAAGATTCTACGACAGAAGGAAAAAAATTTTTCACAAATAACTCCCTTTTAACAGTTGTGTATTATAAAATTTTTCTATCTATGACATTTTTTTTTTAAAATAGAATCTGTGAGATCCACGAAGTTTACATACGTATCCTATGTTTTTCCCTCTCCCCGGAGTTTTAAATCCGACTTTTCCTGTCCTTCCTTCTACCGGAAAATATGGGTCACTTTATCTTAAGTCTAGAAAGAGATGGAGGTAGGTGAGTTCTTTACAATATCAGTGTAGAATGTTTGTTTATTTTCAGTAGTAGTGGTACACCATACCTACAAATCTAAATTTTTAGAATTAAGTGTTTTTATGGTCTTAGACTTATAGGTCAAAAGTACTATACTAGGGAAGTCCTCCGTCAAAAGCCAAATAAAGTCCACGATAAAATACAAAACAAGGAAAGATACCGTCTTACAAAGAAACACCTTGGTTTACTTGGAAAAGTGTAACCTTGTGATCTTCTCTTATTTGAGTTGAATTGTGACCTGAAAGTGTCCACTCCCTTCGTCCACCCTCCAATTGAGGACAAACACACATGTACAAACGTGACGTGATTTCAGAGGACAAAAGGTCTGAGTATTGTCACCTCGACGTCAAATTTGACTTCCGGTAATTGGACGTTTGATAAGCAGTAGTACTCGAGGGCCTGACAATGCTGAAATGAGACTGACACTCACACCCGACCCGATTAAACTAAGGACAGACCTCTTTTTAACAAAATAGATCAATACACAAGGTAGATGAACACAACTCCCAACTAGTTTACATATCCCACAAGAACAGGATTAACCTATACGTGTCTCCTCTGTAACCAAGTCGATCGAGACAATCAGGAAAGAATTGACGTACAAGTGAAAGGCTCCAAAATCAATAGTACCAGTTGGAGACAGACTTTTATAATTCACCTTTTAATGTCTTTATTTGGTAAGTACATAAAATTTGACGTACAGTAAGACTCATCGTATTACTTTTGAAAGACTGGGAGGAGTCATACTTAGTAGGAAACCAGGTCACATATGGTAGGCAATCAGTGAGTCATTGGGAGAGTCAATGAATAAATTGAATATACGTGTCATGTAGTACTCTTTGCGACCTGACCTTTTTTGTGTTCGACCTTAGTTCTAACGGCCCTCTTTATAGTTATTGGAGTCTATACGTCTACTGTGGTGGGAATACCGTCTTTCACTTCTCCTTGATTTTTCGGAAAACTACTTTCATTTTCACTTTTCACTTTTTCAACCGAATTTCGAGTTGTAAGTCTTTTGGTTCGAGTACCGTAGGCCAGGGTAGTGAAGTACCCTTTATCTACCCCTTTGCCACCTTTGTCACCGACTGAAATAAAAACCCCCGAGGTTTTAGTGACGTCTACCACTAACGTCGGTACTTTAAGTTTCTGCGAATGAGGACCCTTCTTTTCAATACTGGTTGGATCTATCATATAAGTTTTCGTCTCTGTAATGAAACGGCTGATTCCAGACAGATCAGTTCCGATACCAAAAAGGACACCAGTACATACCTACACTCTCAACCTGACACTTCTTCCGACCCGCGGCTTCTTAACTACGAAAACTTGACACCACAACCTCTTCTGAGAACTCTCAGGGAACCTGACGTTCCTCTAGGTTGGTCAGGTAAGACTTCCTCTAGCTGGGACCCTAAAGAAACCTTCCTTACAACGATTTCGACTTTGAGGTCATGAAACCGGTGGAGTACGCTTCTTAACTGAGTAATTTTTTCTGAGACTACGACCCTCCCTAACCCCCGTCCTCCTCTTCCCCTGCTGTCTCCTACTCTACCGACCTACCGTAGTGACTGAGCTACCTGCACTCAGACTCACTTGAGGACCTCAACCACTACCTGTCCCTCCGGACCACACGACGCTAAGTACCCCAGCGTTTCTCAGCCTGTACTGACTCACTGACTTGACTTGACTTGGGAGAGTCAACAAATGTATAGTGTCATAAACACAAGTCTATTCGAAATAAAATGACTTCTTACCGGGGTTTCGACCACTAAGGTTATACGGTTTCATAAAGAAATCCACTTTTTGATTTTCGAGAATTGAATTACCTCTGTCTTTTGGTTAACATACAACTCTAACGAATTCGATGTTCTTCTTTAGATATCCACTGTAACACTTCTTCCTTTTTCTTTAGGTACGATCAAAATGATAACGTCGAGTTTGACGTTTTTAATCCCGGTGTCACACTATTCATACATCAATTCTACCTTTTTCCGTGAATTAAACATGTTCTATGAATCTAGTGTAAGTAGATTGAAAATAATATCATATACAATATTAAAAAGATAAAATAATGACAACAAATCAGCGATTCAGTACAGACTGAGAAAACACTGGGGTATCTGACATCCGAGGAGACAGGTACCTAAAGGGTCCGTTTTTATGACCTCACCCAACGGTAAAGGAGGAGGTCCCCTAGAAGGGTTGGGTCCCTAGCTTGGACGCAGAGGACGTAACGTCCACCTAAGAGATGGTGACACGGTGGTCCCTTCGGGTGAAAAATTTTAATAATGACAAAAATGAGAGGACACGGATTAAATATTGAACTAGTTTCCACACATACATATCCTTTTTATAATATATACTTAAAACCATAATAGACACTACAGTCCGTAGGCGACCCCTAGAACCTATTTCCCCTCCCTGAGAACATGGGTGAACAAATCAACAATTAGTAGTCAGAAGACATGGAGTCGCATTCAAGAGACTCCCGTCCCTGGAACAGAACAAGTGACGACTCAGAAGTCCTGGTTCTTGTCGTGGACCGTTTATGTTTTTCTTGTCCAACCATCCAAACACACCAATCGAGGGTCGTCAACCACCGTCAGACGAATTCCAGTAACGGTTCCCAAGAACGACGACTCAAAGGAGTGACTCCTATAAACGTCGCATACCTTCAATAACGAGTGTCACGGAGGACGTACGACGGAGACTTTCAAGACCAATCGAAGGAGAAACATAAGGTCAACGTCTACCTCGAAACTACGAGACATACCTCGTGTTCTACGGAGAGTACGACCAAGTAGTAGAGTGTTCCTAGACTCAGTCATTGCGTTACGACTCTCCGTATACGTCCTGTCGTAAACTATTGCCGATCGGAAGTATACCAGGTCTAAAGATCATGATGTCATCGTCAAACATAGTTTTCAATACAGGTGTGAGTTGATTAACCGACAATCTTTAGTTCAAAAGTCTTTAACTCTAATTTTTATAAAATCCTACATCATATTATATTATTAATACGTATAACAAATTATTCTTTTTCGTGATTAAGACATTCTGACATAAACCCGATGTGTAAAACTAGGATTATCATTGGTCGTTCAACACTTAAAAATTTTAATGTACTAAAAAATTTTTAACTCGACAATCGGTGTCAGAAGAGAGACAGACAGACAGACGGAGAGAGAATATCTCTTTACTATGAAAAAATTTTTCAGAATATTAGAAGTCTTTTACTTTTAGTACCGTAGGTCAGGGTAGTGAAGTACCCTTTATCTACCCCTTTGTCACCTTTGTCACAGTCTGAAATAAAGACCCCCCGAGGTTTTAGTGACGTCTACCACTGACGTCGGTACTTTAATTTTCTACGAATGAGGAACTTTCTTTTCAATACTGGTTGAATCTATCGTATAAGTTTTCGTCTCTGTAATGAAACGGCTGATTCCAGACAGATCAGTTCCGATACCAAAAAGGACACCAGTACATACCTACACTCTCAACCTGACACTTCTTCCGACTCGCGGCTTCTTAACTACGAAAACTTGACACCACAACCTCTTCTGAGAACTCTCTTAATAGGGGTCGATACAGACAAGTAACACATAAATCGTCATGTAGAGTATCTTGACACGACCTTTGATATAGGATAGTCCATTAAACTATTATTTTCGGTAGTCACACTGAAAACGGGATTTATTTGTACTTGACACCGTCATATAGGAAACTACATTTTATGTTCCTGAAAGTCAAGTCAAGTCAAATCAGCGAGTCAGCACAGGCTGAGAAACGCTGGGGTACTTAGTGTCGTGTGGTCCGGAGGGACAGGTAGTGGTTGAGGACCTCAAGTGAGTTTGAGTGCAGGTAGGTCAACCACTACGGTAGGTCGGTAGAGTAGGAGACAGCAGGGGAAGAGGAGGACGGGGGTTAGGAAGGGTCGTAGTCTCAGAAAAGGTTACTCAGTTGAGAAACGTACTCCACCGGTTTCATAAACCTCAGTCTGTTTAGATTTAAAATTACAATCGAATGGTCAATCATCGATACATTAAAATCCGTTGAATAAATTAACCGTACTCGGAGTCAAAAGAGTAAACATTTTGGTTTAATTACGGGTGGATGGACTGTTTTAACAACACTTCTATTTTATATCGTGTATACTTCCTGGATAGATTAATAGACCATACACCATCTACAAACTAAGTTGTCGACTAATTCCAATAGAACACACACGGGTCAACCCAAGTATTATATTTCATCATGTAATAGTAAGTAAGTATCATCAAACTATTTAAGAACGTTGAACATAAAACTTCGAGAAATAATTCACATATCTGTAGATCCCAAAAACACAAGTGAACTTGACTGAGAAATAGTAACACTTTACCGTGAAAAATTGGGAATAGTATAAGAAACGAGATTTTAAATGAAACTACAATTATATTGGTAAGGTTGAAAGAATATTGATCACAATCGTACCGTATAGAAAAAAGTAGGAAAATTTAATAAACATAGAATATAAATTTCATCCAAAGAACAATGTGTCGTATATCAACTCAGAACGAAAAAATTCGGTTGGATCGTTAGAGATGGAAAATTAATTCCACGAATATAGTAAATTTAACGTACTTTAATAATTATACCAAAGAAAGAAAAAAACGGAAGAAAACCTAATTGACTCACAAAAAAAAATCCTAAGGTCAGATAGAGTATACAATCGAATAATCGATATTGAGAAACAACACAATAAAATACCAAATATCATGTGTATAAATTGAATAATGTCGGATGAAAGTTCACTAGCACACGGTCATGTACATATGGTATTTTTGGTGGACCGTACCAAAAGGAAGACGTATGTCCCGAAGGAAATTACAAAGAATATGACGTCTAGACGATCATTATTCAAGAAAAACGAAGACATACAGACATTTTCATAAAGTGGAAGCAAAAAATTTCCATCAAAGTGCTCCATCTCTGAAGATCGGACCGACAAAAATGGGACCTTGAAATTTCTAAAACGAGAAATCAAAGATACCAAAGACTACTCTTTAGACGACAGAAGAAGCAGAAACAAGAAGACATACCCTACATAGGAGTGGCGGGGGGGGGGGGGGGGCGGGGCCTACGAAAATTTAAAAAAGAGAAGTAGAGACCAAAGTTACCAAACTAAGACTATATGAACATACATCAAAAGAAGTACAAAGAACATAAACCCCAAGTAACTTATAGAACCTAGACACCCAACTATCAAAAATAATACAAACTGTAAATGAGTCACAATAAAGAAGTTTATAAAAAGATAGAGAAAGGGGGATGAAAAGTCTCTAAGGTTATTATACATATAAACCCATGAGCTTCAACAGGAGAAAGAAACTAAATTAAAAGAGTATAAAAGAGACACGAAGTGAAACTTATCAAAATGACGACACTGAAGTTTATTGATTAGTAAAAAGGACATAATAGATTAGACAGTAATCAATGTGAGTCAAAGAAGAAAAAGTAAATTTCTTAAATCAAAGAAGATTTGGAACGAATCTATACTAACTGTAATTCAGTCTCAAATAACCTATAAATGACTCGTGGATGATAAACTTTCTGGGGCTCCGAGAAACATACCCGTTTCGTACCAAATAAGAACCGTTTCTAAAGACTGTAAGTTTATCACGACTCGTAGAAGAAACACACTCCGACCCAGAGGTGTTACTATTTCTACCCGTATGTAATAGTTATAGGAACCAACGAACAGTGCCCTTCTTTGAATATCAGATTGTACTCACCTTTGTCTAATTGATCTGAATGATTCAAATAAACATTAGAAAACAGACTTCACTATAGACTAATGTGGTGTACTTCTAAAAGTTAATTTGAGTAGATTTTCTTAGGCGGACGTCACATCCTCTGGGTTCAAGCTAGGGACCCAGACCTTCTAGGGTACCTCTTCCCTTACCGTTGGCTGAGGTCTTAAGAACGGACCTCTTAAGATACCTGTCTCCTCGGACTGTCCGATGTCAGCTACCCCAGTGTTTCTCAGTCCGTGTTGACTTACTGACTGTGTTGTTTACCGTCTGAACTTTTCTTGAAAGGAAAATGAAATCCTGGACTCTCTTCTCCGTGGTTTTTACTTTTGTTTTGGGGGTTTGGTCCGACTAAAGGAATCGAACGGAAGGTCCACAGACGTTCCTCTTCCACCCCCTCGAACTTCCCCTTCTGTCACCTTCTCGATACTTTCGACAAGACCGTAAACAGGACAACCACGGACCACAGGGTTTTGTCCATAGTGACTTCGGTCTGTATGACAACCAAGGGACTCTGGTGTAGGAAACATTATAACATGTATACCAAGGTTTCACTGTTTCTTTTACTTGGAATCTTCCTTTTAACTTTTTCGAGGTGGACTTTACAAAGTTCTGCCTTTATTACTCGTAGACACAATCATTCTTGTCGTAATTTTTAGATAGGGATCGGTTCCGAGACGACCTTCTTCCCCCTATTGCACGAACATGAACGAGTCCTCCTGTAGATCTCCACGACTCTTACTCTCCTCCCCCTTCAAGAGAACACAATGTTCACCAAGTCCCGAACTTATGATAGGATCTTTGAATCCTAAAAATCTCTGATTTGTAAGAAATGTCTTCTAGATTGAGTTGAAAGAGTCGAGTGTCTCTTTATTTCCCTTGAAGGACTCCAACTTCCTTCAATCAATCGTAGTCCACTTTCAACTCCTAGACCCAAAGGACATTGAAACCCTCTTAACAAAGGATCAATTAAGGACCGTCGTGGAACCGAAATTTTCGTCATCCATACAAAAACTGGGAAAAGGATAAGAAGTGTCTATTGAAAACTGTTGTTTCGGGTGTCACCTTCTTAATTCTATTCAAATCTATTACTGTAGAGATAGTCTCTTACATTTCTGACCGTACATAGACCTAGTTCATTCATTACTTAAAATGATCAAAAGTTTTACCAATAATTTATTATAATTTACCAATAATTTAATGAGCAGGGTTCCTATGCACCTCGAAGTTTACTTTCTTAACCTAGTACAGGTTCAGGGATTAAGTAAAATCAATAGATTACAAGGTTCATTAAGTATTCAATTAAATTTACCAAAAAGAACGGAAAAGGTACTCGGAAGTGACCGATCAGGAATGATTTTTTTTTGACGAATATTAAGGGGGTTGTTGTTGTTGTTTTTTTTAGTGTAGAAGAGTTTGGTCATAAATAGCTCACAAATAACGTATTCATGAAACTCGATGTGAAAGGAATGAAGTCACAAAATTTTATAGAAACTCTATCCATCGTAGGGATAAAAAATGTCTACTTCTTTGATTCCGAGTCTTCACTTAAAACCACAGAAACCAGTATATAGGTCCCTCTTAAGTCCATCCTAAACTGGGACTTTATAGGGTGTGTAATATTAATAGAAGGTAGGTCCAGCTTTTCATCCACTTTACTCCTGTCTCATGTCAGGATCTTTATACCTGTGTTTGAGTAACTCATAGCGACTCTTAAAACCTCGACTTGATCTACTTTAACTGACCTTTCTTAACTAGAGCAAAGGATCAAGGAACATCACCGCACATTATCACACAACACGAACTGAAATTACTAATCCAGTCTCCCAGAACCTAAGATCATTCGTCTTCGCGGTAAGGTTCATGGACGATTCTACGTCAAAAGGGTCGAAGTGTGTTCTGTCAGTCATTCAGACCGTCACTCTGGGTCCTTACACGTCACTCAGGAATAAGTCTGGTATGAACCTATTATTGATGAAATCCCAAGGGATGATTACCTAAGTGTTTCAAGTCTTTATCATTACTCTATCGTACTTATTTACTTTATTTTACAGAAGTAAAATCATAAGAAAAGTGATTATCCATTGAAGTTTATATACTTCTGGACCTGAGTGTTTGAAGTTAATATTTTAAAGTTAGTGTTTTAACAAATAAACTTTGTGTTTGGACAAAACAGTAGACATTTGTAGAATTATGAAGTCTATGAACCCTTGTCCCTTTTACTCTCGTATACTTCCACGGACCCTGTATTTGAAAGAGAGTTTACAAACAAAGAAAATTCAAAAAGACTTCATCTATATCAGGAAGTATATTGTAAATCTACGGAGAACTGTTTTCATACCCAACGAAGTAATGTCATATCGGAACTCAAGAAAGGTAGTCGTCTCTCGTCGGGTTGAACAATTCATTCTGTTCGAGATATTCCCTCGTACACTGCCGGTGGGAGGCGAGAAGTGGATCGATACGAAGACGACCCTCCCGACTAAGGGTCTTAGAGACACGCCCACCGAGACGGAACAGTAAGTTCAGAGTCGATTTTCGGTGACGGAGACCACTCCGGACGGAAGTGACACGCTTGTTTGGAAAGAAGAGGGGTAAGGGAGAGGGTTTCGAGGGAGTCGTCACCACGAGTTTAAAATCACAATGGACCTCTCGAATCCTTTCGTCAAGGACTAAATGATCCCGATCCCATTCCGTCCTCCTACAAGTAAAGATTGTTCAAGGTTTCTCTACGGTTCTTGGTGACTATCTCACTGCCTATGACCTCTGTTTGACGTTTCCAGACATGCGACTGAGACGTGAATGACCGGACCTTAGAGTCCGTTCAAGACACTGGCGAGACCCGAAGTCAAAAGAGCGGACGTTTCACCCCTATTAGTGTGGATGGAGCACCCCAATGACACTCCACGTTTACTCAATTTAGAAGTTTTTACGAACTTTGATGGGGTCCATCCTTTATGTGAATCATCGACAAACCTAAATGAAAGAAGGATAGTGAATGAGGATAGTCCTTCATAAAACAAGGACATGAACAAATGAAAAAAGAGAATAGAGTGACCTCATCTCCAAGGTGTTCCAGTCCCTGAGATAGACAGAACAAGTGATAACATAAGAGTCGTACACTTTTATGTGGACTACGAATTACTCATAAAATATGGATCTATTCATATAAATTTATTCTATACACCCTTGGGATTGACATAATTCTTGTTTTCTACTGTCCATTATCAATTTATAGAAACTATGTACCAAAACTCCTGAAAATTGGAAGAAATTTATGATTGTCTTCTTAGACATAGTCTCGAAAAAAACAAACAATAGAAACATGTTTCTTATGAACTTAAAAATTTTAATAAGATTTGTACTCACACTTCTTCCTAGGTATATTTTGAACTTTTACAAAGACTCCCTTTTTTTTTTACAAAGACTCCTACCTTTTTTTTTCTGCTGTGTAATACAGAAAGCAGTTCACTAAATTGTACTTGTACAGTTAAGAGGGATCTAATTAGATATTTAAGTCGTACTAAGGGGGGTTTTTAATTGTCATTCTAACAATAACCTTAAACTGTAAAACCAGGACTTCTTTATACCCTTTTATTGTTCATTCTGATCGGTCGTCTTTAAGATCCTTTCATTACTCTACATAAAAAGAATCCGTAATTTTGTGTGTTTTTTCAACCTTTCCCTTCTATACCATGAACTTATGTAAGTTGTCGGTAAACCATGTACTATTTTTACCGTAAAGTGTAGTGAACGAGGAAAATAACCATTTTTGATTACTTATGACTATAGGTTACTACTTCTTCTACACACTACACACATCCGTACATTTGACCGTACTATAAAAACGTCTCGTTAAAGAATCTAGATAAAAATCTTTCTACGCATACGAAATTGGGTTGTTAAGGTAGAAACCTATAAGTAGGTGGATTTCTTAGTGAACTTGGACACGTGTTTCTCCTGGACCTCTTACCTAACATCATCACTTTGGTCTAATGTCGGACTTGTAGGAATGTTTATTTCAGAACATGTAGACATGACTTTACTGCGTTACGTCGACAATTTTATTTACTCCGATTTTTACCGCCCCCCGCCCATTCTTCATCTTCATTTACAGTGGTGTGACTACAAGGTCGTGTATTCGTCCATTGGAAGAAAGGAGGTCAAGTCTTCTTGTGAGTAATGTACTACTAGAAACTACAGAAGTAATAAGACTGTACGAACCGAAGCAATTAGGTCACACAAGCTAGACACCACTCTCCTGAAGTCGAAGTCGTCCATCCTCAGTGACGAAAGATCCTTACGTGACCAGCAAAACTAACTGTCTTCAAGTGGTACGGAGGGGAGAAAAGGGATTTCCTTAAACAGTTAAAAAAGGAGGAGGTAATATTCTTCCTTTAAAGACAAAGACTCGCTTACCTTAAGCAGTTACCTACCATATAATACTAATAATAATCACTGTATAACTGGTAGTAACCTAGTTAAGACTTTTACCTTTAAGTTCGATTCCATTTTAAAAAAGGATAAATACAGTAACAATCATAGTCTAAACGGAATTGACAGCAAACAAAAAGGTTTTACATTCCTAAGTGTCTCATGTTCTAAAAAAAGTTTGTAACATAACTCATTTGGACTTTATTGTCATTAAGCATTCTCATATCAGTCCTTTATAAAATCCGACAAAAAGTTTCACACTAAATTCAGGAGAGTTAGTCCCAGTAAACCCATTTTATGGGGTACAGTAGACTATTTTATGGGGTGCAATCTGGGTGACTTACACTTGAGACTCCAACCCCGGATATTTAAGAACGTGTGTGACTTTCAGTATGTGTGTGGTTCTATTGATTTCATTTTCTAAAACAACAACAACAAGAATCCTCCTTACGGTCTTAGAAGTCATCTTCCTCGACCTGACACCCGTCCTCTACCCTTCACTCCGGTTTCATGATAACACGCTCAGGAACGTCAATAAGGAAATAGGTAAGTTTGACTCTTATAAGGGTAAAAGAACGACAATGGTAACTACATGACGTTCCAAAAGGTAAAATTCAATCCTGATTAGGTCGAACATATAGTTGGGAGGGGGTTTCGTTTTTTTTTATGACAAGTTTGATTAGAACAAATCTAAATCCAAAAAGATAGGAGCTGACGTTAATTCCTACTCATACTTGGTGTACCCCTCGGACAAAACCAACTCTAAGGACCCGTCTCTAGAGTTTACGTTATCGAGTCTATACTATTCTCGAATAAAGAGGGAGTACATTAACAGTCCCACCCAAAAGGTCGGACCGTTCAGTACGTCGAGGTGTGTCAGTAAGTCCTTAGATTCAAAGAGGGTAGAAAAAGAGACTACTGGTAACTTCCGAGTGGGTCTGACGTACTAACTATGACCTAACAGAGTACTTGTCCCACGTCGGGTACCTTCCCTCTTGGACCATACCATCCATCATCCAGAGAATATCAGTAGGGAACCGAGTCTTACCGTCGGAAGTAAGACAGGTCAGGACGACCTCTTTTAAATCGGTGTAGACTGACGTCCCCTCGACCCTTCTGTCGGGTGTGTACATGGAGTCTTTCTCTCTCACTCAAATCTTCGGTACCTCGTCGACAGTGGTATACGGTCCCATTATATATAGTAACTTTATCTACAAATTGAAATCCCTTGTTTATTTCTCTTCATCCCCCTCTAAACGTCGTTTAGAAGTAAAAATGATTAGGGTGGATGGTAATTGAAGTCACTCGGGAATTACCACAGGTCGTCAGAAAGATGTAAAAAGATCTGGTACGTAAGGGGGACGGAAGATCGACTAGTAAAGTATAAAAAAGAGCGAACTTTGAAGATTTGAAGATTATGGAGAAAAGATAGGAAAGAAGGTCGACTACTAGAGTGAAAGACAAAGTGTTTTATAATTTGTCTTAACTTTAAGATGTTTTAGGGTGAAGTAAATAGATGGGTAGTTGTAGTTACGGGTATGTGAAACGTAAAAGAGAATGACACCTATATTATAAATCCAATGATAGGCCCCGGTTGAGGAGGTACACGGATAGTCTACGACAGGGACGAACGAACAAGGTCTGGGTACTCGTAGTTACGGGTATGTGAAACGTAAAAGAGAATGACACCTGTATTATAAATCCAATGATAGGTCCCGGTCGAGGAGGTGCACGGATAGTCTACGACAGGGACGAACGAACGAGAAGAACGAGACAAAGAGTACGTAGGAATTAAAGGACAAGAGACGGTACCGCAAAGGTACTCGTACAAAAAAACAAAAAAAAAGGAAAGAAAGATTTTTCTGTTTTAGAGTTGGACAAGAGAGAGGTCGATGAAGGGGTAAAGAGACGAGAGGAAATGTATCGTTTTCTGGAGTTTTCTCATAAATTATGACAAAGACCGAGACAAGTAGGTCAAGATAGAACATAGACAAGATTAGTCCGACGTACCTTTCACATAAAAGGTTACTGGACATTGACAACGACACAGATTATAAGTCAATAAATGGGAGTAAAACTGGGTAATCGTCGAAAAATTGTGACGTTCGTGGAAGAAACAACTACTCAAAAAAGCGACCGACAGTGAATGGATTAAAAAGAGAACTTAGTACCGACCAGAAGGGAAGGGAAACGACAAGGAAGACTGAAGTGGTTCGATAAATTCATTGTCTCGAAGTTCCGTCGCACGAATTTGTGGAGCAAAAAGACGGAAACAAAACACTAGAATAGGACAGGATAACGGAATTTCTCATGGATAAAAGGTTACTAAAAGTTTAGACAAAGAGGTCAAACCTTAATAAGGGACTTGAGGTCAGAGTTTATAGGTTGAAGGTGTAGAAGTGAACTTACAGATGTGTCGAAGTGTTTAAATTGTATGGATTTGGTTAGTAACAGAGTTACCTGCACTCAACCGCGTTTGAGACCCTCAACCACTACCTGTCCCTTCGGACCGCACGACGTCAGGTACCCCAGTGTTTCTCGACCTGTACTGACTCACTGACTTGTTTTGTTGAGGTGGAGGTTTCAGTTTCGAGTGAAGAGACACCGGAAAGTTTGAAGTCAATTACCGTCGAGAAAAGTCGACAAGTTCCTTTTTTTGGTATCTAGGTAGGAACCGAGGAGAAAAAAGTGATTAAGGGAGAGGAGGTATAGAGTAGGTTCTCTTTTAGGACAAATAGATGGAAGTCTTTAGTGGAGTAGTGGAGGTGGTAAGGGTCGGACCAGGTTTCGTGGTAGTCGAGAGTAGACGTAATGACGTCATCGGTAGAGAGAGAAGGTGTCAGACGAGAGTTGGTATCTCGGTTGTGACCTAATGTCGTGAGGACAAGTCTCGAGAGTTAGAGGGAGTAGATAAGTTTCATTTTCCGTTTCAACAATTTAATATGAACACTTCGAGATTTGATGGACGAAGGAGTGGAGTCACTGAGGAATAAGAGGAGATAGTAAGAGATCGGTCTGGTGATAGAACGGTCTACGGGAGGACGAAAACCCGGAGACGTCTATGACCAGGGAGACGGACCTTTCGAGAAGGGGATCTAAGAACGAACCAAACGAGGGAGTGAGGGAAGTACAGAAACGAGTTTACGGGGGAAAAGTCACTCTGGAAGGGACTAGTGGGAAAACTTTACGTCACGTGTCGGTAGGAAACAGGGGAGGGGACTTAAAAGAGGAGAGGTGAATGGTAGTCGGGTACATACTTCCCAATGCGATTGATTGAAGACAGTAGAGAGAGATGTGGGTGATCTTACATTTGGAGTACTCCCGTCCCTTAAAACAGACAAATGATGAAACAGGAATCGTGGATCTTACCACGGTTTGAGAAACGATGAGTTATTTATTAAAAACGGGGTTACTTAAAGACGATATATTGACTATTAAAAAAAGGTGACACAAAATCTCAGATTGTTCAATACTACAGACATCGTATGAAGAACCCTGGAGATGGTACGAACACACCGAACCTCAATAGGCCATGAAACCAAAAAAAGTCTTTATGTTACATTCCTTAAGGTGTCTAGAGGTTCGACAACCATAAAGAGAAAGTTTCAATGATGTGACGAAACAAACTTCCTGTGTCCCTAAGATTACTGAAGAAAATGAAAGGGTCGAGGAGTAAGAGTGGGAGGTCCACCGTGACGGGTTACAGTAGTCCAAGACGACGACACGTCGGTACTAAATAAATCCGATAACGAAGACACCTACCTAGCACGACCCCGGAATAGTACTATTCCATGATCATTTGTTGAAAGAGACAACGATAATTCGAGAGTCCCATCATGGTCACCGAACGATAAGAAAATTTTATTCGAGAAAAATGAAACACTGAGTCGGAATTTCCAACTTCCATAACACAGACAACGGTACAAAAATTTGACCACTCCATTCTGGTCCACCGTGATTACCCTTTCTTGGGCGGAGGGTCACGTTCTGTACATTTTCTACACCCAAGTTAGGGACCCAACCCTTCTAGGGGACCTCCTCCCGTCCCGTTGGGTGAGGTCATAATAACGGACCTCTTAGGGTACCTGTCTCCTCGGACCGCCCGATATCAGGTATCACAACGTTTCTCGACCTGTGCTGACTTCGCTGACTCGTGCGTGTGTTCCATTCCGGTCGAACTCTCCTACCAGCTAAGGAACCAACGGAGTCGAGGAAAACACTCGTCACAGTCTATCAATTCAGGAAGAATGGTAGTCACCTCGGTCCAAACTGTTAAACTAAGTAGTTGTATATAAATACCCGATAAATCCATTAAAAATAACTTTACACTGAAATAAAAAATTTCATCATACCCCTCTTTGAACATCTTTATAAACTTTTAAAACAAATGATCTCAATATCAGAACTGACATTATGGTAGTAGAATTTACCTTACTTGAAATCTTGTCTTCGTACTCGTAAACACAAGCTCTGGACTTACGTCTTCGTAAAGTTCCTAGAGAAAGATATCTTTTCATTTCCTCTCCCATTTCCGAACTGAGTCTCCTCGACCAGACAGGGAAGGCACAAAAAGAAGAAGTCAAGTCCGAGGAGGATACTTCTCCTTGTAGTTCTTCCTCGAGGAGCAAGGTTCTTTTTGTCATCCGCACATGTATGATACATCTAGTGTTTTGTTTACAGATATCCTTACTGAAAAGGGCCAACAGAGGTAACACATGTACAATAATTTGAAAACAAACTAAAAGAGAACAAAAAAATTTTTTTTTACGGACACCAATGGATTCTCATAAACAAACTTTCCCATTGAACCCTATAGATCAAGGTGATAAAAATAATACCTCAGTACTAGTTTCAGAGGTCACCCTTCCTTGTACTTTATTTTACTCATAAAAAAAAAAACGTCAAGGCTAGAGACTTGTACCAGAGACTCACAGAAAAGAGCGACTATTTACCTCTACTATACAAACGGTGTAAACGTTTTTACGTCGTTTTTTCAATGGCCCAGACCGACAAATCGTCTTAAATGGAGATGAGTAAGTAGTCGGAAAAATATATGTACTAAAATTCAGAAAAGTAGTGTGACTAGTGACTATGCATACTTTGTTAATTCCATCCCAGTAGTTCTTGGCGCTCCTCACTGTAAAGGGATCTTGAACATCTCTCAGTTATTTTATGTCATGGATTACCCCTCCTCTAGTTACCTTACCATTAAAGAAGACTCATCTCTTTTTCCTGAAGTTAAAATCTAGGGCTTTTTATCTTAAAGATCTTACAACGTTCCAAACAGAAACTCATTGACACACAAAAGTTTGTTCGAAAGATTAGAAAATAATCGTAATATTCCTAGTAATCCATAACCCAATCACTTTGTACTGTAAAGTCTACCAGTTTTAGAACACCCCTCGAAAATTTTAGGTTAAAAGTACTTCTCTTTAACTGGAGAAATAAACTTCACACGACATTGACTTGAGTAGTAAGACGATCCGGGAAGAACCCTGGTGAGGTCTCCGAACCAGAGGTCTTGTCAGTTCCTTGACTATCCAGTTCTTGAGCGGTACATATACAAGGTGCAAATCCTCGCACTAAACTTTTCGACAATAGTAAATCAGCGAGTGAACACAGGTTGAGAATTAGTGATGATGACAATAAGTGCGACCTAAAATTTTTAGTCAAACTCGGGAAATTTTATACCTTTCTGTCTTATTTATAGGTATACATAAGTTTAAAGATTATTGGAAGGGTGTACCGCGATCACCGAGTTCTTGGGTAGACGATTACGTCCTCTACATCCTCTGAACCCAAGCTAGGGACTCAACCCGTCTAGGGGACCTCTTTCTTTACCGTTAGATGAGGTCATAAGAACGGACATCTTAGGGTACCTGTCTTCTCGGACCACCCGATGTCAGGTAACGTTTCTCAACCCATGCTGACTTCGTTGAACCGGACGTGTGTGTGCAATCATCATCGTGCAATCCATATAATAACCGTATCTGTGAAGGTAGACCCCTGAAGACAAAGACTTGTACTCTCCCATTACTTTGGACTACGGTACACTTATCTATTCCTCTTTCTGCTAGTTCTCAACTACCTAATATATAACCATTAATGTTTATGGAACAAGTCCGTTAGTCCCGACACTGAAGTAAGAATGACTTAGTCCACAGTTCTTGACTGACAGGAGTTACGAATGAACTGGCTGAACGAATCTCAGTGGTCCCTCTGACCTTTCTTACATCAACATGGACAGGTTTAGGGAAGGGTACCACGAGATTTTCAAGTGACGGAAGTGGAGACGTACATCTTCCGATATAAAATAAGTTCCCACTACTATAGACTCCAGAGTTTCTCATTGCACTTACCTGTCGAGAACTGTGTTCGAATTCTGAGAATCAAATCTACAATTGGAGAAAGGTGCCTGAGTCCCGTGAACAGTGTACCCACTCAGGAAAGACTAGGAAAGACCGGGTCCCGGGTAAGAGCCCTAGAATTTAGGGGTTTGACTTTATTTATAATCTGGAAATATATTTAGAGAGACAGACCTTCTCTCTGAGGTTTTACCATACGTCCGACCTAAAAGGGACCTTCCTCCAGAATCTAAGTCTAAGTTGTACAGGTAAAGTCCAACTGAGTCTGAGTGCTTTCTCTCGGGTCCTCCCGTGACGTCTTAGAATCTGGGTGAAAAGGAATCCGTTTGGATTCTCACCGAGATCTCCGAGGTAGCATAAAGGTACTTTTATGCACCTTCGCTCACTTGATAGGGAAATCTTTTTGAGGACGGATTGGGTGGGGACACCCAAAGGGTCCACCGCGATCGTCATTTCTTGGATGAAAGGTCGCGTCCATCTACATTCTCTACGTCCAAGCTAGGGACCCAGCCCTGCTAGGAGACCTCCTCCCGTACTGTTAGGTGAGGTCATAAGGCACCTCTTGGGGTACCTGTCTCCTCGGACTGGCATCCTAGCGTGCCTCAACCTGTGCTGACTTCGCTGAATCGTACGTAGGGTGGGGACATCGGTTTACTAGGTGAGACTTAAACTGTATTTCGACAAGAGTTCCCTGAATAATTACTTTTGAAAAAAAAAATTAAGAAGACATATCGTAATGGTTGTTCTACCGAAAGGACTCTGACTTGAAGCACACAAATATAGTCTCACGTTTCTAGACGGATTAAGACCTTTCATGGCTAATCTTCTTCTGTGAGGTCATAGCTATAAGACGACAACATTTTTCATCGACAATCCGATTAGACACGAGACCTCTCTTATATAATACATTTACTCAACTCTCTATTTTTATCCATAAAATTATAGTCTACATCATATAGACTTCTGATGATAAAACTCGTTTAACTACTGACATTAAGTAGTTCTTGACACAAATATAAAAATTTCATTATAAATTACAGATATCGAAACACGATCCAAATAAAAAAATTTTTTGGGTGAAACTACTCCCTTTGACAACCTAAGAATAGGACCAAAAAAAAACGGTGAAAATCCTATACAAAAGGTATGGAACGAAATGAGAACGAAGGTCAATAAAACTGACACGACTGACACAGTAGTCATCTTTGTCACGGACCAGACTACAGTCGGTTCAGTGATTGGGACCGGACCTGGTAAGAGTCACCAGTAGACTCTCTGCCCTACCAACGACAGATAGGTCATTAGTAACCACCGAGTCTACCATTTCTTAGACGGACGTCACGTCTGGACCCAAGCTAGGGACCCACCCCTTCTACGGGATCTCATTCTTTACCGTTGGGTCAGATCATAAGAACGGACCTTTAAAGGTACCTGTCTCCTCGGACCACCCACATCAGGTACCCGAATGTTCTCAACCTGTGTTGACTCACTGAAAATTGAAAGATTTTCTTACTCTTCCTTTTTTCAGTGGTCGATTGTCAGTGTATAAACCAAGACTTCCTGTTGACAATAAACTATGACAAAACTAAAGACCTCTTGTCTAAAAAACCATGAGTGTATATCCAAAAGAGGAAAGGATATCATAATTTCCTGTTTCAACTTTCTCATAAGATATATAGATACTTTTAATTTCACGTATGGTGTTCGTATAAGTTAGGGTGTTCCTAAAAATAACCATGAACGTGTCGGAACACTTTTCATGCACTACGTGGTCCAGGGAACCCCCGTGTAAGTAAGAGTGTCTTTTCTCATCGTAAAGTCCCAGTGATTAGCACCAAAGTACCCCTCTTCAAGATATTGACTGTAGTCTTTATAAAATCTTTAGTTAATACAAGTTTTAAATTTTTATTTACCCTTTACATACGGAATTTTTTCTGTATTTTGGTTTCAGAGATGAGGAACGTCTGACGACTAATCTTCGAAGTCCCTAAAAGTGTTGTATTCAGAAACAAAACATACGATAAATAAGTTTGTCTTTACTTAAGTCACTACACTACAGGTTATTTCCAAAAGACTTTCGTTCGAGACAAAAAGTTCTTTTAACTAGACAATTAAAAAGTAAAATTCCCGATTTACTTCCATTGGAGTTCTGTGACTTGAGAATAACAAAATTGTGTTATTGTAAGTATTATTACTGAGATCCATAGTTTTACACTCTAAGACGTTACTTATATTCGATAAAACATCATGGATACCGAAAATTTTTGATCTTTAATTAGAGATCCACTTAAAAAAAATTAGAAGTAAGATCATAAACACAGTGTTAGTAAAAACCTTAAACGACCTTACGTAACTCAAAACTCTAACACAAGTAATAGACTGTCTATGAAGAAAAATGGGGAAGTCTTCAAAAACCTAATCGTCATTATAAAGTCACCTTTACACTCTGGTGACTGAATGACGAGACTCCAAAACGAAAAGAGACTTCAGTGATACAAGGAGGACACCTTTATATCGGTTACTGAACTGTGGAAGTGTAGAAAGAGGACTAACTAGTTCGAAAGAATAACAGCCCTTAGGCACTATTTGAGGTTCCGGATTAAAAATCATTAGTAGGGGTACTAGAGTCGACCTTTCAAAGATTCAAAGAGTGGTAATCCATCCTATACCCGACATCTAAAAAGTGTCTACAAGAATTAACTCAACTTCTATAAAGAGAGACAAGGATAAAACGGTTGTTAAAAATTTTAGTACTTACTCATAACCTAAAACAGTTTACTTAATAAACGTAGATAACTATAATAGCACTAAAAAAAAAACTCGAGTGACTATACTACTTAATGTAATCAAACTCAAATCTTACAACTTGATTGAAACGTATGGACCTTATTTAGGGTGAACCAACACCACAAACTAATAAAAATATGTAACAACGACCTCTTCCGTTACCGTGGGGTGAGGTCATAAGAACGGACCTTTTAGGATCCCTGTCTCCTCGGACCTTCCGACGTCAGGTACCCCAGCGACTCCCAACCTGTGCTGACTCACCGAAGTGAAAGTCAAAAGTGACAGTACGTAACTTCTTCCTTTACCGTTGGGTGAGGTCACAGGAACGGACCTCTTAGGGTCCCCGCCGCCTCGGACCACCCGACGGCAGATACCCCAGCGTGTCTCAGCCTGTACTGACTTTACTGAATCGTCGTCGTCGTATGTAACAACGTAAGTTAAACGATTAGAAAAAACAACTCCTAAAACGTAGATACAAGTACTCTCTATAACGACACGTCGAAAAAACAAACATCGCAGAAATAGAAAAAAACAATAGTCCCATTACTATCGAAGTATCTTATTCAATCCATCATACTAGAGACGAAGACAGAAGACCTTCTCTAATATCTCTTGACCATATTAAAGAAGGAATTTACAAACCATCTTAAATGGTCACTTGGGTAGAGCTAACCACGGAAGACGAAGTCTTCTAATCATTAATAACTAAGTTAAAGAAATTATCTACATCCGGATAACCTAACAGATAAAGAAGAACATCCGGTCCTTATCTGGGTGTAGTTATATCAGCTGGTTAGAAACTGTTCCTCGTTTCCGTTATGTCAACTCGTTTCTGTCAGAAAAAGTGTTTACCTTATTGACCTATAAATGTATGTTCTTTTACTTGGAACTGTATCTGAACTGTAGACAGTGTTTTTAATTGAGTTTTACCTAGTATCAACATATACATTTTACATTTTGACATTCTAAGGACTTTTTTTTTAATCTTTTTAGACCTACTGGAACCCAAACCGTTGTTGAAAGGTGTATATTGTAATTTCCATGTCAGGTACTTTCCTTTTACGGGAAAACTTTCACTTTTTGTTACGGTTAACACTTAATTGAATGATCAAATCTTACCAGTTCTAAACCACGGATCTTTGTTATTAAATATAGAATTGCACACTATAAATGTCGAAAGTCGGTAGACTGAGGTTGATAGGAAGTTAGATTGTGACGGACGGAGAAGAGGTAGGGGTTAAAGGAGTTTGTGAGTCAAATTTGTAAAGGATCTTCGAACAATGAATTTTTCACTACCCACCTGGTCGGCATAGTCGTCGTAGAAGATCAATCTTCACGTTTGGGAGTTTAGGATAAGGTCTGTCTAGGTGACTTAGTCTCAGACAAATATAGTTAAACGACTATATTTTTTCACAATAGGGTCAAATGTCAGGGGAAGATTTCCCTGACACCAAGGATCACCTCAGGATTGTAAAACTTCACTTCCCAACAGGGAAATATCACCGAAACAAACAAACAGAATTTAGAAAAATAAAACATAACCCCATATCGGCTAATTGTTCACTATCAAAGTCCACTTGTCGCTTCCCTGAGTTGGTATGTATATGTATAGGTAAGAGGGGGTTTGGGGAGGGTAGGTCCGACGGATGTCACCGAAAACAAAAATTAATTTTTCCGAATTTTTAAGAAATCGTATTTTTAATAGATATATCTATATATAGACATATTTATATTATAAAGAATGAATGTTGTATTTGAAGGAGGTTGTGAGAAGTTGGTTCGATGTCAGACGGAGAAATGTGGTCACAGGTGCAGGAAGGGTGTTCTTGTCACGACCTTGTAAAGGAGAGGATTTTTCCTTTGTGTGGTGACGACGTGGGTGGACGTCCCTGACACTCATGTGTTTGTCCTAGAAGGTTCAGACAGATATGGGTCACCCGTGGAGATTACTTTGTCCGAGATTTGATTCCGAAAACGGGTTACCGGATAACTTTCACTGAAAATTTTCCCCAACATTTCTTTGTCACAACGGACGGTAAAGTCAAGATGTTCCTAGTTCGGTACCTGTCACATGGAACTCCCCTTAAGTCCTACTATTTTTTATCGAAAGACCCGAACCAATGTGGATCTATCAATTCTATGTATAGATTCAGTCATTGGGGTCTAAGAAGAGTATGTTTATTTTCGTGATTCTAGTAATTGAACAAGAAATACTAATCGTCACTAGAAACCTACAAGTGGGTGGGGTCGTTTTTTAAGTACGTGTAAGACCGAGAAGGGGATGGAGGATAACTTTGCTTCGTGCTAGGATTCCTCTGGGTTTATTATTATTTCATCGACAATTCGTATCAGCCTCTGGAAATCAAGGAAGAGTTCCCGATATCTATTATAAGACTCGGTATCGGACACACGAGAGAAGATCTATGACTTTGAGGATGGTCCACCTTCTTCAACGGATGTAGTACTGGTCTGACATAGGCACTACATTCGACGGTGTTAAGACTCTTGACCGGAGCTTCATTTTTGTTTGGATGGGACCTTGACTTCTACTTGACATGGATTTTGTTAGCTCTACCACAACCAGTCTATAGTCTCGACTCACTCGACAAAAACGTACATCGGGGAAAGTGCTACAGACCTTTTCGAGAACGGGGACTAATACACCCCTACCCCCTCGACCGGAAACCTGTCCACAAGGGAAGGGATGGCCTGTGTCGTAGCCTTTATTTCGATTGAAAGGTGGTAGGACCGGACACATAACCGAAAACTCGACACTCGTCGGTGTGGGGCGAAAACCAGTGTGATAATCAGTCTGTACTGACTCACTCACTCGCATGTGTATTCGGAATCGCGGAGTCTCGATAGACTACCCGACAAAGGACCTGATAACAGGAGTCATTTCAGGAGTTTGTTTTAAATTTAGGGTTGAAAACTCACGACAAGAAAAGAAGGGTACCTGTTTCCCTAGTTAATGCATAGCAAAATATATGTAATACACACAAGTCAGCGAGGTCAACACAGACTGAGACGTTGGGACACCTGACGTCAGGTGGTCCGAGGAGACAGGTACCCTAAAAGGTCCGTTATCATGACCTTACCTAACGGTAAAAGAAGAGGTCCCCTAGAAGGGCTGGGTCCCTAACTTGGACCCAGAGGGCGTAACATCTGTCTGCGAATTGGCAGACTCGGTGGTTCCTTGTCAACGATTAAGCTTGTCGGACTTGGAGAGCCTGAGACGACGAGGACGCCGATGGTTATCCTTATCCCAGAGAGCCTTTTCTTCGAAAGCCGGCCAACCCTGAAGGTTCAGTTGTATTAGGAGTCGACTTTCACCGTAAACCCATTCATTGGCACTGGGAGGAAAGGTTCTAAGTACAGGGCAAAGGTTGTCCGCAGGAGGAATCTTCAAGACCCTCCCATCTCGTTGTCACCGACGTCTGGTCGTGCACCAGAATAGACCCCCAGGAGCCACAAGTCGGGACCCGAACCGTAAGTAACTTTCACAGGGAACAGAACTTGCGTAGTTTTATGTTTACTGAAAATTTTACCAATTTCCTGCCTACAGTCTTAGTTTTCTTACGTCTTTAGTTCCGTCCTATCTCAGTCCGCGGGGCCTCCCGTCCCTCACGCGTCGGGCCGGTGGGCCCCCGCCACACCTCCCGCGCCGCCGACGGGTCGCAAGGTGGGGGGCGCGGCGAAAACTTCCACGAAGAGGAGGCGTAATGGCGGGCCGTCGGTGAGTCCTCCGGAGGAAGAGGGCGGCGAGGCCCGTCGTGGTACCGAGCGCTGCACCTCCGCGACCTGGACGGCCGCACCTCGTCCCGGAGTCCAGACAGGGTCCCTGGGGTCACGTCCAGTCATGGGACCCCCGCTAGCGGCACCCCCCGGGGAGGTAGGACGCCAGCGAGAAGCCCCCCCAGGTGTCGGTGGGGAGGGACCCGACGAGAGGAGGAACGTAGAGGACCGCGAGCGTGGAGACGTGGCCCCCGAGCCTCCGGCCGAACACGCCTTTTTCACGAGGTCCTGTGGTTCAACTCTGCGAGAGGCCTGCGCGAGGTCGGACCTCGAACCTCTGGTCCGCCTCCACCCCTGAGCGCCACCCCGCCCTGCGGACCGGTGCGCGGGGAGAGGGGTTCCGCATGCGGCTGGTCGGACCACTGGGTCGGCGGCCGCGGCGGGCTCGCTGGGGCGCTGAGGCACACGGACGAGAGGCTGGACCCAGGCGCTCGTGGCCCGTCGACCACCTTCTTATTCTCTCTCCCCGATTTTCCTCCCCCGGGGGATCCTCCCCAGACTGAAGTCCCCTCCGACAGGGCGTTTCGGCTTCACGCACGTAACTTGATAAAGCGGATGAGGTTTGGAGCTCTCGTCACCTTTCAAAACTTCCACGTCCGTACTCGCACGTCGGGATAGGAAAAGGGGTCCGGTCCTTCGGTCTCCTGTCTAGTCCACAAAGGTCCAATTGGCAGTCTACTCCGCGGACTCGACACAGAAAGATCTATGACCTGAGACTTCTTTAGGAGTAGTTCATCTACTGAAAGGACAAGATCTGATCTCGAAAGAACGACGGAATGAATATCTGGCGAACGTCATTCAATTTGGTCCGACCCGAAACGGAAGGCCTTGTTTGTTCGGAAAAGGAGTCCACCCTCCCAATGTCACACCAATTGAGATCAAGGAGACGGACATACTTTTCCGCATGTCAAGTCTGGACACCGAGACGGTCCCCCGGGGTGGAAGAACCAGTCTCGAGGTTGGTGGGTCGGCACGTCGACTCGGACCCTCCACGCCTGTTTGTCCGGAAGCGAGGGGAAAATTACTAGCGTTTTGTTTATGTCACCATCCAACAATTTAAAAGAATTTTATCACGTCTCTGTGAGGACTGACAGGACGCACCGCGAGAGGTACAATAATGTTTACTTGAATTACGATCGTTCCTTTCGGTCTTAAGCACCCCTCCTAAATGAAGTAGAGACCAGCGACAGGTCTATTCATAAATGGATTAAGGTTCATTGAGACCATACACAAAAAAATCTGAAACTGTCTGGTTAAAACTTTATCTACTGTTTTAACACCACGTCGAAAAGAACTGTTGAACTATGGACACTTACAGTGTAGCTTTATTGACTCATAGTCCATTAAATATCCCCGAAGGCTCCACCATGCTCACCAATTCTTGGCCGGACGGTTTCGTCTTTTACCATCCAAACAAGGGACCCAACCCTCCTAGGGGACCTCCTCCCGAACCGCTGGGTGAGGTCATAAGAACTCTTCTTAGGGGTAACTGTCTCCTCAGACCACCCGATGTCTGGTGTCCAAGTGTTTGCCGACTTGTGTTGGTTTCGTTGAAGCGTACGTGTGTTACATTAAATATTTGATAGAGAGAATTGCGACTCACAAATAACAATTATCTCGCCTACCTATCTTTAACTTGTGACGAAGGTAGATGGTATCGGGATTTTAGGGACAACATTTGTATCCCTCGTTCAACCAGGACCCAAATAAATGATAGAAAACGAACCCGGCTACTTGTCTGAACACGAATACTACCCATACAACACATATTAGAAATAAAGAATTCAAGTGAAATCAAAAAAAGAATCGTATAAAGGAAGTCCTTAATTTACCAAAATAGTACAGGTCACTCATGGAAGTCTTTGAGAGTAAGAATCTCTTGTGTGTGAACCCACGCGTGTATTTATCCAAAACTTCCCTAAGATTAAACTTTATATGTATACAGGCCAACACGTCATGGTCACCGTGTCTCCCAAAACAAAGTAGAGTTTATCTTACCTTCCACGTCAGCCATTCTTTCTCCATCCTTTCCAACAGACACCTACAATCCTACGTTTAAGACCACACAATACAACTCCCCTAATTGACATACCAAGAACGTCTCCACGTCACACTTAAAGTGTGAAGTCTTCACGCACAGGTGTCTCTACGAGTAGTAGAGACACCTACTACTCGTGTTCAAACCCCCTTGAACCATAGAGGAAGACTAACTCCAAAATCGAGTAGAAGGAGAAGTATGAAATTCTCTTCAATTTGAGGGTAATAATACTTGAGAGTAAAGATGACATCTTAACACGAGTCAATATCGGTTAAGAAACAGTGGGAAACCTGACACCCCACGGACGGTCCGAGGAGACAGGTACCCTAAAAAGTCCGTTCTTATGACCTCACCAACGGTAAAATAGGAACCCCCCTAGAAGAGTGAGGTCTCTAACTTGGGCTCAGAAGATGTAGAGGACGTAACGTACACCTAAGAAATGGACGACTCGGTGACCCCTTCGGGTGAAATCATGTGGACGGTATTTAGTCCGGGACACCAAACCTGGGAAACTTTTGTCCGTGTAAAGGGTGTGTAGAGGACTGGTAAAAGTACGTCTCCGGCAGTATTATCACGTGTGAAGAGGACGTGTATTTTCGACCATTTAGGACTACTTCACAAACTCCTCCGGTGTACGAGGAGGAAACCGTATAGTTTTTACAAAAATTGTCATTCTACTGTGTACACTTTACAGAATTCCTTCGTTCATCCTTCTTACCCCTCTGTTCATTACATGTTTCACCGTCTCTTATGTCTTGACTTTCAGTCCCCACCAGTATGTACAGTCGATTAGAGAAACTGATCTAGAGATAGACACTTCACTTTGGATCTTATTCTATTAAGAACTTTGAATCACCTTTTTGTCCAGTCAAGAACACCGATGTTAAAAAGATCACCGGTTTCTTTTGGGAAAACCGAGACTTTCAACTTTCACCTTAGAAGAAACTCTGACCCGACGAGAGTAATCGACTTCGAACCGGGGTGCACAGACAAGGATTCTTACTCTAGTGGGAAGTCACTCAGGAGTGTAGTACACAAGACTCGAAGTATCTCCGTTCATTAAAATAAAGGTCTGAAGTAAAAGAAATAGTTTGCCGTTATAAGCAAAGTCATGGTTTACACTTTTCGGTACAAAACCAAACAAATGGATAAACAAACGAAACCGTCAGTAAGTCCCAAAAAGGAAGGGTGAAAGGGGTCGGACGGAGGCCGATTCGAAAATGACAAGACTCAAACCCGGGGTAGAAGAAAAGGGACGCACTCCTCTCGAAACACCTACACAAAGGGTATCTATAAATAAGGGACAGTCGACCCTTCTGACGAAGGAAAAAAGAGGAAACTTCGAACACAAAACAATAGAGGGGAACTTATGTAAATCACTAAAATCGGATTTTGTAAATAGTCTATTCTCAATCACTGATCACTCCGATTTCTGAGACCTTTTAACAGGAACCATATTAAGGTCTCCTGGGTGTCAAATTTCTCACCCGAATTTTTTTTATAGGATAGTGGATATCGTTGATCTCCCTCAACGATCTCTATCGCACTTAGATCCCAGAGGAGTTGACCGTGACTCCACCCGAACAGGTTTCTATTCCGTTTGAGTAGGGTAACAAACTTCTTTTTACTATTTAATATTGAAACAACAACGACGACAAATCAGTAACACAGGCTGAGAAACACTGTGGTGCCCGACAGTGGGTTGTCTAAGGAGACAGGTGTCCTAAAGGGTCCGTTCTTATGACGTCACCGAACGGTAAAGGAAGAGGTCCCCTAGAAGGGTCGGGTCCCTAGTTTGGCCACTGAGGACACAACCGTCCGTCTAAGAATTGAAGACTCGGTGGTTCCTTCGGGTTAATATTGAAATCAATGTTGAACTAATGAAGAAAGTCACAAGGAAGAGGAATGCCTCCCAGTAGTCGTACTGGGACAATATAGTTCGTGAATGACCTTTACAATCTCTTTGGTTTTACATCCGTTACCACATTAACGTCAGTAGAAAAGGTTGAAAATGACGTAAACCTTAGGACACCACCGAGTCTGACATTTCGTAGACGGACGTCACACAAGCTAGGGACCCAACCCTTCTAGGGGACCTCTTCCTTTACCGTTGGGTGAGGTCCTGAGAACGGACCTTTTAAGGTACCTGACTCCTCGGGCCATCCGATGTCAGGTACCCCAGCGTTTCTCAGTCTGTGCTGACTCCCTGAAGTGAAAGTGAAAGTAACGAATCTTTACCTCAAAACGAAACGAAAAGAGAGACTGTACCTCTCGACTAAGAAGTCCGACACAAAAGTCTTATGTACAAGTCTTGCTCGTGAAACTTTTACGGTTCGGAATCAAGACGAAAGGACGACTGGGCTCCGTCGTTTCATTACTACCCTCTACTAAAATACCCTTGAACCACCGTGTCAACAGAAATCCCTTTAAGGACTTTCAACATCGTACGAGTAGAAAATACCCACTGAGATGTCCTTTTGCTTTTCGGGGATCAGACAAAAGGCCCACAAAGAGTCTTAATCTTACTCGTACAGTAAAAACAAAACTCACGACACGACTCTTCCATTGATACCAAAGAAAGAAACTGAAAAAATAAAATTTGAATGAAAATTGACCCCAAGTTGATGGGATCTCGGACTCGATAGACCTGTAGAGAAAAAGACAGAAGACTCCAATCGTTTAGAACTCTTTTATTCAAGTAACATCCTTGATCTCACTTTTTTGTTTGTTTGTTTGGGTACACCTTCAAACCCTAACGCAATTTTAGAAGGCAGACGGTCTAAAGGCTCCTGTAAGTGGGATCCCAGTCGTACTAGTAACGACATCTTTGGGGCTTAAAAGCAGACGTAAATGAACGGGACTAAGAGCAGGAGGATAGGTGACGAGTGTTTGATTCCCGCCCCTGTATAACCTAATAGGCTATACACAATAATCCGAGACACTTTATCGAATAAAATTGAGTCTTACTATTGAAACTCTTAAGTACAATTAGTGGGGTTTAGTTCTTTTATACCTTATGAACTTCTTCTTTCAATTATAATGGAGACTATGATGAAGTGTCTCTAATGATTTTTTAAAAAAAGACTAAATACGTGAAAATCTGAAAATTTTACAGATGTATATCGTTATTTACAGGTGTAAAAACCTTTTTACTTTAGAGTTATACAACTAAAACATTGAAACTTCTTTAGATTGTCATACAACATCTGTAGAAATTCAGTTATGTCTCAATGTTTCTCCAAACGTCACTTATAAAAAACATTGGTACACAAACTGACCAAAAATTTGTGAACATTATATTTAGGTATCTCAAAATTAAGGTTCTAGTGTCTACGAGAAGACTAGAGTAAGAGAAAATGACGGTTCACAGGAAGAAATGTAAAGGAAAGTTATCTACCAAAAACACACACACAATAACTATTTATTTTAACTTCTATCTCAAATTGGTAACACTGGCAATCATTCAAACAACAATTTACTGGTAACCGATTAAAGAATTTCAATATTGAAAAACACAATTCTAGACAGTCAATAAAAGTAACCGAAGACTTGAAAGAGTATGAATCTCTCCGTACAATTTAATATAAAATTTTTTAAGATAGAATACCAAGATAGTTGAAATAAAAAAAGTTACACGGATTCAAAATAAAAACGTAAACCAAAGTCCCTTCTGAGATCGAAAGAGAGAGGGGTCACCTAGTGTTTAAAAGTATTGTTAAGTAACTTATTAAGTAAGAAACCTGTCTGAAGTCCTTATAATTAACTTTGTTTTATTCAAAAAAATAGTCGTTTGGTTCGTTGATTTGATAGATTTTGGGAGATTATATAGAACCGATTCTATAAAACTACAACCCTCCCCAACCCCCGTCCTCCTCTTCCCCTGCTGTCTCCTACTCTACCGACCTACCATAGTGACTGAGCTACCTGTACTCAGACTCACTTGAGGCCCTCTACCACTACCTGTCCCTCCGGACCACACGACGTTAAGTACCCCAGTGTTTCTCAGCCTGTGCTAACTCACTGACTTGATTTGACTTAACTTCTATAAAAGTCATATAAAATTTAAATTAAAAAACATAGTTCCTAAAATCTGAAAGATAATCTAAAAAAATAAACAACAATAAAATAATAATAATAACAAACTAGAATTACCCACGACCGGTTCCTTTTCAAGTGTGTTAATCCTGACAGTAGAAAAAAGTGACTGAGTAAAGAAAAAAGGTTTTTTATAAGTGACTCGTAGTCAGTACACAATGGATGAGACGCCATAAGACCCTTATATCAGTATTCGTTCTGACCCAGAAATACTTCAAGAGAACATCCCTTCTGGTTTTGTTTCTAAAGTTTCAGTCAATACTTCCTTTAATTGACTACTCTCTCCGACACCTCTTCAGGATAAAAATGTTTCACTAGTTCCTCGGGTGAGACTTCTCCACAACGAACTCGATTCCTCACTTCCACTCTTCCTAGACCTACACACCCCTCAACCCCCCTACCGTCTTCCCATCCACTTCACCGTTCACCCGTACGGGTCTCGGTCCTCCCTCCACATCACCCCACACTCCTTCTCCTTCTCTCCCATACCCTTCCTTACCCGTCCCTTGAAAATCCGGTACCGTTCTCCCGACCTAAAGTCAGACTCTCGTCCCCCTTCGGTGATGTCCCATCTCCTCACTATAGACGGAATGTGAAAATCTGAAGGAGAAGACCGATGGTGCACCTTTTAACCCTTTGACCACATCAAAAGGCCACTCCCTACTACTACGACCCGGGTCCCTCAGACGTCACCCACATCTCTCTTCCCTCGGTGAGGTGCGACACAAAACTTCCTTTTGAACGAGTTCATCCATACTCCCAACTGCTTCTGCTTTTGAGTTTCGCACTGAGACCTCGTTTTCAAGGACCTGAAACGACGTACAATCTTAGCGGACCTTTCGAATAGTTTTAGAGGTACGGGTCAGATGTGGACACACAAACGATTCAACGAAGTAAGTACAGGCTGAGAAACACTGGGATACCTGACATTGGGTGATCCGAGGAGTCACCTACCCTTTGAGGTCCGTTCTTATGACCTCACTCAACGGTACGGGAGGAGGTCCCCTACAAGGGTTGGGTCCCTGACTTGGGCGTAGGGAATTCAGAGGACGTGATCGTCCACCCAAGAAATGGTGATCGAGGTGGACCGAATATGGACCAGTGGTTAATTTAGTCTTACAGAACCGTGACTTTGGAAATTTTTTAGGGGTCTACTACTGACACGTCGGTCACACCTCCTGGTGACTGTCTTACTCCCAAACGTCGACTTTGTAGACCTACCTACCCACAGTAGTACCACAACTCGTGTACACGTCTCTTCTCCCACCTCCTTGGGTAATCAGTACACCCACCTCAAAGTTCCTTCTCAAACCACTTCCCTCGGACAAACTCTCTCTGTAAACGACCTCTACACTTTCAGGTGTAACACATCTATTATAAATTTCGGTGTCCTGAGGTACTTGAGAAGACCTTCTCTCCTATCTTCTCGGGACCCGACGCACAGGACTCCGTGAGACCGTAGACCTTCAGTCTTCCTTCTCTTCGGTCACTTCCTCTGAGTCTCTTCGAGTCATTCCCTCCCTCTTTTGATCCCGTCACCCTACAGGATCTTCACCTCTCTACTCCAACAAGGTCCACCAGTTGATCTAGTTCACGACGACTCGGTGGTTCGACGCAGGACCCTTCACCGGTACCTTAGATGTCGTCCTCTACCAAGGAAGACTCACCCAGGTCTTACCTTTGGGTCACAAACGAGATTTCTTAGACTTCGTGTTTTCATGGAGCTGTTGTAATTTACGACCCAAGTAAGGTAGTGTACAGAAATAAACAAAAAAGGCAGAGTAAAGTCATTGTACTGGTAAATCTTCAAAGGATTTAAATACCGTATCCCACGACACCAGACGGTTTAACAGTGTGTAAATTTATTCTATTTAATACAACTTTTGTAATCAAATAAACTTATACGGTAAAAAGGGGAAGTAAGGACTGGCAGAATATCCGGTAACGAGAAATTCTTTATGATTAAGTCCCCAGTTTTTCCCTGTGACCTGTTTCTAAGAATTGTCTAAGAACCTAGGCTAAGAATAAGATTTAACCTAAAGATATCGACCCCCGTTTAACGTCGGGGATCCGTGCAATCAACGGAGTAAACACTTTACTTCTTTATACTTGTCCATTAGAGATTCCATTCTTCAAGTTTGACCCACGTGTAATCTTAGTGAACTCCTCGAAAAATTTTCGGGGTTACGGGTCCGACCTAGGTGTGGTAAGTCCGGTCTTAGAGACTCCCCTCTTTGTCCCATAGTCATGAAGACTCCACGGGGTCCACTGAACCACACGTTGGTCCACACCTTTGTTATTGGATCGAGATTATGACTTAATAAGACAGGAGCCATATGTACGTAAGGACGGGAGTTTTAGTCCTTCTCCCCTCCTTACTTATCACCTACCGTTGTCACAGACAGGACCCCCTAGAGTCTGAAGGAGTGTGTCCTTCCCTAATTTCCGATGAGAGGTGTCTTTACTCCCCCATTTCTTTCTCCACCTCTACCTTAGGTCCTTTACACCTTAGGTTAAACCCTTCCTCCGCTTCTCTTAAAGGTTTGACTACCGGGGACTTTTCCTTAATATTTCGTTGGGTACATCGACCTCCCAAAGGGACCACCGAGTCTGTTATTTCTGAAACGGACGTCACTTCCTATGGACCCAAGCTAAGGAACCAACCCTTATAGGGGACCTCTTCCCTTACTGTTGGGTAAGGTCATAAGAATGCACCTCTTAGGGTACCTGTCTCCTCGGACCACCCGGGGTCAGGTACCGTAACGTTTCTCAGCCTGTGCTGACTCGTTGAGTCTGTGTACATCAACCTTGTCCTCCTACTCCCGATGTCCTTACTATAGAGACCTCCTCTTCTCTTAACTGTCCTACGGGTCGGACCGACTGACATGACTTTTCCTCGACCGTCCAAGTAGTCTCAAACTACGATTTCGGTACCAACCATACACCTTTTGATTCGTTTACTCCTTTTTTCGTCAATTGAGGTCTTTCTTTTAAAACATTCACTCTTACATTTTAGTGTCACATGACTACCGAGTTGAGATTTCTCATAAACGTATAAGTGAAGTATTAAAGATTTACAATTAAATAGGATTTAAAAATAATTTTGAAACAACCCTTCTACTCTCCCCTCCATTTGACACTTACAACGGACCACCCCCGGTCGATATTCTCGATATAAGAATAAAGAGAGTCATCCTATATTTGACTATTATAGGTTTCTCTTTTTTTTAATACCTTATTATAATAAATCTTTATAATTTCATTTATCTTTGTTGTTTTTGGGTTTATTTTCACCAACAGGGATTCCCCGTCTTGATCCTTACACCAAGTAACATCAGGAAAATTTTAATACATGTGTTAATTCAACTCCCCTCTTTACTCACCCTGGTCTAGGACCTCTCGATGGGTCTACAGCCAAGGACCTTCCGTAGGACCATCATGAAAAGTGACACTTCTCCTACGTCCTTCTTCCTATCTGAACCCTTGACCAAGTGGGATGAAGGGGACGGGATAGGAGACACTGATCCTCCATGATCAACACTCAGTCGTTTTTGTAAGAAGAGTATGACGACGTACTATGCACTATAGATATATCTATACTATTCTCTTCTCAACGGACAGTCACAATCAAAGGTAAATAAACAACCTCGGTCTCCTTATTCGTAGTTAAAGAGAGTTGTAGTCGACCTTATTGTTTTCTCGTTGGTGTAGAGTCACCCCGACGTCAAGATTTTATGAGCTCTTTAGGAGGGTTTATAAAAACTATTGAATAGGGGTAGTCAATTTTCCTGTAGATGAGAGAGACTTACCTATAAATGAATATATAACATACATTTTGAGAACTCTCAGGGAACCTGACGCTCCTCTAGGTTGATCAGTTAGGATTTCCTTTAGTCAATACTTATAAGTAACTTTCCTGACTACGACTACGACTTTGAGGTCATAAAACCGGTGGACTACGTTTCTTGACTGAGTAATCTTTTCTGGGACTACGACCCTTTCTAACTTCCACCCTCTTCCCCTGTCGTCTCCTACTCTACCAACTACTATAGTGACTGAGTTACCTGTACTCAAACTTATTTGCGGACCTCAACCATTACCTGTCCCTTCGGACCTCACGACGTCAGGTACCCCAGCGTTTCTCAACATGTGTTGACTCGTTGAGTTGACTTGACTTGACTTTTGGTATGTATGATATTCTGTCCATTTTGCTCGTAAAATTCCCTACGCTGACTACTCCCACAATTTTTCTTAACGATTCACGTCACTGAAATACCACACTAATAGTAAGTGTTGTAGTAATATATTACAGAATCCCATGTTATATATGTGAATCCCGGTCCAAGTAGTGCATTGTTATCATCTAAAACAATCGTAAAATTTATGAGAGAACTATTTAGATAAATAAAGGGTTGAAAAAAAGTCTAGTCTAAAAGAAAAGTAGAAAAAAATTTGAGTACCGGTTGTTTACAACACAATCCTTTTACAATCGAGAGGGTAAAAGAACTACATTTAAATCTAAATGTAATCAAAATGTTCCTCAGACTACAAAACGTTCTTAGAAATAAGGGAACGAGTAAAATGCTCCTAATTGATTTCACCTATTATATGAGGTTGTTTACGAATTCACCCGAGTATATTTGGGATTTACCACCCTTACACGACGTTGGTTCAATCCCGGGGTGGACGAGACCCTTGGACGTGAGAGGGGGGTATAACGGAACACATGAATTCGCTTTATGTACGTAGACTGAAAGACTGGTACACTCCCATAGTCCACATATTAAGTATGTGACTTTGAACATATAGAATTGAAGAGAAACGGACCAATTATGTCAATCTTCGGGATCGGGACAGGAGAGGTGACAATAGGGTCACCTGTCAGAACGTATGGACGGAACACACAGATGTGGGACGAAACCTCCAGTGACGTCATCTTTTGTTCGAAAGTATTGGAGAAAAACTCATCCCCTTCCCGGAATGTTCGACGTTTCCTCATCGTCAGACTCGACCAATCGTATAAATGACTCGTTTAACACGAGTACCCTTGTACCATAGTAGTGACTTTGACCATACACATAAAAAGGTTCCGTTTCCAGTTTTTGGAAGTGTCCAAGGAACCCCCAAATACTAGGATCGTTCCAATTCTTAACGACTATTAAACAAGACACAACAATAAAAAGTTTTGAAGTTCGAAGGTAGTCGAGAAAACCGACAACTAAACGATTTCAACCTTAACGGGAACCAGTATACTAACGGAATTTTATACCAGTATACGTACGGGATACAAATTTTGGGAAGTGGATGACCTCTTGATCGCTTTTAGGAGTTTAACTCTTCTTATCCAGTTCTTTCTTGGAAGTTTGCATCTCAAATCTTTCGAATGTGTAAACGTAAAAGGAACTTTATGGTCTTAACAAATTGGATTCATAGTAATTATAAGAAAAGACATAAAGATAGTAAGACAGTAATCAACTAGTATAAACTGATTATGATCGAAGGTCCAGTCTCATCCGTTACCGTGGGGTGAGGTCATGAGAACGGACCTTTTAGGGTACCTGCCTCCTCGGACCACCCGACGTCGGGTACCCCAGCGATTCTCAGTCTGTGTTGACTCGCTGAAGTGAAAGTGAAAAGTGAAAGTACGTAACCTCTTCCTTTACCGTTGGGTGAGGTCACAAGAACGGACCTCTTAGGGTCCCTACCCCCTCGGACCACCCGACGGCTGATACCCCAGCGTGTCTCAGCCTGTGTTGACTTCGCTGCGTCGTCGTCGTCGTCGTCGAAGGTCCACCGAGTCATCAGTTCTTAGGAGGACGGTTACGTTCTCTGCGTCTTCTGTACCCAAACTAGGGACTCAGTCCTTCTGGTAGACCTCCTCCTTTACCGTTGAGTGAGGTCATAAGAACGGACCTCTTAGGGTACCTGTCTCCTCGGACCGTCCCAGCGTTTCTCACCCTGTGCTGACTCGTTGATTCGTGTGTGCACGGAGATGGTCACATGTAAGACACGTGTAGGACATAAAGTTGACAACCGAGGGCATACGAACTCCCCTTTCCAAAGGTACGACGGGAAAAGAAAAAAGAAAAAGTATCACGATCCTCATGACGTGAATAAGAGATTTGCACACAAGTCAACGAGACAGCACAGGTCGAGAAAACGGTGGGGTACCTGATATCGGGCGGTCGGAGGAGATAGGTATCCTAAAAAGTCCGTTCTTATGACGTCACCCAACGTAAAGGAAGAGGTCCCATAGAAGGGAAGGGGTCCCTAACTTGACCGTCCGTCTAAGAAATGACGACTTGGTAGTCCCTTCGGGAAAACAGATGGAGTCACTTTTTGCAGCCCTTCCTATGTCCTCGCACTTACTAAATTGTGGTACTCGCTAGGGGTACTAGTAATAGACCATGAAACGGGAAAAAAAAGAACGGATTTTGAATAGAAGAAAGTAACCAGAAGAATCAAATTGTAATTACAGTCAATGGTAAAGAACTTGTAAATCACCGGTATAATTAACTTTGGTCGTCGATCTTCTTAATACACTTCGGAGAACCTCGTCAACCCGACGTAGTCAAAGGAAAACAGACAAGGTCCTGGGAGTTACGTATGAAGTTAAACTCGTGAATTGTGTAAAATAACATGAGAATAGAGAAATGTAAAGAGGGAAGGTGACCTGACTCGAGGACCTTCCGTCCTCTTACAGAGAACGTCTCGAACCGAGTGTGGATAAGTGGTTCGTGAACTGGATGACGGGGATACAAAGACGGTGACAAAAGGTCTTTCGTTGGAGGAGAAAGAAGTCATGTCCTAAAGAGTGTGACCCCCGATCCTCATACAAGATCCCTCCTCAAAGGTACCGGAATAAAAGTCCCACGATAGTGTTGAAACGTCCACGGGAAAAGTAAAATAATTCACTTTTCTGTAACACTTAGTAGTTCTACTTATGTAATCGACGTGCCTCGGTGACTTTACTACCACCATTTGTGATTTCGGGTGTTCCGAAGGTGTCCTGACAAGAGTCCCCAGACTTCAAAGGACAACCTCTGACACCGAGAGTCCGTGTCAATTCTACGGTGGAATAAGAATCTTTACGGAGGGAGTTACGAGGAACGACTCTCGGGACATCGTAGATGGTGAGGCACATAATCCTGTACATTACCCTAAGGAAGAGACCGAAAGACTTAGGCAGAGGGAACGAAGGTACTATGTAAAAAAAAGAAAACTTTTTTACATAATAAATTAACCTCCTATTAACGAAATGTCATAACACAACCGAAGAAGGTATGTTGTTACACTTAGTCGGTATTCATGTATATACAGGAGAACTTGGAAGGGGCTGGGTGGGGGAGGTGGGGTAGGGTGGGAGATCTAACAGTGTTTCATGACCCAACTCGAGGGTCACACAACATCTCGTTGAAGGGTAACCGACAAAATGTGTACCATTACATAATTATATACAAAGTTAAGATGAGAGTCAAGTAGGGTGAGAGACGAAAGGATGGAGCGACACAGGTTTCAGACAAGAGACACAGATGTAGAGATAAAGACAGGACGTTTATTCAAGTAGTCATGGTAAAAAGATCTAAGGCATACCATGTCGTAGGTGACTCGATTGACTATTGAATGTGCAAACATAATTGTTTAGACAGAGAGGATAGACTACGACTTGTAGACTCGAAGTCCTTTGGATAAATACAAATACAGGATTCGTGGGTCATGTCAACGAGTCGTATTAAACCACGAGTCATTAAACCAATCTACCTTGGTCCTCCATTGATATCGTCTACGTCCCTTTTGTGTAAATTTTTCAGAAGAATAAGAAAACTTTACTCTGAGTAAAACCAGTAACTAAAAAGTAAAGATTTTCAAAACAAAAAAGGGTTCTAAAAGAATGTCTATACAATTGGATATACACAAAAATGTACACCATTCGTACCAACAAAAAATTGGACACAGACTAAGACTATATGAACCGAGACAAGGACGAAAAAGATTCAACTGACAAAACACGACGAACCAAAGGAACACCCGAACCATACAAAATCATGGACAACCAGGTACACAAAATAAATAGAAAACCTCGAGGGGTTCAGAGTCCCACTCGTAGACCTCTCCAGATGTACACAAACGGGTCTCTCCCTCCCGTTAAGGGTAGACTTCAAGGGACTTGGTTCGTTCGACTGTCAAACTGAGACCCAGTGGGTCCGTGCTCCGAGTTTCCTAACCCAACACTGGGAGTAAAGAGTCATACCTAGGACGGAAGGGGAGGTAGAAGGAGAGAGGAAGGGAAGGGCGGAGGGAGGGTTGAAGGAAGGAAGAAGGGGAGAAGAAAGGTCGTTTTATTGGACCGGATAATTAAGACCTTTATCCTTCAGATTTTTAGTTGAATTTTTATCTTTTAGTAATCGTTGGCTTATATTCGGAATTTTTCAGAATTTTATTGAGAATTATATCAAAAAAAAATCGTAGAGAAAAAAAACAAAGAAAATTTAAACAATCAGTTCGATGTATTCAGTATTCAGTTATATTTTATAGTAATGTGATAAAGTCTACTTTTCTAGGGGTTCTTACTGGGGGTTAATATTTGCAAAAGACTCTTTACTCATCGAACTTACTACCGATTTGAATTATCTTAAACGAATAATTTGCATGGTAGTTCTGTAAAGAACAAAGTCCTTTGTCTTTAACTTGAATTTGCCCGGATTCAGAGTCTAAACAACCGAGTTAAACTTTCAGAACCTACCGAAGTCCGTGTCGACCGAGGTCGTTGAGTTTGTAACAGTGATCTGTCAGAACAGACAAGAAACAATCGAGGTGAGGAACCGTTCGAGAGGATACTGCCGAAGGTCCTCTCTACCAATTTTACCGAAGATCCTTAAGGTCTGAGGTAGATACGAAATCCAGATACTACGGGTCTAAAACGGTTAATACGTAAGTTGTCATTTTCAATCCGTGTATAGGGGTTACATATATATAAACAAATATAATTATTTTATATACGATGATATAATGGTGACAATGAAATATATAACAGTCATCTCGAGTTAAAAAAAACAAAAATTCTACTTCTGATTTATCTTCACGACTACAAGAGACAAGAGGGTTACCCACAAAACGTGTCGGGAGAAATCCCTGATGAATCACCTTTCTGGTGCAGAGAAGGTAACCAATATTAATGTCAGGACACAGGTATAGAGTAACCAAGAGAAACCGGATCCAAGTCAGTACACGGGTAAAGACTCAAGTCTCAGGAATTTTATCAGGTTCGTGTTAAAAAGATTACATACTCTACGGTCCTTATAGACTGATCCGTATTTGTCTCTCTACTATATAATTGAAATTTCACTCGATATCAAACCTCAGAATATTAGTGACTCCGAGGTACCGAGTCAGTACAGACTGAGAAACACTGGGGTCCGTGACATCGGGTGGTCCGAGGAGAGAGGTACCTTAAAAGGTCCGTTCTTATAACCTTACCCAACAGTAAAGGATGAGGTTCCGACGTCTATAAAGACTGGGTCTCTAACGTAGAGAACGTGGAGGACGGAACCGTTCGTCTAAGAAAGGTGACACGGTAGACCCTTCGGGGGTATTAGTGACTATATAGTACGTTCTATGTGTCAGAAAAGTCTTGTCTCAATGTTTTGTCTCTAAGAGATAAAGGTATTGTTAAATTAATATTATCAGCCACGATTTAAAGACCCTAAAGTTTGAATCTTACAGTACTTTCACAGGGTAAATCAAAAACAATTATGAGATCATTGTACACTTACCATATATAATTCTACAACCTTAACTGTTCAGAACGTTTATTTTAGGATAAAAATATTAAAACTACCACCGGTAAACCTTGTTCTACCTATCCATATACATTTCCGTTCACTATCTCCTAGGACTTAGTAAAAGTCTAAAGATTTCACTCTTCCTAAAGTGACCAATCTCTCTCAAAACGAAATTTCTTACCCATTTTGTGCACTTACCTTTCATAAGAAGTCCTCTAAAGTCCGACAAGTCACATAAATTTTTAACTAGAAGAAACGTCTCTACGTTACCGAGTAGAACTAAGACTCCACTTTCTTCTTGCAGACTCTCTTCTGGACTCCAAAATAAAGTACTTGGGAACACTTTTTAAGGCTCGGTCTGTTGTCTAAGGTACCTTTTACCCAAACGTCTAAAACTTCTATCAGTACCAGTGATGGGTCCATTTACTATAATAGTCAAGTAAACAAAAAATAAGAATGGGGTTCTACTTGGACAAAAAGGTACAAGACGGTGAACTGAAAACAGGACTTTTCCGGTGTGTGAGTACAAGTATTTGGAGATTTTAATACAACTGAGACCTCCCGTCTACCATCCAACTTCAATTCAAATCTACTGCTGAAACAAAATCATTCCCTGAGACTCCAGTAGAGAGTGCCCAACACATTTATATCTATCACAATCTAGACTTCACCCATCCCAAAGATATAGACTTACTCCGTGTTCCGACCACTTCCGACGGACCGGTTTCAAGACACAAGAACTTTAGAAAGTAGAAAGAAGTTTATATAGAATAAATTTATATGAAAACTTCAGACGTAAAACCTGGCGAAACTAAAACCTAAATGTCTTACGATTACGATTCAAAAGAAAAGTAGTCTTCGATTTACGAATTCATTTGTGAGGAGTTGGAATGGGTGCGGGGTGTATGGAGGGGTCCGTCCGGACCCATTCCATCCTCTCACAAATGAATCTGTGAAGCCTCACATAGTCCTCACATATTTCCGACGTAACCCTGAAAAACGAATTTAACTTTAACAATTTATAAAATAATAGTCATAGTGTTGTCAGTGGGTTCAATAGTAGATCAAAACCCCGGACTTGGTCAAAATCTCTCCGAAAAGACATACGTTAATGTAAACTTTGTACACAGGAAAATTTTTGTCATGACTAAACCTTATAATCCGAGGTCCCCGTTTATTAGTAAGACAGTAGTCACATTCACAAAAGTTTCTAAACTAAAGACCTTGTGTTTTTAATTATCGAAGGATTTTAATGGAGGTATACGAAATCTTGACTCTTTCCACCAAGGACGGTATTGATTTCGACGTAGAAATAAGAAACAAGTATTTCTCCAGAACAATGACGTACTGTGCGACGTGGTCGAGTAGTGTAAAATCCCATTCGTTCGATGAAGGTTTCTTTGTTTCTACTCTCCTTGCCAGTGAGAATTTACATGTACGAACCTAACAAAAAAGAAATTTTTAAAAAAAGTAAAATTAAGAACCAAAACTTCAAAATTAAAACCGTCGGATATTTCATCACGTAACAATCATAATGAACCTTCTTCTTTATTACAGGGGAAAACGGTAAACCAATTAAAATTAATAAGGGGTTAATGAAGAGAACGGTTTGATCGAAAGTTCAAAAACTAGATAATTATAATAATTATAAGATTGATTGGATCCGTAATTTATAGTAGTGGGAGAAACTGAATGTAAAAACCAGGATTATCGATGACTTAAGGTACCTACGAAGGAAGTTTTGACGTAGAGGAATACTAAACGGTATAAGTGATAGAACACAGGTCGTATCTGAGAATGGAACAATCAATTAAATTTTATAACTACACATACTTCATGAAGTATACGAGGCGTGATAGAACCCTTATATCGACACTTACACAATGCGGACGACTGTCGAGTATGTATCGGATCGTCAAGGTACACCATGCGTGTCATTCACGAAATACATACAATCGAGTAAAGTCGGAGTGGTCTGAGGTACTCCATCCAAGTTAAAAATGAGGGAAACTTGTCTACTCTTATGACTCGGTTTCTTTCGACTCATTAAACGTACACCGGTAAGTCGGTCCTCCCCGAAGGGTCTACGAGTCAAGTCAGGAGTCAGCACAGGTTGAGAAACACTGGAGTACTTGGTGTCGTACGGTCCGGAGGGAAAGGTAGTGATCGAGGACTTCAGGTGGGTTTGGGTACAGGTAGTTCAACCACTACGGTAGGTTGGTAGAGTAGGAGACAGCAGGGGAAGAGGAGGACGGGAGTTAAAAAGGGTCGTAGTCCCAGAAAAGTCTACTCAGTCGAGAAGTGTACTCCACCGGTTTCATAACCTCAAAGTCGAAGTTGTAGTCAGGAAGGTCACTTGTGTGTCCTGAATAGAGGAAATCCTACCTGACCAACCTAGAGGAACGTCAGGTTCTCTGAGAGTTCTCAGAAGAGGTTGTGGTGTCAAGTTTTCGTAGTTAAGAAGACACGAGTCGAAAGAAATATCAGGTTGAGAGTATAGGTATGTACTGGTGACCTTTTTGGTATCGGAACTGATCTACCTGGAAACAACTGTTTCATTACAGAGACGAAAAATTATACGACGGATCCAACCAGTATTGAAAGGAAGGTTCCTCATTCACAGAAAATTAAAGCACCACGTTATGGTAGACGTCACTAAAACCTCGGGTCTTTTTATTTCAGTCGGCGACAAAGGTGACAAAGGGGTAGATAAACGGTACTACCGCGATCACTATTTCTTAGGAGGACGGTTACGTCCTCTACATTCTCCACGTCCAAGTTAGGGACCCAGTCCTTCTAGGGGACCTCATCCTTTACTATTGGGTGAAGTTATAAGAACGGACCTCTTAGGGTCCCTGTCTCCTTGGACCGCCCGACGTCAGGCGGTCCCCAACACTTCTCAACCTGTACTGACTTCGTTGAATCGTACGTATATAAGTCGGTCCTTCTCCGTCTCAGTCCTAAACTCGGGACCATCAGAGCGAGATCTCAGACGTGAGCAAAAGAGTATAACAAAGAAAGGTCTACATGTCGGAGTCTCAAACGTGAACTCTTTATGTGAGTTCAATTGATCCGACGAAGACCTTAAGTTGAATACGGATGGAAAAAATAGAGGTTTGGATGGTCAGGTAAGTTATGCGTACAGTCTAATTAAAAAGAATCTTACGAGAATAACGCAGAGAATAAGAGTCTTTGAAGACACCTTGGTATAAAGGGTATCTTGATTTAAAAGTGAGACACCGGACCCTAAGTGTCTAAAGGTATCAGAGGAAGTTGAACGGAAAGGTTATCCAAAAGTAGACGACAAAGAAGGGGTACAGGGTGGGTCTACCTGTGTGAGTTACTAAGACCGGGGACGGAACAAAAAGGAAGTTCATGTCTCCTCGAGAAAAGAGGGAGTAGAAAGTCGACGATAAACTTCAGGTGGAGGGGATGGTCGGAACGGACTAGCGAGTTGTACACAAAAAAAGAACCGAGTGATCATGGGGTACGACCGATGTAGTGATTAAAGTGAAAATTATTTTATAAAGACCCTGAACTAGTAAATGGAAAACCCACCCAGATGGGATGGAGGGGATTAATTTGACTCCACCAATTTGAACATAAGGGGACATCCCGGTAAGATTATTTAAAACGATGAACCCATTATATATTAACCTTACCTTAAGAGTTTTTAGAAAGAAAGGAAGTTTAGGGTGAAAAGGGAGGAGGAGAAAAAGACAGAGAAAATCGTGAGGTAAGAGTTCAGATTACCTTACTCACCACAAAATATTTGCAACTACCCTTTCTTTGTAGAAAATTTTCTGTAAGGATGAGATGTAAGAAGTCATTAAATATTAGAACTCTCTCCAAAGGTGTAAGAAAACGATCTAGACGAGAAAAGGAGGGCATAAGAAACATATAATAATGTCACCATAGAACAAAAATGGACCGTGTCTTATAAAAGAGGAGGTAACTAAAGTATTAGTCAAGAATTTAAGTGTTAGAAACGGTCCGACGTGAATTACACATTAATAAAAAGACAGAATATCAGAGTTGTTTAGAATTTTAGATGAATCACCCCGATCTTACTTATAAAAACAGTAAGGAAAGAACTTTTATTTTAGTAAACTGGTTGTGAAGTAGTAGAGAAGTGGGAACGAGACATCACCTGGTCGGGAGGTAATAGAGAAGTGAGAACGAGACATCACCTGGTCGGGAGGTAGTAGAGAAGTGGGAACGAGACATCACCTGGTCGGGAGGTAGTAGAGAAGTGAGAACGAGACACCGCAGACAAAGTAAGACGGTATCAGTTTTCCCCTGGAGTCCTAGAGGAGGGGTCCCAAAGAGAGATGACTCTAAGAACCCCTTAGGATGGACCTGGACCAAACTCCGATATGTACACCTATAACATAACAAGATACTTGTTATCAGACCTCCCTTAAAGAACAAGAACTACGGTCTACCCCCACCCAGGTTCGTCTCTAATATAGAGGTATAAGAGAGTAAGGGTTTCAACTTCATTACCCGAAACTTAGATTCATTCCACCACAATCAAAGAGTCAGCACAGACTGAGAAACGTTCGGCCACCTGATATCGGGCGGTCCGAGAAGGCAGGTACTCTAAGAGGTCCGTCCTTATGACTCCACGCAACGGTAAAGGATGAGGTCCCTTTATTCTACCATCGACTTTTACAGTCATGTAACTTACGACGACAGAAACAATTCAATAAGTGAGGGGCAAGTGAAAAACCCAAAGAAATCGAATTGACATTCACACCCTTCTCCCTGAGAGTACAGGGGAGAAGATCTCAATTTAACCGTCGAAAAGTCAAACTCTCCAACATACCGGTTCACCAGTTCTCTTGATTGTCCACTCAGTTTGTCTGAACGACAGTGTAAAGATCGACAAGGTTAGACCTATTTCATGGGTCGAAGTCCAACATTCACATATTTTACCCTACCTGTCTGAGTTATGCACTGAGACTGTAACACTACCGGTGACAAGGTCAAGGACCTATATACACGTACACACACACATACGAGTCAACACAGATTGAGAAACACTGAGGGTACGTGACATGGGTGGTCCTTTAAAGGTACCTTAAGAGGTCCGTTCTTATGACGTCACCCAACGGTAAGGGATGAGGTCCCCTAGAAGGACTGGGTCCCTACCTTGGACTCAGACGACACAGAGGAAGTGACCGTCTACCTAAGAAATAGTGATCGTGGTGGACCCTTCGGGTAAGTAAACACATAGTCATACATTATTTGGGGGGTCAGTACACATATAACCAGGGGACCAAATGAAAATATCGAAAACTTTTCGTTGTACTGGAAAGGAAAAGATAGTAAAGGAACGTCCGTGGTAACTATCTGTAGTGTACGAACTTTATTGAAAATCGGAAACCAACGAACTAAAAGTCGTGTCCAACCTACAACACCCTGAAGAATAGATAGAAGGAATCTTGTCGACCCAAATCGTTAGCGAGTTAGAAAACTAAACCATAAATTCCTTACACTAGACCACTCCGAGTCTACGATTTCTCACAGTAGACACATGTAAGAGGTTGTTGTCAACGTCAAGACCTTTCGATCGTGGATTTAAGAAAGGAGCTTTCCCTTCGGGGTTTAGTCTTAAAAGACGTCTACTTTTTAGTGCGTCGTATTATCTTCACTGAAACCTCAATCTGCACCGAAAGTAAGATCAATCCACTGTACCCGTCACATTACTCTGATTTAGACAAAAATTTCACCCCCATTCTCATAATTGTAAAAGTATCCGACCAACACAATCATTTACTCTATCACGTCCACTTCGTCAATCATGTCACGGATCTCTTACTATTAACGACTTTTCACATTGACAAAATTTAATAAATCGGAAAATTCTTTCAGTCTGTTTTAAACTTTTGATTTTTTGTATTTAGTGATTTTTCTCATACATTCAAACGCACACGTTTAATCGTAGACAAGTAGCCTTTCCAGATCATTAATTTGGCACCTCACTGTCGTCCATCGTGTTTACAGTTCCAGTAGAACAACTTGAACGACCAAAGTGTACTGTCGCCTCAGGGTCTAACAAAACCACTGAAATCGTCCCACTTCAAACCCCGTTTAAAAGACCTGAGAGTGACAGAATCTTTCGTCTACTTTTCTATTTCATCCCTCTACCCCTTCTCTCACACCCGGCCCCAAATATTTCCAAACTGAAGATGTCAACGTATACACACAGACACACACACGTACTCTCTATCTCTTCATCTTGTGAACACTCCGACATATATACTTTGTCCCACACACTCTATCATAAATACTCTCACACTCTCGTGCACACGTTCTCTCACACTCTCTCACTCACAGGTAAACTCACACTCACCTCTCTCTCCGACACACACCTTACGGAACCTAAACCCCCATTTGTCAGTCACGGACGATTAAAGGGGAGGAATAATCTAAGATTCTCCTTTTGAAATTCCGTCTTTCTTGTGTGAGTAAGGACCACTTCTTTCGGAAACCGTAGGTTGGGACACGATACTATGGCAAATTCCCCTTATCATCTTCAAGATAGTGTCCTTCTACCCACGAACCACTGTTACTCACCCAAACGGTAGTGCCTCCACCTCACTCGGGACAATAAGACGCACCACGAAACTACGACATCTAGAACCTCCGTCCTTGAGAATCCACATTTAGAATACACTCAAGAAGGACTCGATCTCCTAACTTAAGGAAACTACTATTAAAGGAGAATCGACCTCCTTCATAATATATCCGGTGAAAAGTTTTTACAAAATTTTTTCAGCGTACGTTTTGTCAAAACCAAAAATTTTTATAAACGTTAAAGATTTACAGTCTAGTAAATCTAAACTGATAGTTTGTCATTTTGTGCTCTTAATCACCAAATGATTCATACCAACTTATATCGTCCCAACTTGTATCGTCCGAACTTGGTGTGTCTAAGTGAAGACGTATCTATCTCTATATAAAGTCATCATTTATATTGTGACGATGTGTCAGGTACTAGGTGTCAACCAACTCAGGAACTCGGGAGTCCCACCTGATATTTAGCATGAATCTAATTGGGGATATAACAAGTTCCCAGTCTACATATAGTTAAAACTCTTGGTAATTAAACTTTACGTTCATATTCTTTTTACCTAAGTTTAAAATCTATTGGTTCCTGGAAGACATACAGTATCCTTTTATATGAGTTATAGAACGTTATTGGATATTACCTTCTCTTATATTTTTTATTACACATATAAATATATCTCCATATTAATTTAGTGAAACGACATGTAGACTTTGATAATGTTGTAACATTTAGTTAATATAAGTTATTTTTAAAATTTTTCTTTTTATCGTATAGATAAATTTTTTTTTTTTCTTTTTACCTAAGTCCGAATTGAAACTTAAAGAGGAAAGAGAAGAGGAAGAGACAGTAATTTCCGGTCATTCATACAATCAGACCAGGGTAGTGAAGTACCCTTTATCTACCCCTTTGTCACCTTTGTCACAGTCTGAAATAAAACCCCCCGAGGTTTTAGTGAGGTCTACTAATAACGTCGGTACTTTAATTTTCTGTGAATGAGGAACCTTCTTTTCAATACTGGTCGGATCTGTCGTATAATTTTTCGTCTTTGTAATGAAACGGCTGTTTCCAGGAAGATCAGTTCCGATACCAAAAAGGTCATCAGTACATACCTACACTCTCAACCCGATATTTCTTTCGACTCGTGTCTTCTTAACTACGAAAACTTGACACCACAACCTCTTCTGAGAACTCTCAGGGAACCTGACGTTCCTCTAGGTTGATTTCCTCTAGTCAGGACCCACAAGTAACCTTCCTGACTACAACTTCGACTTTGAGGTTATGAAACCGGTGAAGTACGCTTCTCAACTGAGTAAACTTTTCTGGGACTACGACCCTCCCCAACCCCCGTCCTCCTCTTCCCCTGCTGTCTCCTACTCTACCGACCTACCGTAGTGGCTGAGCTACCTGTACTCAAACTCACTTGAGGCCCTCAACCACTACCTGTCCCTCCGGACCGTACGACACTAAGTACCCCAGCGTTTCTCAGCCTGTACTGACTCGTTGACTTGACTTGACTTCCCATAATCAGCAACCCTCACCAGTGGAGAAGATTAAAATACGATGAAGTTCAACGATTATATCGAACTACTCCAACAAAGATCCCCCTTCTTAAGAACAGAAAACTGTAACTATACTAATTATCTTTGGTTTCGTCACTCTAAAAAGAACGACTACAAATATCTACTCCCAATTACTATCATTCGTTCGTAAACGGAAGGAACCTTTTACCATTTTATGTATATAAAGATAAAATAAAAGAAAGGATCGAACAAGCAAAACCAAATTCATTGGTCGACCAGCAATGAAAGTTTCTTCTTTTGTGACGACGAAAATTCGTGGACAAAAACTTTCCTATAAGACCAAGTCTACTTCTACTAATGTCAACGTCACACATATGGGTTCTCCTGTGTATACTGTCGTAGAAAAAACGATAATTAGTCCGTTCAGAAAACAACACTTAATAATTATAGATTTGAACTTCTTATATAACTATGAACTTGAACTGGAACTGGACAACAGAATCGTTTTTTTAATACGTATATAAGACCATATATATTGTATAATTCTATATACTACATAAGACTAAATTGACGGTTTTTCACAAATAACGATAAAGACATCGATGTAAAGGTATGTTATCTAAAACGACTAAATTTAAAAATACAAAATTCTAAATATAAACATAAATAGGGAAGGGTGGGTGAAGACAACCCTTAATGAAATAGGGTCTAGTCTATCGGTTTATCGATTTTTGTCCGAATATCAGAGTCTTCCACACTACTTACTCTCTAGTTTAGATTCTAAGATTTAGAGTCAAAACCACAAAATAGTAATTATTCGGATCGACTTGGGATTCTTATACCTCATCCTATACAGTATAGATCTGTCATAACTCTTTGGTCTAACCATCCGGACTTCCTTCATAAATTTCCTCTCTTTATGAATAAGAAAGTAAGTAGGTAAATGAGTTAGGTATTTATAAAACCATGGATAATACATGGTCCATGATAAGTTGTGTGACCCCGATGTAGTACTTATTTTCTCTGTTTTGGGGACAGGAATATCTTGAATTAAGACCTCCCTCGGTCCGTTTACTTTTCTTCACTTGATCATGATCTACGACTAAGGAACTTTTGTGGTGGGGTGGTTTTTGTTTGTTTGTTTTGTTTTATATAACTCTTGTTTTGATTTAAGTGACGATTGTCATCATTGTCTCCACAAGACAACTGAACTGATTATCAGTCCCACGAGGAACTGATAAAAGGCATCCCACGTCTCACGTTTGAGGTTTATATCTAAAACTTCAGACCACATTCCGTCCAGAAAGTCACTCTCCCCTCGAACTATTCTTAACCCATTTCCAGGAGTATATTAATTATCAAATCCTAACCACCTATATCGTTAGGATATAGGGGTTTAGGGACACTCCCAAACCCCTCCATAAGTTTATAGTTATTGGAGTCTATACGTCTACTGTGGTGGGAATACCGTCTTTCACTTCTCCTTGATTTTTCGGAGAACTACTTTCACTTTCTCCTCTCCCTTTTTCAACCGAATTTCGAGTTGTAAGTCTTTTGCTTCTAGTACCGTAGGCCAGGGTAATGAAGTACCCTTTATCTCCCCCTTTGTCACCTTTGTCACAGTCTGAAATAAAACCCCCCGAGGTTTTAGTGACGTCTACCACTGACGTCGGTACTTTAATTTTCTACGAATGAGGAACCTTCTTTTCAATACTGGTTGAATCTATCGTATAAGTTTTCGTCTCTGTAATGAAACGGCTGATTCCAGGCAGATCACCCGAAGGGACCACCGAGTCTGCCATTTCACAGACAGACGTCACGTCCTCTGGGCCCAAGCTAGGGACCAAACCCTTCCAGGGGACCTCTTTCTTTACCGTCGGGTGAGGTCATAAGAACGAACCTTTTAGGGTACTTGTCGCCTCGGACCATCCGATGACAGGTAACCCAGCGTTTCTCAGCCTGTGCTTACTCGTTGAAGTGAAAGTCAGTTCCGATACCAAAAAGGTCATCAGTACATACCTACACTCTCAACCTGACACTTCTTCCGACTCGTGGCTTCTTAACTACGAAAACTTGACACCACAACTTCTTCTGAGAACTCTCAGGGAACCTGACGTTCCTCTAGGTTGGTCAGGTAATACTTCCTCTAGTTGGGACCCTAAAGAAACCTTCCTTACTACGATTTCGACTTTGAGGTCATGAAACCGGTTGAGTACGCTTCTCAACTGAGTAACCTTTTCTGAAACTACGACCCTCCCTAACCCCCGTCCTCCTCTTCCTCTACTGGGTCCTACTCTACCGACCTACCGTAGTGACTGAGCTACCTACACTCAAACTCACTTGAGGCCCTCTACCACTACCTGTCTCTCCGGACCGCACGACACTAAGTACCCCAGCGTTTCTCAGCCTGTGCTGACTCGCTGACTTGACTTGACTTGTTTTCCAGAACCTTCAACAATCTGACTTAGAAGTTTAACCAGTAAACAAACTCCAAAAAGTTACAAAGACTTTATTTGTTATGTCAATAACAAAAATTCAAGGACCCGTTATCAAAGGACCTTATTATTTAGGTACAATTATTTCTATCAACAACAAGTCAGTGATTCAACATACACTGAGAAACGTTGGGGTACCTAACGTCGTGTGGTCCGAAGGGACAAGAAGTGGATAGAGGACATCAAACGGGTTTAAGAACAGGTAACTCAGCCACTGTGGTAGAGTAGGAAACAGTGGGGGAGGAGGAGGACGGGAGAAAGAGTCGTAGTCCCAGAAAAGGTTACTCAACCGAGAAGTGTAGTCCACCGGTTTCATGACTTCGAAGTCAAAGTCGTAGTCAGGAAGGTTACTTATAAGTCTCAACTAAAGGAACTAAGTCCCAACTGACCAAACTAGAGGAACGACAGGTTCCCTGAGAGTTCTCAGAAGAGGTTCTGGTGTTAAGTTTTCGGGGTCAAGAAACCACTCTACCCCCGGTCATTTTGGGACAATCACGTCTATCCGTCTACCCTTTCGACACAATTACATTCGACACCCACACCTACCGAACCCAGGAGTCTCCATACAGCTTTTACTATTGACCTTATTTCGTCCCCTCCTCTGACCTGACGGACAACTACGGACATATAATCTCTATCTACAAATATTAAAAGTAACCCACTATTCCTGACCGGAGGACCTCCGTTATTATAAGCGTATTCCAGACTTCACTTGGAACGTCTATCTATTGGACCCGAAGATCCGTTTCCGGTGTAGTTTCCGGGGTCCGCCCTCACACGGAACTCTCAAGGTCCTTGACGGACCTTCGGGTGTACCGAACCCTCCACCACCCACCTCGGTCACCGGGTATCACCCGATCCTCCAGTCTCTTTATCCGTCCTGGAACAGAAACCGAGTCTCATCAACCCTCGGAGACAGGTGTACAAATGAAATCAAAGTCCATGACACCCCGTCATACAAAAATGAGTTGGGTTCTTTTAATGGAAAACCATAAAATGAAAACACCTTAAGACAACTCCTTATACTCTGTTTGTTTTTTTTCAATTTACTTACAAGGTACACGACATTGAAGACTACTTTGAACAATCCGAGTATTCATAAAAATAAATTGATAAAAATTATCAAAGTAGCCGATTCCTTGAACAGAGACCCTTGGGAACCAATACCTCTTTCGCTTCTGTTGTCCTAACGAAATTTTCAGACATTCGTCGTAATGTTCTTTCCCTGGTACAAAGGAAGATTACTCTGTGACTTATAACTGTCGCTGTAACTTTATCCATTGCGTTACCATTAAACTAAGACACGGAAATAATCGAAGACACAATTCTCACTTTATGTGGGAGCACGTGTCCGTTGGGTTTACTTTGGTGAGTCGATTAGATAAACTCCGAAGTTGTAAACGGACAGTTCCCGAAACCGAGTCTTTTGACTGACCTGGTCCTTGTAAACACCTATAGAAACCACGTTGAGTTCTAACAACCCAAATCCCATTTACGTGTCCACAAAGGACAAATTCAAAAAGAGAGGTACTACCCCACTAATCCGAAAAACTTTTTTTTTTTTTTCTCAGACATAAACAATTTACTGTATAACACCCAATTTTACGAACCATACGAACGAAAACGTACGGGTCAGGAAGGCAGTACAGACTGAGAAACTCTAGGATACCTGACATCGGGAGGTCCGNAATTCAAAAAGAGAGGTACTACCCCACTAATCCGAAAAACTTTTTTTTTTTTTTTTTCTCAGACATAAACAATTTACTGTATAACACCCAATTTTACGAACCATACGAACGAAAACGTACGGGTCAGGAAGGCAGTACAGACTGAGAAACTCTAGGATACCTGACATCGGGAGGTCCGAGGAGACAGGTACCCTAAAAGGTCCGTTCTTATGACCTCACCGAGTAAACAATTTATATAGTTACGAGAAAGTTTCCTCTTAACACTAATTATTGAGTAAAAGAGACCTCTGGAAAACCGTTTTCAGTTGTAGAGTAATTCATCTTAACAAAACACTGTACGACAATTCCTAAATTTTCGTATGCCATATATTTACGTTTCATAAACTGAACTCCAAGACCTCTAAAACAGTAAGTAAGTTGTTTGGAGACCACGTGTCGAAGGTGCGGAGTCCGTAAGGATGCCAATCCCGACGTCTCTATTAGACAGTACCGAGGAGTTGATCGATTGTCCAGTCCTTAGTCCCAGGATCATCGTCACATTTAAACCTCACCAAAATAATTTTTCTCTCGAAGTAACAAGTAAACGGGTATAAAGGACATTGAGCTAAGATTCCACAGAACCATTATATTATCTCCCTGTAGGCATATTTTGTTTCCAAGAGCACGAAAAAAAGTCGTCCGATAGACAAATCTTAGAAATTACTCATTTACACTGGGAAGGAGAACGGCGATTTTGTTTATCGGGGTTCGGTCGTGTCAGTCCAACGAAGGTCTCTGGGTAGTTATCGAGAAAGACACCGGTCGTCGGAATAGAATAACGGAGTGTCCTAGAAGAACCTCTTCCGTTACCGTTGGGTGAGGTCATAAGAACGGACCTCTTAGCGTCCCTGTCTCCTCGGACCACCCGACGGCAGATACCCCAGTGTGTCTCAGCCTGTGCTGACTTCACTGAGTCGTCGTCGTCGGCGTGTTCTAGAAGAAAGGACTCTCGACAAGACAGCAGTCAGACGTCCCCGACTAGGTCAAAGTGGGACTTAGAAAAAGGACTCGAGAGTCGACACGAGGAGTGGAACCCGTCAAGGACATTGACACTACTCTCATGACTGTCCACCTCGACTTTCGAACAGGTCACTGGGAGACGAATGTTATTTGATGATCGGTGGACAGGAAAATTTTTACACTCTGAATTAACCTAGTATACTGACAAAAGGTCACTAAGTATACAACAAAAGGAGTTAACTAAAAAGAACCTTTTTACTAATTTCTTTACACCGGTTCACCCATAGTCACCGATCCACTCTGTATCACGTCTTTCGTCCTAAATAAGGGTCTGATAGGCTGGTTCACAAGAACCAGTGAACGAAAGATAGTATACCTGGTAAAAATTGGTTTATCTCTCTTCAACTAATAATTAAACTGAAATTCTCTGACGACTTCGGTCGACTAATATAGAAAACTGAATAATTTTTATTGACCAGTTTCTCTTGAAAAACTACATAGATAAGTTTTCCACATTTTTATAAGAAATTTTATAAACTATGACCCAAAATCTAAAAGACCAGAATCTGTGCAACCTCCTTCGGACGTCTGTCATATTTATCCCTAACTCAAACTGAAATAACCACACCACAATATCAAATTCATCCACTTAATCGTCTTCGACAGGATCTACTGAATGAATACTTAAAACGTCGTAGAAAGGTTGATTCTCCTCGTAGCAAGTCACACGAGTGACGTCTCTAGACAACACATGACGAAAGGGTCACCCAAAGACAAATCAACGTACCGACTATCTTGTCAAGTTTGATTCCCAAAGGGAATTAAGTACGACTCCCATATATGGGGACAGACGAGATCTGTATAGCGAAATGTTAAGTCGAAGTGACCTCTAACAACACTTAGGACAATTTTATTGAAAAAAAAATGTTGTAAATCTACCCATAGTAAGATTATGCCACGAAGTGAAAGATATGACGTGTAACTTAAAGAATTTGACAGGAAAGGTGTACAAGAATCGCACTTTGTAATACTGGTGAAGTAGTAATCGAGGACAGTAAAATTCTTGTATAGGTAAGGTGGGAGGGAAACAGAGACCCTCCCAACAACAAGGTAGACGAGCTCACAAGACGGGACATTTACTCTTCGTAAACTTACTACTCCGACGATGAGGTTATGGTCAAACAAGACAAACTCTAAACTACAAAAAAAACTGAATCCCGAAAACGGTACGAATTTTTTTGGGGAGTCAAGAATCCAAAACGACGGTGGTTCACACACTGATATCGTATTTTTCCATTCTGTAACCGTCTCAATTTCACATTGAGATAATAGTGTCACTTTCTTGGACTTATCAGTTCATCGGAAAATATTCCGTTTAAAATGTCCATCATATTGTGACTGATTGTATACGACGGTGCAAAGAGACTTAGATTCTACAGTAGTTAAAAATTCTTCTGAGTAGTCAAAATCTTTGTCAACTTTTACTGTTTTTAATTACAGAATCTTACTTACTTTATGTCCTCTTTTTCTGGATCCTATCATATAGACCGTGTGTCTAAAAATTGTATAATGAGGAGGAAAGTCTTATAACAGTAGATGAGTCTAGTCAAATTAAATTTACAATAAAAAAGGGAGAAGGAAATCCTATTCTTACAATCTCCATCTTCCCGGAATTTATCGGAGTCAAACTTGAAGTGAAATGTCTACTCCTTTGACTCCGCGTCAGTCTGAACCACTACGGCACTAAGTCACCGGTTGCCAGAAACGAAGAGGTCCGGGTCACTGTACCTCGAGTGCACCCTCGAACACTCTGTCCGTCTTAGAGTCCCGGGGAATCTCGACGACTCAGGTGTAAAGGTAGAATTGTTCTAGACACTTACTATACATGTGTGTAATTTGAACCCTTCATAACCGAAGCATAAGGGGCCGACTTCCGGAAACTGAAACGTGTCTAGAGAGAGAACGGTTGAAGTGTGTAAAAGATGGTAGGGAGTGGTAGTCGGAAGTCACGTGGGACGTGTGCGATCCTGTGGAGACGGGTAGTCATACGATACGAGACGACACAAATCAGAGGGTCAGTACAGACTGAGAAATGCTGTGATACCTGGAGGTCCGAGGAGACAGGTACCCCTAAGAGGTCCGTTCTTATGACCTCACCCAACGGTACGGGAGGAGGTCCCCTAGAAGGTCTGGATCCCTAACTAGGGTCTAGAGGTCGTAACTTCCGTCTAAGAAATGGTTCGACTCGATTGTCCCTTCGGGATGGGTAGTCGTACAAGGGAATGTTTTCGACGAACCCGTCCGCGAACGGAAAGAGTGAAAAAAGAGAGGACCCAGGAGGGTTGGCAGTGGTCCCAGAAGGTAACCACTCGGGGGACGGTGTCGACGACTACGGGGACCTCTTTGTCCCGTCTCGTCTTGTGTGAGTACCACGGTGGTATTAGACGTTCGGAGGACCGTGTCGGGGAGAGGTGAGGGACAGTAGGACCATAGTGTCTCCATTCCGGTATCAGTTTCCGCGGGGGGTGCCGTGGTCCCGGGTGGGTAAAGTCGAAAGTCTTCAAGTGGGGAGGAGAGACTCGAGTCGAGGAGGGACTTGAGGTCTGAGGAGAAGGTAAGTGGGGTGATACTGAGTCGATGATTCCTAAAGTTTGGACAACGTAAGTTTGTCTTGTAAAGTTTGGAGAGGGCGAGACGGGGACGGTGGGGTAAAGAAAGAATGAGAAGGGGTAGGGTCTTTTACTTTCGTCATAAAAGTATAGTACGGTAGTATAAGGATGAACGAGTTCGGGGTTTGGACTTACACAACTAAAGAGATAAAGGTAACGGTGGAGACATGAGGTTTGGAGACAGCAAGAACGAACCTAGAAGTGGGTGACGGGACAAGGAGTCGTTAGTCTTACTATATAAAAAAAAATTTGAACCCCTTTACCTCAGTATAGTAAGGGACCGGGTTTTAGACACTCACCGAAGGACAAGACAAATCTTATTTTGGGAGTTCAGGGATATCATGACCAGTTGGTAGACGGAGGGGAGTCCGGGAGTATGGGTGGGGATCAAGTAACAAGGGTGGAGAAACGACGAACAATTTGTTCAGTCCTAGAAAGACTGGACCTAGAATCTCAGTGAGTCAACACAGACTGAGAAATACTGGGGTACCTGATATCGGACGACCCGAGGAGGTAGGTACCCTAAAAGGTCCGTTCTCATGACCTCACCCAACAGTAAAGGAAGAGGTCCCCTAGAAGGGCTGGGTCCCTACCTTGGAACCAGAGGGCGTGACGTCCGTCTGAGAAATGACAGACTCGGTGGTCCCTTCGGGGGTTTGTTCAGTTCTCAAAAGACTGGACCTAGAATCACGAGTGAATTTTTTTTTTTTTTAAAAAAAAAAAAATTTAACCTCCTATTAACGAAATGTCATAACACTACCAAAGAAGGTATATAGTTGTACTTAGTCGGCACCCAAATGTATACAGGGGAGATAGGACTAGGAGGAAGGACAGAGGGTGGGATAGGGTGGAGAGATCCAACAGTGTCTCGTGACCCAACTCGAGTGACGTAGTGGGTCGTTTAAGGGTGACCGATAGACAAAATGTATACCATTACATGTACAGAGGTACGATGAGAGAGTCAAGCAGGGTCGGAGAGGAAGGGGGGTGATACAGGTGTTCAGGTAAGAGACGCAAACGCAGAGGTGACGACGGGACGTCACCTCCAAGTAGTCATAGTAGAAAGATCTAAGGTATGTGTACGGAAGTATATGTTATAAACAGAAAGAGAAAGACTGAATGAAGTGAGACATGTCATCCGACATCCGAGTAGGTGGAGTAAGTCTAACTGAGTTTACTCAAGAAAAAATATCGACTCATTATAAGGTAACATATATACATGGTGTTCCAAACAAGACAGACCTCGTGAGGGGAACGTAGACACGAGTCGACCCCGAGGAAGGAGGAAGTCCACAGTCAAGTTTGTCGGGGTCACGGAGTTTCGGGGAGGGGTCGTCAAGAGGGGTCCCTCCCGGTGCGGTGGGAGACTAGGGGGTAGTGAAGCGAGACAGAAACGTCATCACACGTATGACACTTTAACAGAACACACATAAAGAGTAAGGACCGAATAGAGGGGACGATGTCACATTCAAGGTTATACCTGGAACAGATAGAACAAGTAACGACAGAAGTCACGGACCGGAGACTTTCGAAAGTCGTCTATAAATGACTTGTAGTCCATCCTTCGGACCCAGAGGACTCAAAGACTTTATCTTCGAGTCCCCAGTCGGAGTAGTCACATGACCCCTTTTCGAGTCCGAGCTTGACTCGTGTACACCTGAATTTAAGACCAACCGGTGGTCGATCGACACACTGAAATTCCTTCAAAGAACCGGAGAGACACGGAACCAACCAGGTAGACATTTTAGTTATCACAGGTAGAGTGTTCCAACGACGTCCTCAATTTGTTCTACTACGCAATTTGTTCTCTTCTATATTTTGGGGTTCGTGTTACGGACCGTCTCTCATTCAGGGGTATACACAAACGATAAAAGTAGTAGTACTCAGAAAAAGATATTTTTCACTCAAAGAAAACTAATAGATAGGAGTAACATAGTTAGTTCCGGGTCAGTCCATTTGGTTGTGACTTAACGAGGAGGTGGGATTACCAGGCAAACGGTTTGTGTCCCTCTGTGGGGGATACTGTGGACGGGAATTTATAACACCGACCACTTACCAGGTAAGTCGAGGTACAGGAGTCAAAACCTGGTCTTGTGGACTAAAAGCATTTTACATTCACATAGGAGGTATCAAACTCACAGGATATACGATTCGTCACAAATTGTCGGTGTTGTCAATACGGGAACGAGAGTGTCTGGAACAGGAGATCAACTCCCTTATCTATTCGTTTACTTCTCAGCTTGACACCGTCTTCTAAGAGTCTCTTTTTGGGTACCCGGGATGGGCCTAAGAGCTCGTCGATCGATCACAGTCCTCTTCCGTTACCGTGGGGTGAGGTCATGAGGACGGACCTTTTAGGGTACCCGCCTCCTCGGACCATCCGACGTCTGGTACCCCAGCGATTCTCAGCCTTTGTTGATTCCCTGAAGTGAAAGTGAAAAGTGAAAGTACGTAACCTCTTCCTTTACCGGTGGGTGAGGTCACAAGAACGGACCTCTTAGGGTCCCTGCCGTCTTGGACCACCCGACGGCAGAGACCCCAGCGTGTCTCAGCCTGTGTTGACTTTGCTGAATCGTCGTCGTCGATCACAGACCGTAACGTCCTCCGGGACTGAAAGGATAAAAGCTCCACCCCGGTTCCATGTCGTTGTCGGACCTACTCTTAACCGGTCCGACCAAGTGTGGTCAAGACCGTAGTCCCGACCTACTGGAACTTTCCGTAACTGGTACTTACCACAAGTAACAGAGGTCCGGAGGAGTCAAAGGACGGTTCCACAATCCGATGTTTTGTTACTCTGCTTAAAAATACACTTCCAGAACCTTAGTAAGAATATATCAAATGTCGAGGATTAAACAAAAATAAACTTCTGTTAGATCCAAGGAAAGGAGATAGAATTATAAAAAGAAACCTTTTTGATAACCTGATTTGTCTTTCGAACGGTCGATCGTGTTTCTACAGGAACATATGGAAAGCAGATTGGAAGGGTTTACGATTTGTTTCCATGAATTGGTTTTTTCAATTAAAATGGTGTAAATGAAATAGTAAGAAGGATGTATATTTTTAAAGAGGACTTTGTACTCTTATTCCCTGTCTGTACTACAGAGACGGAGATTTATGAACTTATTTCTTTCTTTTCAATTTCACAATCAACGAGTCAACCCAGGATGAGAAACGCTGGGGTACCTGACATCGGGTGATCCGAGGGAGACAGGTACCTAAAAGGTCCGTTCTTATGACCACACTCATCGGTAAAGGAAGAGGTCTAGAAAGAGTGGGTCCCTAGTTTTGACCCAGAAGACATAAAGTCCGTCTGAGATGACAGACTTCGTGGTCCCTTCGGGTTTTATGAACACGCGGAGAGGGGTTTGACATGTCACAAGTTTTTGTGTTCAATTGTACCTATGTTGTCATATTAGATGTTTCGGATAAGTGTAAAGTAGTCAACGGGATTATAAGAGATAGCGTCTTCGGTGTGGGTTGAAAGACCAGGTCGTAGTGTATGACATGAATCCACATAGAAGGTCAAGTCAAGTCAAGTCAAGTCAGCGAGTCAGCACAGGCTGAGAAATCAGAGGACATTAGATCTCTTTTTACTTCAAAAAACGAAAAAAAAAACAATACTAGAATTGTAAAAATCCCTCATCTTACAGGGAGGGAACTCAAAAGGACAAACACTGACCTAACTCCAATACATAAACCACACCTTTACGGTGTGTCTACCATGTAATAAAGTCCTCTTTATACTACAGAGAAATAGAGTAAGGACTACTACAATTGAAACTAGTACACCGATCCCACCCCGGACGGTCCGAGAGGCGATATTTCAATGACCAGAAGGACAACACTAATTACTTGTGCACTCTACGAAACCTTGCACCACTCGGAGGACGAGGAGCAGTGTGAAACCGGAAGCCCAACATCGTAGACTAAGAATGGACTGTCAGTGACACCAAGAAAGTACCGGGATCTGACGTAAGTGGATCTGGAGCTCCGTGAGAGGTTCCTGGGAGTCCTGACCTTCTTAAGCAGTAAGAAGTCCGACCTTAAAATAGCCATTTATGTAAAAAAAATTAATTAAAAAAAGTTTAAATAAAAAATTAACTTCCTATTAACGAAATGTCTTAAAACAACAAAAGACAGTTTGAAATCGGACTTAGTCGGTATCCATATGTATACAGGAGAGGGAGAACTTGGAGGGAGGGTAGAGGGAGGGGTAGGGTGGGGAGACCCAACTATGTCTCGGGGACAAACTCAAGGGACTCTGTATGTTGATCTCTTTCGGGCACGTCGTTACTTCTGAGTCGTGACGTGCCCGAAAGAGATCAACGTTATGCACCCCCAATGATAGATCAACACCGCGCTCCCGAAGAGTAACGTCACTTTTCGTCCCCGAGATCCCGCGCGCCCGAAGTCAACAACGTCGTACCCTCGAGTCATCGACACCGAGGGCCCGAGATCTCGTGTCCGAGTCACCAACACCACGTGTCCGAATCAACGAGACACTGTACACCCTAGAAGGATCTAGTGCCTAGCTTGGGTACAGAGGACTAAACCGTCCACCTAAGAAATGGTTACTCGGTGGTCCCTTCGGGGTCATTTTTGTAAAACATCAGAGTAATGGGTCTTCTGTATCTACCCCTTCCCTCTCATCCCATCCTTCTGACACTGTTACATATAGAACATTATACAAAAATAAGTCGGAGAACGTTCAACTGTAGAGGAAAGTTGAGTTTCCGTAACTGGACGTCTGCTAAGTAAGGGCTCTCGAAGGTCTGACAATGCAGAAAGTCTTGTACCGTTCATAGATAAAGTGATTCGGTAAAAAATAGGAAAAAGAACTGAGGATAACATCCACGCCTCACATGTCACGTGGACGGATATTTACACAATCTGTTTTCACACAAACTTTGTCAAACTTACGGTACGATATCGTAGTAACCAGGTCTCCGACACTGAAGATTTTTACTCCGTTTGGACAAGGTTGAAAAATTTTGATCTAAAGACCCAACTTATCTCCTCAAAAGTTTCACCTGAAACTGAAGGATGAGAAGGATGAAAAAAAAAAAAAATCAAATACTGGTCACGAAACTCACAGATATTACAAAAAGGAAAATAGTTTCCTTCCAGAAACGTTTACAACATCGTTTACAAAAGTTTGGAGTTCCGTCTTTGAAGGTGGAACTGGACTTCAGGTCAGACGTTTCGTAGTCAACGACGTCGAAAATGAAAACCTACCCACCGGTACACGGTACCTTAGGAAGGAAGGATAGAAGAAAGAAGGGAGGGAAGAAAGGAAGGAGGGAGGGAGAGAGGGGGAAGGAAGAGAGTACCAATCACTACCCGTTTTGACTTACGATTTGACGACAATACACAACAACGACAAAATCGTCAAGTCTTCACACGAAGTAAATTGTTAACGATTCACGAGATACTCAGGGATGTTCCGTCGTCCGTCCAACAGTACGAGATCTCAATGGTACCGGGAGTCCTTCGAATATGGGATCACCCTTTCTATCTATCTTTTTGTCCAGTTGTTTCTTTATTTTCATTAATATTTAATACTACACATTCATCCCTTCTTACAGACCTAGTCTTTCATCGTATTAAATAGAGGACCCCACTGGACGTACAACGTTTTGAGTACTACTTTAGGTTCCGCTTCTCGAACCTCTCGACCTGTACATCCAAGTCGATACTAACTTGGGTACTAGTTTAGATACTAACTTGGGTGTTCACTCGTAGAAACTCGTGTTTGGTGTACGTACGGTGTATAAGAGTCACATTAGGTTCTTATAGAGATACTGGTTGGTCTCCAATTCCTTAATTCGATATGTTTGGAGTGAAGATATGGATACTCGATCCTGATTTGAAGTGATCAGGACCGTAAGTTTCGGAGTAAGGGAGGTCCTTCCGGGACTTGTACGAAGAGAATTCAGGATTGTATGAGACATATACAGTGAATATGTGAAATTTACGAATTATATATTACACCTTCTGACTCCCGTAAACCTTTAGAATTTAAGTTGGGCATTGGAACCTCGTCAGAAACGGTGTAGACTTTTGTAACATTCTGAGGACTTTTGTAATATACATCACGAACTTCGTTAATCTTTTTATTAGAGATCGTATCATTTTCGGATCTTAGAGTATGGGTTTCTTGATTTAACTTCGTTTACGAATATTTAAGGTGAGTCCCATTATTCACTGTAGAAACATAAGAGCACAGTCTTTAACCACCACTTAAGAGTAAAAGCAAGGAGTCTGGTAAACCGACAAAACGTAATCCCAAAGAGACTTAGACTTACATCTAAATCATCTTAAAGTACATATGTGGGGAACTTGGTCGTAGAAAAACCGTGGTCCCTGGGCAAAGCACCTTTTGTTAAAAAAGTGTCTGAGCCCCTCCGTCGTGAGCCCTTCCTACCAGAACCCCACTAAGTTCACGTAATGACCTCTTCCGTTACCATGGGGTGAGGTCATGAGAACGGACCTTTTAGGGTACCTACCTCCTCGGACCTTCGGACGTCAGGTACCCCAGCGACTCCCAGTCTGTGTTGACTCACTGAAGTGAAAGTGAAAAGTGAAAGTACGTAACCTCTTCCTTTGCCGTTGGGTGAGGTCACAAGAACGGACCTCTTAGGGTCCCTACCCCCTCGAACCACCCGACGGCAGATACCCCAGTGTGTCTCAACCTGTACTGACTTCGCTGAATCGTCGTCGTCGTCGTCATCGTTCACGTAATATAAATAACACGTGAAATAAAGATAGTAATAACGTAGTTGAGGTGGAGTCTAGTAGTTTATAATCTAGGACCTCCTACCCCTGGGGACGAAACCTGGTGTCAAAAAGTAATTATTATCCTTCAACACTTCCTTAGTACACTACTCCTGTAAAAGTAACCAGACTAAGAAAAACCTAGTCGTGTGACAAACCTACGGTGACTATAAAATTCGTCTTGACTAGATTGCGCAGTATGAAAGACGACCCAACATTGGAGAAGTAGACAAACACAGAGATCTATTAGAAACTGTTATTTCGAGTGTCACCGTTTTAGTTTTAGATAAAATTGTAACTACGGTTTTAGCTCCTTACATTTCTGAACTTTTAGAGACCTAGATCATTCATACAATGTACGAACGGGTAACACCTAACACTTACTAGAAATTGTGAAGTAAACCCCCAAAACCCACATATTTCCCAAATGAATCTACTATTATTCTTCTTTCTCGAGGTCTTTTGGTGTGAAACTTACAAACGAAGACAGTTCGTATAAGACTTCGAAACGTAAAAACAAGTCAAGTCGTTTACACCTAATATCTGGAGCATCCTCTCCGACACAACGGGTCATAAATCCTCGTCAAAGATCTGGGACTGACGGACCCGAACCCAAAACGAAGATAAAGGACACGGACACTAGAACCTGTTTAAGGAAGCCGAGAGGTGCAGAGTCACCGAAAGAGACTTTTCACTTTCATTGTTATCACGAATGAAAGGTCCTACGACTCATCATTTACTCATTGATACATTTCACTCGTGACTCTCGGTCTCCTCCGTCTGTCAGTAACGATCGCGAGGGCCCTTTCTTTCTTTTGTGGAGGCACTCCCTGTGACTGTGCGAATCTCTGAGAGATCGAACAGGACCTAATCTCATTCACCACCTCCGTGTTCTATACCACCAGTTTTGTCGTTTCCAAGTAAAGCTGCCCGTCTCGTCCTGCATGTCATCTCGTTGTGAAGACCCTCTTCCAGACTAAACGGGACTCGGACACTGTCACCTCGTCCTGGCTCCGGAAGTCTCAGGTCTCTCGTCGGACATGTTTGGACCCAGCCAGTGAGTCAGTAATGAGTATTTTGTGAGGAACTAGGTGTCCGATTTCACCCGAGGACTCTGGGGAAAGAGCTACTCCCCAAACCTACTATAATTGCTACCCACCAGTCACAAAAAAGTAAATGTTCAAAACAAATTGACTTGGACGAAACTGGTTTAGAATCTCGTTTTTTTTACATTTTATGAACACTTAGGACTGATAAAACTTAATCAAAATAAATAAATTGAAAATAAACGTAAATAAAAAACGCCGTAAATAAGGGCCCGGCAAGCAAAAACAAAGAAGTCAAAGAAGACCCTATAGAAAAAGAAGACGCGTTGGAGGAGAAGACCAAATCCTTGTCAGACAAGAAAAAGTCATTCCTAGTAGAGTCATACCGTCCCTCTCGAGTACATCCCCAACTAGGCTGGCACTCGAGACATTCAGGACGCGGCGTAGAACCCCCGAAACAAGTGAACCTACACGAGTTACTGGTCCCCTAGATGTAGATTCGGGAATGCAAGTCGTAATGAGAGACGTAAAAACTCGTACACATTATTTTTAAGTCGTGAGAAAAACCCGGTGACCGGGACGTAGGTCGGGGTGACAAACCGGACACGTGTGGATGGTTGAGGTGGTAACATCGCTGCCTTACCGTGTGCAACAAAGAAGTTTCACTGTAGGAAGTCCATGAACCACGGAAAGACCTATACGTATGGGAAATACCGGACCCGTCAAAGTGTTTACAAGAATTTCACTTGTGTTTCTAAACTTGGAGAGTCAAGTCAAGTCAAGACAAGTCAGCGAGTCAGCACAGGTTGAGAAACGCTGGGGTACTTAGCGTCGTACGGTCCGGAGGGACAAGTAGTGGTAGAGGGCCTCAAGTGAGTCTGAGGACAGGTAGCTCAGGCACTACGGTAGGTCGGTAGAGTAGGAGCCAGCAGGGAAAGAGGATGACGGAGGTTAGGAAGGGTCGTAGTCTCAGAAAAGGTTACTCAGATCTTGGAGATCCAAACGTACTAAAACACCCCAAAAGACCCAGCTCACTTATCGCGTGGTAAAAATCCCCAGTGGAGTCCGGCGAATGGTCTTTTCGATAAAACATAATCAAAATTTAATCTGATTAAAACACCGAAAAGTCGATATATTATGTACACACACGCACACACACGCGCACGCGCACGCGAGTCAGTACAGATTGAGAAACGTTAGGTACCTGACATCGGGTGGTAAGGAGACAGGTACCTTAAAAAGGTCCGCTCCTATGACCTCACTCAATGGTAAAGGAGGAGGCCCCCTAGAAGGGGTGGCTCCCTGGTTTGGGTGAGAGAAGACAGAGGACGTAACTGTCCCCCCAAGAAATGGTAATTACGGTGGACCCGACTACTAAGACTTCAAAACCGAAACATCAAGGTAAACGACCGAGTTGGAGACTAGTCTTATGTGTGAAAATCAAAGACAATTTTTCACCAATGATGCGGAGTCGTAAGAGGTATGCCTTCTTTCCGTGTCTAGTCTACACTTAAAAGGTTCAGGTTCACATCCGACGTTGATAAAATACACTTGTTTCGATTGGGAACAGCATATCCTTTACACCAAACCTTATCAGCAAACTGGTTTATTCACTCAATTTGTCCAAACGGTCTGGGCCCAAAGGAAGGAGGAGCGGCCGTAGGACTGGTGTGACCCTTCAAAAGGCTCGGAAATGAGTCTTCTCTCCTCGAGATCGAGAGAGAACACCGGTCACCCCTCTTTGTGTTAAAGTGTCGATCTTTATAAATGTATAAGAAGGTTTCGATGTGGGATATTTTGGTCTAAGGTACTGGTCCTCTCTCGTTTAAATTTTATTACACTGTTCAGAATCTTTCGACTTCAGACCTTTTGTCGAATCTTTTACCTAAATAAAAGGAAGCACATCCTTCGACGGACCACCTAACTAACGGGACCAAAAACCCCTCCCCCTGTTTCCGTTCCCACTGTAGAGCCCCCCAGGAACACGATACACGTTTTGTAAGACTCTAAACAAGTGTAGGTATGTGAAGGGAACTGTGAAGAGATCGAAACAGCAATTGACAATAGAGTTCCATTTTATTTTCCTATAGTTTTATTTTTCTCTCTCCTACCGGTAAAAGTGTATGTTTGAGTTCCAACGGAAAATACTGAAGATTATGGGTAAGGGTGATGTAGTGATTGGAAGTACAATTGAACTAAAACATTTACTTCGGTAAACTCGGACCCTCGACCTTCCCTACACATGACTGTCTGTCCTGAGGGGCAGCTATCCGCTACATTTACTCACAGGGTCCCTTTCCCCAAGTCACACACTTCGCAACCAGTCCCAGTGTGTCCAGCCTCACCATCACACACCCCCTGAAGAGTCCTGGGACCTTCCCGACCCACCACCCCAACCTGAAGGGATTGGTCCAACGGTCTCGTTGAGAGACCTGATCTCAAAACGTTTGGGTCAAAACCCTTGACAAGAACACCCTTATTGTATCATCTTATTCTTTCGTCAATACTACAAACCCGAAGGGACCATCGAGTTTACCATTTCTTAGATTGACGTTACGTCCTCTGGACCTAAAAACCACCTAAAATTTTACAAACACGACACGAATCGACCAACGAGTCAGTACAGACTGAGAAACACTGGGGTACCCGGCCTAGATACCCTGGGGTATCTAGGGGACCTCTTCCTTTATCTTTGAGTGAGGTCATAAGAACGGACCTCTTAAGGTACCTGTCTTCTCGGACCACCCGGTGTCAGGTACGCCAACGTTTTTCGACCTGTACCGATTCGATGATTGTGTGTGTACTACAAATATTTTATGAAAAACATTGTACAGTTTCATTAGAGTCATTTAGTTTAAAATTCTTATGTTATGAACAGAGACAATACTCCCTGCTAAATAGAAGAATCAAGGTCCGGAGTCAAAAGAATTGACATTTATTCCGGGGTAAGTTCGTCAGAATCTCTAAAATAAGAACAACATCCAGTCTTTTCTTCCATGATCCACGACACGAACGTAAAAAAATTCTAAAGTCGGGGTAGAAAGGTTCTTGACGAGGATAAGAGAGACGGAATAAGTACCTAGTTTTTTTTTTTTTTTTTTTTTACCACCAGAACCTAAAACCAGTCCAACACAAGAATGGATGGATAATCTATCCTAGAACTCTATTGAATTTGAACACTTCACCTTTTACGATTTCTCCCTCCATTCACGAGGTACGCTCCGTGATTGTTCGTGAACTATCCCTAGCAAACGGACTAAAGGATTGTCACGTACTTTGACCATGTCGATACGAGGGTACACCATGGGTTCCGTGGGCTTCGACTCGTTCCGACCTGGTGAGCGAGTCACTATAAATGATCGACCGGTGTGTGCATTGGGTGACCTACTCGACGAGAGTCTGTACACGGCTCTAACGAGTGTGGTAATAATAGAGATTTAGACACCTGTGTGAGGGCAGAAGCAGAAGTTACGGAAGAGCCGTCTCCACAGAGACACCTCGTGGGACTGAAGTCTACAAGGACTTCCAACGGACAGGGGTCAGGACGAAGGACGAAGGGACCGGAAAGAGGTAGACCAAGGACTCACACAGAGGAGAGGATCAAGGGTCTGCATCGGTCGGACGACGGGTGTAGGGAGTAGGAAGGATCAGACGTAAGGACAGACAGTAGAGACTAACCGACTTTGGGGGCCAAAGTCAGCGGTGGTTCAGCAGGAGAGAACAGTACTTACAGATCTGACTCGGTCACCTGGGTTCTGTCTTTTCTCCAGTAAGAACTAGTCAGGAAGGAATGAGGGATTCAGGGGGACTTAGAGAGAAAAAGTAGAGAACGATGAAAGACGGAATAGGAAGACACAGAAGAGACGGAGACTGCAACGAGTTTGGAAGTGTTTAAGGTTGAATCTAATAACATCAGAAGAATACAAGACGACCCCAGTGACACGAATAGACATTCGTACGACTTCGTAATACGATTCGTGTCCGAAACAGCACAACTTGTTTTATATAGGTCAGGGACGAAGGGTCTTGGTTAGTACATCACCCCTTCTACTCGTAGCTTACCATATCATTGACGAGACAATAATACACATACCCCGTCAAGATCCACGAAAGTATCTACTTGAATGAGTTAGGAGTACTGTCGGGATATTTTATCCAAAAAAAAAAGTAACATGGGTAACAAAACCTACTCCTTTGACTCCGTTGAAGGGGTTCTGAGGTGTTGAAGGTTCACGTCTCAACTCTAAGTCTCGGTCCAGAGTCCGAGGTCTCTAACAGGAAAAAGTAAAATATGACAGAGACACACGGAACGACACGACAGAAACTTATACGTTGTTCAAGTCACTGGTAGTTCGTTTCCCCTCATTTACTTCGATATCCATATATATGACACCTGTCCCGATACTATCCTAAACCTCCCTTCCCAATTATCCCTGCTCTTAAATCCCCTAAGACAAGACTGATCCTTTTATGAGTTCCGACTTATTAGGGGAACTCACTACCCCTCCCACGACAAGGTCCGTCTCCACGTTACAGGGACGCCTCTCTCTCTGCCTCTCCCCCTCTCTCTCTCTCTCACGCGTGCTCGGGGATCGTCCTCGTCCCTTCTTCCTTCTGACCTCACCGGAGTCCCGCCTCCTCCACCCCCGACCCTCTCTTGTCGTTCGACGGTCGTTACTCTCGGTCGTTTAGCACCCCTAAAAGCTGTTGTGGCGCTTCAGACTCTCTTCGATTCGAATGTCAAACCCGAAGGAAATCAGTAAGGGACTCGATGTACACAAGGTCCTAGGTTAGAGTTACGACGCACCACTGATTTACACTTCCTTTAGAAATTTGTTTTTCCCTCATACGCATACGTGTCGACCAAGTGAAACGACATGTGAAACATTTCGTTGATATGAGGTTTTGTTCTCTGTGTCTAGATTAACGATGAGAGACATGAAGTAAGGTTCACCAACGAAAGGGGTTCGGATTCTTCTCGAATAACTTAACCGTGAGAAACGACCCTTTCACGTCTCATTCTAACTCTTCGTCTTTACCCCTAAAAACCACCTAAAATTTTACAAACACGACACGAATCGACCAACGAGTCAGTACAGACTGAGAAACACTGGGGTACCTGGCATCGGAAGACAGGTACCCCTAAGAGGTTCGTTCTTATGACTTCACCTAACGGTACGGGAGGAGGTTCCCCTAGAAGTGTTGAATCCCTTCGGGAAATTTTACAAACAAGGAAGTAATTACCTCTTGAATACAAAAACTAAAAACACACTCTCTTGAGTTCTCATACAGTCATCAAAACGGAGAAATCTTACCCCAGGTTTACCTGGTGGAAGATAACTTAAGATGAGATGTCATTTATAAATATTTATGTAAAATCATATAGACAATTCTTAAGTATACAAAAATTTACACATTAAGCTGTGGTCCCTTACTAATGGAACAAACACTTGGAGACGTACTTACGACACATTAAACAAAGACTACAACTTCGTAAATAGTAAACTAGAATAAAAGATCCACGGTAAAACAAACCTTTAATAAGGGTTCATTCCACACAAACTGCAAACTTAAGATAAAAACAAAGAGTCAAGTCTTTTTGTGAGTCATACAGGACCACAAACTACGTAAACAGTAACACTAAACGAACCGTAGAGAATAGGACACGTGTTCTAGGTAACAAGAACGTGACTTCAATGCTTTCCATTTACACACAACCTTATAAGAGGGAGGGAAGGTCTGGAGGCGGAAGTCGAACAGGTTTGTCACCCCGGAACTGCTTCCCAATAGGACGGGATGGACCCCGGAACTGACTTAATTTAAGGAAACTCACTAACAGGAGGTTGTCCCGTAATTAGTTTGACCCCACATCTCTCACTCAGGTTCGAGGACCGTACAGTCCCTCTTAATCTGTTAATAGGACGAAGTTGAACTCGATTATTCGTGTCTACGTGGCGTCACTTGAAGAATTCTAAAACTTACAAAGATCTTATTTACTCTGGGAAAATTTAAGTTCTCACTAGAATTCTTGTCCCATTATCGTACACACCCAAAGTAGAAAACAGAAGTCTAGTCTCAAGTAAAACTGTCCTTCCGTACCATTTACCCAATATTACTACGTATTTTATAGGATAAAAATTTTTATCAAAAATTTAAGAGGGGATTCCAAGGAAAACGGAAAAATGGGAATCCTGAGAACACTGGTATATGAGATCGTGTTTAAAATAGGGTGACACACCGTACACATATTTGTGTCTGATCCCAGTCACCTTCATTCTTCAGTAGTCTTATGGTGTACACCTCGTTATTTTGCCAGAAGTAAGATAAAAGATGAAGAACTGGACACAGTTAAATAACACATTTATGGGTCAAGAGAATGGGTGGGGGAGGGTTCAGGGAACTATAAGACCTAGGTCACAGTCCCCGACCCAAGACGTGCTCTCACCCCGCACGACCCTTGGGTGTGGGTCCTCGACCTGGTGGACCTGAGTTCAGGACCGAACCGACGGGACACAGAGGTAAGAAAGGAGACCTTCCTTCCCAGGTACCACGGATCAAGCATCCCAACAACAGACCAACTTACACAACTCTTATACATGTCGCAAATCTTCCCTGAGACACAATCGATAAAATTGTTCTCAGACAACCTCCCTCTCGTGCCGGAACCCACAACCTCAGTGAGTCCAGTGACCGCACGAGTAGAGGTCGACCCGATCTACCGCCCCCTCCCACACCCGACACTAGACATGGGAGGTTCATTCTTAGGCAGTGGAACCTTTTCCGTCACAGTACGGTAGCCTGCACGTTCTCGAGACAAGACGTGAAAAAAGGAAGATCTCCGGTCACGTCAAACAATCTTTACGAAGAAGAAGAAAAAAAAAAAAAAAACCGACGTCTCTAAGGATTTCAAGAAGGACCTCTTCATGTTCGCTGTGCACACATTACGGCTGGTCTCCCTTAAATAGTTGGTTACCATATAGGACCACTAATAGTCGCTGGAGGACTGTTATTCACCTAGGCACAATTTTTACCTTTAATTTCGGTTCCACTCCCGTTGGGTAAAATTTAGAAAACAAGAAAGATAAGAAACCCCACCAGAGTGTATGAGAATTCTATACGTCACTAAGAGTGCAAAAGAGAAAAGAGTGTAGGTATTTTGACTTCGGAGGAAACTGGACCAAAAAACACTCACCTTTTACTCCTCCACCTACAAGACACCTTCCACTATAAGGGTACTTACAGGAGAGCCCTTGGACCGTCGTAGAAGTCTTATTCTTAACTTCACACTCTCCTAACTAACGAACCAGTCCGAAATAAATAAAAAAAATTCAACGTTTTTCGTCGGAGACTGGGAACTAGGTTAGTGTGACACTCGGTCCCCACGAGTGGGTACTGACTACCCCCAAGACTTCCTATCTCCAAAATAAACTCCTACTAAACTCACGGAGACCCATTGAATCAACCGGGAACCCATTGAATTGACTAAATCGGAGGGTCCAGAACTGAGGAGGGGAGGTACGGGACGGAACTCAATCGTTTAGAATGGTCGGAAGAGAGGATTGGAGATTGTGGAGGGAGAATAGGTCCCGTTGACGAGGTGAGGGAGGTCCGCAGAAGGACAGACCAGATCTAGAAGAGTAACAACGCCGAGGAGGAGGGCGGTGTCGCCAGAGGAGTAACAACGAAACGCAAGTCGACACATGGGGAACCTGGGTAGTGTGTCGACAGTTTCAGTAGAAGGACCACAGACAGAACGTCACTGTTAGGAAAGACGGAGTCTCTGTGGAGAAACACTACTTCACGGGAAAAAAGTCACACCAGAGGCCCCAGGAGTAGTAGGTCCAGAGGAACGGAGAGGGCGGGAGTGAAAGAGACCGGACAGAACACCCGAGGGTCGGACTCCGGGACCAAGTCGGAGACGACTGAACGTTCCGAGAGGGTCGGACAGGTCGTCCGACCGTGGTGAGACCCCAGTCCGGGTACCCTCGGGATACCTTGTTCAGGCCGAACACGGAGAGTGACGTGTACCGTGTAATATAATCTTAACACAAACACGCACACAGAGAAGTCAATCTGGACCTTCAGGAACTCTCGTCCTTGACAATCGTCTAGTACGACCCCGAAAGCAAATTTTCACAATTATCGACCTTTCATAACAAACTATAAATCGTTTGTAGTCAAATACACGAAATTACGGATTCAGTCACCATTTACGTCAGAGATCAAGTCTCATAACAAACTTGTTTCTAAATCAAGTTGTTTAACGTTATGATTTTCCTTTACTCTTTGTGTAAACCTTAACACGTGAGAATAATAAAAGAAGAAGTCAAATTTTCGAGAATCTTAGTGACATCTCTCCGTCCGTCTGGTAAGAAAAGGTCAGTCAAAGTTCGCTCCAAGGACTCTACTCACCTTATCTTATAAAATGATTATACAGACAAAAAAGTAAAGGATCTTAGAGTGTTTGATGTTAGACACGTCGTAAAACGAACCTTGCAGATGTGAGAAACAGACCCAACCGCAGTAGGCTATGAACCCAATGAAGGTTCGTATATTACATTCCTACACCCGGGACCCGTCGTGGTGACCCTAAGTCCAGGTAAAGAAGCCCTAGATAATCGATGAAAAATTATTGAGGGTAAGACGGTAAAACACACGCACAAAAAAAAAGTCCACGAGTAAAATTGTTACGTTCGGAGTAACGGTTTTCAAGAAGCGAAGACGCGTACACGACCATACTAGATAAACCCAATGTGGAAGACGCCGACCTAACAGAATCCTGGCATAGTGTTGTTCCATACATCGGGTTAAGAAGAAGGACGTGTGCTCCGTGGACCCCGGGAATTCTCACCCAAAACCCTGAAGGGACCGTCAGGTCACCAATGTTGAGGCGTGAAGGTTAAGTCCCCCGAGCCCAACGCAGGGACCAGTCCCTTGATTCTAGGGTGTCACGACGTGTCGTACCGGTTTTTTTTTTATTCATTTTTCAAAAAAATTTTCCACCCAAAGATCGTGACTCGAAGTAGGGTGAAGAGAGGTCGTGTATACGAACTGTAGTCACTTGTGTATAGAAATAACAAATAACAAAACAACCAATCAAAAGGAAAAGAAAGGGAAAGGACCTACAACTTCACTGAAATCCTATAACTTTGTTCTTGACGTCCTTTGACCTCTCGTGTAAATAAAGTACCAACAGACCCAGACCGAATTTCCCAGTGTACACTTGGGTCGACCTGTGGTGTATTCTTCACAAACATGTATTCTAGTGATATTATTTTTACTTTTAATTCATTCCTTTTCGTAAAGTTTTAGGAAGATTGAGTTTCTCAATGTCAAAAGTAGGTCTAATTGACTCCTCCTACCTCCTCCTATTTCTGACGGACCTTACTGGTGTAATCAATACTAACGTTTCTATTGCGTAGAACGGAAACGTCCCCCGAAACTAAAGTCGCAGTAGAATGACGGAATAATTTCAAGTCATAGACTTAAGAGTCGATAATGACCCGACGTCAGTCATAGTAGTAAAGTCCCTGTTGTTTCAATACAAGTCTACAAGAACAAAAAGAAAAATGTCCTAAATAAATAAACACCGGTACGTCCCAGAAGTCACGACACGCCCGAAGAGAGATCAACGTCACTCGTCCCGGAAGAGAGATCGACACCGCACACCCGAAGAGTGACACCACCGAAGAGCACCGGCTCGTGTCCCAGGTCCTACAAGCCCGAAGTCAACAACGTCGTGGACCCGAGTCCTCAACGTCGAGGGTCCGAGGTCTCGTGTCTGAGTCGTCGACACCGGGTCCTCGAATCGACGAGGTTACGTGCGACCCTAGAACGGTCTGGTCCCTACCTTGAGTGTAGAGAACGTAACCGTCCACCTAAGAAATTGTGACTCGGTCGTCCCTTCGAGAGTCCGTATAAAATCTAAGATCAAAAGATGTGCGTATCGACCACTCTCTCCGGTCCTAGTTCTTCGGACCCTAGACCCTTAGGAGTCGGTATCAAGACCGAGACGACAGTTTTCGAGACCCCGGAAACCGTTCGTAGAGTTGAAAGGACTCTGACAAAGGAGGGGAATTTTTACGGACTTACGAGCGAGTCAACACAGTTGACAAACGCTGGGGTACCTGACATCGGGTGGTCCGAGGAGACAGGTACCCTATAGGGTCCGGTCTTATGACCTCACCCAACGGTAAAGGAAGAGGTCTACAAGAACAAAATTTTACTATTTAAACTAAGTTTCTATATCGTCCTTTACTTTCAACCATCCCAAACAAAAGTTTGGTTTTTTCATTTTCGTTACTAACGTAGAATATCAAAAAAAAAGGGGGTGGCCGGAAACCGTTAACCCTGTTATCCTTGTTCTTTTTATTTTTATTATCGTCGATTGTGAACTCCGTTACGATTCGCAAAGAGAGAAGAGAAAGTAAATTAAAACAGTTGTCGGATCCTATGTCAGTAGAACTGAATCCACAGGATGTTCCTCTTTTCATTTCTACATTTCCTAACATAACTGTGACCATATGTCGAGTCCAAATTCAAAACTGGAACTATCAACGTAATTTTTTTTGGTACTAGTTTAGACCAAATATTTGAAAAGTGTCTTTAACTCGTTAGGTATTTTGAGTTTGAAAACCATAAAAGGATGATTTTATTTAGGATCATTGAACCTTAGATGGGTCTGAAAGAGGAGAAATTCGTGATGTAAATTAAACAGGTTTCTCTTAACGGTAAAAGGATAAACTCTTTGACATATCAGTTGTTTCACTGGTAGAGACCTAATTATCGTTTAGAACTAGTAGAATGACGAGAAGGTCAAGATCGGGTGACTAAATTTCCACTGAGTAGTCATTTTTGACAAGAAACTATACTAGAGGGACTAGACCTCTTAAATAACAGAATCACGGGTCCTTTTAATTGTAAAAAGAAGGAATGAACGGAACACCAGGCTTACGGAACGGTGTAAAAACAGTCCTCTCCCGTCACAACGTGGTACACCTTATTTATGACGAGAAGGTCACCAGGACACCGGTAATTACCGAGAGATGGAAGGGACCACCGTGATCGTCATTTCTTGAGCGGACGGTTACGTCCTCTGAATTCTCTGCACCCCAGCTGGGGACCCAGACCTTCTAGGGGACCTCTTCCCATACTACCGTTGGGTGAGGTCATAAGAACGGACCTCTTAGGGGTACCTGTCTCCTCGGACCGCCCAATGTCAGGTACCCCAACGTCTCTTAGTCCGTGTGTAGAAGGGATAGGGTAGTAACAAACCCTTCTACGAGTATTTACAACGAAATTAAAATAGTTTGATCGATGGTAAGAGTTCACGATACACGATTTATCTATTCCACGGGTACAAGAAATGGAGGGAACGAGACAATCGGGAGGGTAATTGGGACACCCTTTGTAATAATAGAAAACTGTCTTTTATTCCTAGAATTATACAATCTAAGGACCCCAACTTATTAACCACTTACCGATTCTATCTTAAGTGTGGGTCGAGTGGAAATGGACTTATGTGTAGTAAACTGGTTGTTCGACTTCCGAAAAGAAGAAAAGAAAAGAACCGTAATGGATTTTGTTTAGTAATGTTTTCTCGTAAATCAGACTGAGTTCTCACCTAGTTGGTACTCTCCTTTCGGCTCAGTAGTGAGAATAAAGAAAGTTATACACAGTTCCAATGGAACACTTTTTACCACAAGAAAACGAAACACTCAGAATTGACATCAAAGTATAGAAGTCAAGACAGGAAAGTTTCTCAGGTCCCCCAGTCGTGATAGGTTCTTTTTATACTCTCGATGTTTACTCTCGGTACAGACATGAAATTTTTAAGAAGATCATCGGTGCAATTTGTAAAAAAATCTCTTTACCTACTTTAACTAAAATTAATACGGAAAATAAATTAGGTTATATAAAGTTTATACTGAAGTCGGACATACGTGATATTTTGTAACTCCGGAAAAAGTCCGTGGCTCAGAAACTCTAGACCACCCGTAAAACAGGGCCGTCGTGTGGAGTCGGACCTGACCGATAAGTAGTCTACAAGGTATCAGTGGGCCTCGACTGTCACCGGTATGACCTACAGAGTGGAGGGGACCTCCTCATCTCTCTATTCTTGATATAGAGACCCCGACACATCGTCCAGACAAATACCGAAGATAGAGGGTAAGGATTGGTTCGACTAGATAAACCTTTTGTGTCTCAACTCAGTTAAGTCGCCTACGTGACGAGTTATCAATCTTCTTTGGAAGTGAAACCAAGACCTGAAGACAAAAAAGACGAGGTATAATGAAGAAGAAACTCAGATTTCAATCTTAACAAATGAGGGGGACGTGTAGAGAGAGGTTTGGTTAGGTTTACCAGTTTTTACAGTCCAAGACGGTCAGTCAGTGATAGACAACTTAGTCTTCTGGAAGTTCATAACGGACTTTCGACCCGCCGTGGTATCACTCGTAAAAGATCTTAGTGTCGATCGAACCCACATCTTCGAGTTAGCGAGAAATTTATTTGTTTGTTTTTTTGAGATTTCTCTTCCATAGTCTTTTTGGTCTTTAAGTGGGACTACGAACAGACCGTCGTCCTTAGGGTATAAAATCGAAGACCGAAAGGACAATCTGTAGCCCAAAGTTACCAAGTTGACTTTCTCTTATTTTTATGTTCACAGGACGGTTGCAAATGAGGTCGTGATTACCTGTAACCGTGTTACGGGAAAGTTTTACACACTCGTACCATCCGACCTCGGACAACGACAAATTATTAAGTTCTACTCATGACCTTCTTGTATCGACATTACACCGAAACTGCAACGGTCTCGTGAAAGACTCCTTATATGGTGTCAGAACGTAAATAACAGGGGTAAAACGTTTACTTTTCTGTTTCGTAACTTTTTAGTGACCAGAACCGAGTGCGGTAACCATTTTAAAATCACCGTGGTCTCAATGTGGAAGAACGAAAGTTCCGGAGACCAAAATAGGTTCGTGGAGAGAATGAGTTTTGTTGATAATCGACCAATTTTGTAAAATACACTTCCGGTGTACTCTGAGAATCGTGGTTGAGAACTTCGTTTAAAAATACAGTGAGAGACTGTATTCGGTAACGTTTGACACGAAAGTAAGTGTACTTTCAAGAAAAACCGAGTTGACTTGTCACTAGTAAACACCTTGTTTACGAACCCAAAAGTGACACCATCGGACGTCGGACACCTCTGAGAAATACCTCTATAGGTAAACTATAAATAAGTTGTAGATGACACGGGGGTTGTGACAGTCTAAGAAGATCGGGTTTAAGAAACTCCTGTCCCTGGTACCTAATAACGAGAAACGTAAGGAGTACAGCTCACACCAGGTTTCTTGTACCATGGTGTTTCAAGTCGTTCAAACGACTTACTGCTCTTTGTCTCTGTCGTCTGGACGAAAGACCCCTGAACCTTCGAATATTCTTGGTTTCGTCAAAGGATCCCTACGTAGACATCGGACCTTCGTGTAATCCTGGAATAAAGAGAAATGGAACCCATAACAAAGTTAGTGATAAAAAAAAAAAATTAACTTCATACCAACTAAGCCTCTTCCTTTACCGCTGGGTAAGGTCATAAGAACGGACCCTTTAGGGTACTTGTCTCCTCGGACCGCTGAATGTCAGGTACCCCAGTATTTCCTCAACCTGTGTTGAATCGTTGATTTGTTGTATTAACTAAATGTCACAAAGTTCACATGTCGTTTCACTAAGTCAATATGTGTGTGTGTGTGTGTGTGTGTGTGTGTGTATATATATAAGAAAAAGTCTAAGAAAAGGTAGTATCCAATAGTGTTATATGACTTATGTTAAGGGATACGATATATCGTCCAGGATGAATAAATAGACTAAATATATATCATCATACATAGACAATTAAGCTCAAAGGATTAAATAGGAGGAGGGGAAAAGGGAAACCATTGGTATTCAAATAAAAGATACAGATACTCAGATAAAGACAAAACATTTATTCTAGTAAATGTAACATAAAATCCAAGGGGTACATTCACCTTAGGTGTACATTCACTGTAGTACACTATACACGGAAAGAGACAGGTTGAATGAATCGTACTATTAGAGATTCAGGTAGGTACAACGACCTTTACCGTAATAAAGTGGAAAAATACCGACTTATTATAAGGTAATATATATATATATATATATATATATATATATATATATATAAGAAATAGGTAAGTAGACAACTACTGTAAACTCAACGAAGGTACAAGGTACAAAACCGACAACACTTACGATGTTTGTAACCTTACGTGAATGGAAAAACTTAATCTCAAAAGAGACCTATATACGAGTCCTCACCCAAAGACATAGTTTACCATTGAGATCAAAAAATTTCTGGGACGTATGACAAGAGGTGTAATCCATAAAAATTTCGATTGAATATGACACCTAGAACCGTTGACTTTGATCGAGTGTCGGTGAAGAATGCCATTCATTTGCCATCTCATACATGGTAAATGAATGGAATAATCCAGAGACGAATTGAAAAACCACCCAATTTTATTTAGAGTGCACGGGTCTCTTCTCCCTCTCTTTATTACAATTACGACTCTACGTATAATACAGGTTTAACTGAGATTCATTGACGTGTCCTTTGATTCCCTACTTAAACGTGACACGGGTGGTTGAGCGTCAAGACCTTGAACTTTGTGTTTGACGACCTCCAAGAACTGTGATTTCTTTCCTTAACCGGTCAAAGGTTCTCTTTGACTCTTTATACCTAATTTTAAAAAAATTAATTAAAAACCAACACGACCCGGAAGTAACGAAAAGTACCTGAAATCGACATCACTCACCCCAGACGAGAACCAACGTCACGAGCCCAAAGAGTAACACACCACAGAGAACAACGGAACACTCCCGAGATCCCGTGTACCCGAAGTCATCAACGGGTGTACGAATCAACGAGGAACCGTACACCTCAGAAGGACCTGGTCCCTAGTTTGGGTACAGGGGACGTGACCGTCCATCTAAGATTTGGTGACACGGTGGTCCCTTCAGGGCTCTTTATACCTAATAATTGCCACGGTAGTCTCAACATTAACTACAAGTATCTTTGGTTGAACTCGGTGTAACAGAATTCCGATCACCACCCCACCTTTGATCAATGAGACCCTTGACGGACAGAATAATAATTTAATAGACGTATAATTATTCACTAAACGAGGTTACCTACAAGGGAGGTCCAGAGACACCTCTCACTGAAATCAGGTCCAGAAGTCTCAACAACGGCTACATCGTTTGGTACCCGTACTAAGAATAAACCCCATACAGACATACGAGAGGAAACCAATGTCTTAAATGGGGCACTTAGAGAGTACCTGACCCTCAAACGATCGACCAACCCCATGTCTCTTCACACGTCTGTTGTTAATCCTCTGGTTGGTCATCAAAGAAGACACCAAGAGTGACTACATCTCTTGTTTGATCTCGACGGTCCCGTCAGACAGAACTACATTCTGACTTTATCGGGAAGTTGTGACCGAAGTGACCTGTCTCTGTTACTGCCTACATGGTCTACTCAATGAGGTCCCAAGAACCAAACCTAAAAATGAAACGGAGGTCTGAAACGTAATAACAATTCGTTCTCTTTGCTAGACTTCCGATACAAGAAACTTCAACTCTAAAATAACGTCGAACCTGACCTCCGGCTTCTCCAACCTCACTCCTTTAGAAGGGACCTCAAAAGACATTATTTATAAATTCACACTTTAGTCTCCCCCCATCTTTCTCACCCAATCTCTTTATGGTATGTTCATCTCGTCCCTTTTATTTAAGTAAGTTGTGTGACGAAAAAAATTTTAACTTCTTATCAACTAAGTGTGACAATCAATTAAAGACGACATGTCGTTGTACTAACAATATGTATATATATCTAATAAATAAATTTACAAGAAAAGGTAACACCAAATAGTTCCAAGGGACACGATATATCATCTGAAACAACAAATAGGTCAGATATATATTAACGAATGTGGACGATTGGGGTCGGAAGGTGAGGTCGGGAGGAGGTCTGGGGAGGAGAATCGTTGGTGTTTAGACAAGAGATACAGTCACTCGGACAAAGATAAGGTGTCTATCCAAAGAAAACACAACATAAAATCTAAAGTGTATATTTGTTGTGTATCAAAATTCGTCAACTAATAAAACTTCATTAGAAAAAGAATCCTCCGACCTTACCGTCTTTCTCTATCTCTTTAAACCTTCCCTTCGGGTAAAAGACCCGAGTCCACCACCCTCGATAATAACACAACGGACACTTAGGTATAACTATTGTGTCGAGGGTTGACCTTTGCAGGGTCTTTGTAAGTGTCCCTGAACAGGGGTGTCGGTGTGTACGACTGGACTACCTACATGACCGGGGAGGAGGACGATTCCTGTCTAATCCAAGACAATGTCGAAACGTCGTTGGACAACATAGACGTAAAGACTTTTGACACAGTGGAAAATGGATAATTCAGTAATAGTAAGAAGTGTATCTTTGAAAAGTGTGAATAGATTACAAATTGGGAGACTGGAGTCTCTGAAGTAAGTAATTCGTGAACGACAAATGAAAGACACCTATACCACGGATTCGGTCCACCCCCGACACTCGAAGGACCCCGTAAGGTGTGGTCGGGGACGAGTCGAGACGGGGGTCCCGAAGTCCACAAGTTAGTCGGAGAACGATTGATGGAGGACGGCGACGGAGATGGACGAGGAATTTAACCGGAACAGACCTTGTCTCAGGCAGTCTCCAAGGAGGGAGTCGGAGGACCCGAATGAAAGAGGGGTGAAAGGAGACCCAACGAACGTCAGGACCCGGGGACGTGAGTCAGACTGACCGTGGGACCGGGGACTCGAACGGAGTGAAACCCTCTAGAAGTGCACGGTGCCTTTGTCTGTCGTCTAGGATAGGGAGAAGACAGGTTCAAAAGTGAGAAGAGGTCCCTTCCGCTCTAATCAGACTTTATAAATCTTCGGGTCTGTTCCGAGACACTCGTGTCGTGTGTGAGTGAGAGGTTGGTGAGGAAGCCGACGCGTGGATAAGGGGGTATAAGTGACTCGTTTAAAGAGAAGGAGGAGAGTGACTACTCGTGGAACCGAAAGTCCAGACTGAAGACTCCCGGTGAAAGAAATCCGTCGGGTGGCTCGAGACGGTGTCCACAATCCAAAGAACCGTCGCCGATTGACAATCGACCCCTCGGGAGTCTTCTGTGTGGACACTAGTAAGTAGGATTACGTGAAAGGGTGGAGACCATTAGAAATCGAAAATTCCGAACTTTTAATAGACTTAGGTACCAACCTTTCCGATGTTTCTTTGGTTAAAAGAACTCGGAGACAGAGACCGGGAAGGTGGAAACGACGACGAGACGTCAAGAAAGTCTTTCGTCAAATCGTCTAAAATCGGAATTTTACAATTAGCACCCGAAGGGACCACCGAGTCACTACTTCTTAGACGGACGGTTACGTCCTCTCCGACCAAGTTAGGAAGTAGACCCTTCTGTAGTGGACGACGTCTCGTTGATTCGTGTACGCGGTGTTGACGACTCGGGGGCGAGGCGTTCGGTCCTCGGGGGCGAGGTCTCACTCTCCCCGGGGACGAGATGTTCACTCTTCGGGGGAGAGGTCTCACTCTCCCCGGGGGCGAGATGTTCACTCTTCGGGGGACGAGGTCTCACTCTCCCCGGGGGCGAGGTCTCACTCTCCCCGGGGGCGAGGTGTTCTCTCCCTGGGGACGAGGTGTCACTCCCCTCGGTGGAGTTACTCTTCGGACGTGTAGCGTTGATCTCATGTCGGGGACGAGTGACGTCGATCTCTTTTCGGTCACGTTGTCACTTCTGGTGTGTACTGGTTTTTTTTTTTTTTTTTCAATTATGACTCTGGATTATCATCCTTTTTTGAGTCACGGCTCTTTACACGGAACGCAACAAGAGATGTTATCGTTTGTACTAATCCCACAGGTCACTTTCCCTTTATCAATGTCACCTGTAAAGGTTGTTTACTAGAGACCCATACTTATTATGTTCTGATACAATTCATCTTTTCTTTCTTTTTAGCCTAGGTTTTAACAGTCCACTGAACTGGTGTTTATATATTTTTCAGTAACCCTTTCTGGGACTACGACCCTTTCTGACTTCCGTCCTTCTCTTCCCCCGCTGTCTCCTACTCTACCAACCTACCGTAATAACTGAGTTACCTGTACTCAAACTCGTTTGAGACTCTCTGTCTCCTGTCCCTTTGTACCCACGATGTCAGGTACCCCGACGTTTCTCAGTTTGTACTGAATCGTGGACTTTTTGTTGTTGTATTTCTCACGTTTCCTTTTTTTGATTCTCTCCACAGTTCTTTAATAGAAACACTTACATCTCCTCACAAAACTCATTGTTAAACGTTACGTACCATACGGTCCACGGGATTTCACTTACAATTACCACTATTGTTACCGTCGTTGTTACAGAAGTCGCTTTGGACGATTGATCTATGAAGAGATGAGCAGCCCAGCCGATCGTATAGAGTCAGATGAAAACCAGGGGGTAGGTGTCAAACTTTTAAACTTGTGCCAACGACTCACATTTTACCGTCGTTGTTACAGAAGTCGCCTTTGGTCGATTGGACTATGAAGAGATGAACAGCCGGTCGTATAGAGACTGACGAAAACCAGAGGGGAGGCGTCAAACTTTTAGACTTGTGCCAACGACTCACAGACAAAAGAGACCAGTTGCCACTACTGTACATACGCTGGAAACGAGTGTAGGTCGTCTTCTCGGTGAACCACACCGACAAGTCAGCGGACATAAATATAAGGAAGTAGTCGGAAAAGTATATGTACTAAGAGTCGGAAAAGTAACGTTAATAATGTCTGAGAATACTGTGGTAATTCCATTCGTGAATAGTAATAAAGGATGGTTTTTGATAACGTTTAAGACATATCTGACCTTGTATCCTTTTATGATATCAAAAAATGAATGAATTTCATGATATCAAAATGAATCTAAAAACTTTAAAACATCTTTTCTTTGAAAAATCTACGACCTCCAAGTAAAATTTATACGTAAATCCTGTAACAAGAACCACGGGTCTATCCCCACCTGACCAAACCTCCATATCACCCTTTCTCTTTCCTTTACCCATTTCTACCCGGGCGGACGGACGATTCAGCGAAGTCAACACAGACTGAGATTCACTGGGATACTTGATATTGGACGGTCCGAAAAAACAGGTACCCTAAGAGGTCCGTTCTTATGACCTCACCCGACAGTATGGGAGGAAGTCATCTAGAAGGGCTGGGTCCCTAGCTTGGAGGCAGAGGACGTAACGTCCGTCTAAGAAATGGTGACTCGGTGTCCCCTTCGGGCATTCCTACCCGACTTAAACCATTTAGTCCATCGACCCGACACCTAGAATCACGAATGTCCGTATGCACGGACAGGACTTGAAGTCGAAACTCACGATTCAAAGTCACTATTTCCCACTGGTAGAAGGACTGTTGACAGGTGTTCGCCCGTGTGGAGTTTGTGACCTACGGTGAGTACACTACGTCCAAAGTTCAATGTTTTAGATTTCGAAAACACCGACAAATCGAAGGATGGAAGGATTCGATGGGTCACCTGGGACACAGAAAAGTCTGACCCAGGTAAATTGACTAGACATCGTACTTTCTTCAAGACATCGGAGCCCCCCACCACAGAGGTGACGTCTACCAGTACGAACCTCGGTCGTGGGACAAACCCCGGTCGTAGACTCGTTGGTCCCTAAGATACAGGTACAGGACACAACAACAGGAGAAGAACTTGGAAGAGTCTGATAGGGTCTTCTTCGGTCAGACAACCTTTATGAGGACTCGTAAAACACGTCTTCCTCTGTGTACAAGGACATCCTTACCCACCAACCGACGTCCCCCCGACCGACACCCCTCTCCTCGGTCCGGACGAGTCACACCCACGACAGAAACCTACACCGTCACAGGGATACTCCCACAGTTCGGAACCACTGGACCACCTACTAGAGTGACTTGTACTCCCCTCCCCAGATAGTCTCGGAGACACAGACAAACCTCCTTGGATGACGGAAGATGGAGTGATTCGCTGGTCGAAGATATTTTGAACGGTCGGGTTGAGGTGTACGCGTCACACCCTTTCCCCCTCCAAAGAGGACCCGAACGTCACTTGTGTTTTCGAAATCTGACGATAAAGGAAGTGAGGAAATTAATTGTACGGAGATCCGAAGGAACCACCGAGTTACCATTTCTTAGTCGGACGGTCACGTCCTCTGCCCCAAATCTAGGGACCCAGCCTTTCTAGAGGACCTCTTTCTTTACCGTTGGGTGAGATCATAAGAACGGACCCTTTGGGGTCTCTGTCTCTCGGACCGCCCGACGTCAGGTACCCCAACGTACTCAGTTCGTGCCGAATCGCTGGTTATTTTGTTATTGTTGTTGTTGGGAAGGGGTGATTCCGAACGAAAGACCTCAAAAGGAGGTTTACCGAGAGACAAGGGTACAGAACGGAAAGTTCCCTGGGTCTCTAACTAACTAATAACAATTATAGTCAAGAATCTAGGCTGGAACGTTGCACCCTCTCAAAATAAAATCGTCTCCACCCAAAACAAGCAACTGTTTCCCTCGTTAAAGAGTATGACATATTTATTCCATTGGTGTGACACATGAAAAATTTCTTTATGGTTGTCTTACCCAAGGGACGGTGCCTAGAAGTCCTTAAGGACTTCCTCACATCATCGTTTCTCTTCACAGTCCTTCTCAGTGGTCGGAAGGACAGGTCGTAGACGACAGACTCCTCCAGTCATAACACAGCTCAGTCCAGAGGTACGAGGGTCCTACCCTACGAGACAACGGAATTGTTTCTCAGGAGGGTCCCGTTTACGACGTGAGTCTTTAGTCGACTAACCTCCTTTGTTACGTCGGGAGGAAAGAAAGGAGGGTGACGTGAACCGAAATCTTTAGATAACAAAGAATATTTTGTTCCATGTTTCCATGTACTGTACCAACCTTAGAGAACCCTTACAATTTCGGACAATACTCTTCCGTACTTGACACAGGGACTTTAGTTCTCCCACCCGACCGGTGTCCTTCTCCAGTCTTAGGAAGTAAATGTCCACATCGAGGCCCTACAAAAGGGGAAAAGTGTTAACCACCATGTTCATTGGAAGGAACTCGTCTCGTCTTTTAGACGAACTCTCCCCGAGACACACAGGAACCGACGTTTGTGTTTAGTCAACTAGTTACCGAGAAACGAGTGGTAAGTAACCCCGTGAATGTATCAGGCCTGGAGTCACTGTTTTGGAGGTGTATCACCCAACCCTTGATCTTACCCCCTGTGTACTCCTATTAGAATTGACACGGGTACAAACAAAAGTAGAGTTCAGTCCCTACCCCCAACAATCGATCTTCATAGGGGCTGAGCGTAGAAAACTCTTCGTAAGCGATTTGGTCTCAGGACTTCCTTCTCTTTCTCCTTCTTGTATTAATGATGAATTTTAGTGTCCTACATAAAAAGCAATTAGTTAAGCGTGACGCAGAACCCTAAACTTTACCATACTACCTCGTGAAGATTTATTACAGATCATTTATACTTTACTCTAGAAGACTCTTCTCAATTCAAAAATGTCAGTGTAAAATAGGAGAGTCTCGTAATTTTACAACGGTACCTTCGTCCCTATTTCCCTTTGATTAAAAGAATTATCCGTCGACGGAGGATTCCCCATGGAATGTATTCCATGGAAAAGATTAATCTTTCAACGAAAAGATTAGACATCAATTGGTAATTTTTTTTTTAGTAGAGTCTTACATTTTATCAACACTTGTGATCTGTCATTACCTATCCGAAAACCACGAACTAAAAACCTGGAACCAAACATGGTCTTTTTCGGGGTCTCCCAACAATCTAGTAAAGAGAACGTCGGTATACTTTGTTCACTTTCTAAATTTCTCACTTGACGTCCTGACTAACTATTCTAACTCAGACCGACCACTCTTGTGTCGTTGTAGTCGTCCGTCAAAAGGGATTCTACTTGATTCAGAACACCTCTTCCACACAGACCACACTTCTTCCCAGACGAGTATTACTCGTTACTCTCTTAATCATCTTGGTCTCCCAGTTGGTTTCCTTCGGTTCATTTCTTGTCCTACAACTTTCAAAACTTTTTTCTCCTCTAGTTTTTATCTTTGTCTTCACCGGCAATGGTTTCTACCGGTACCCACTTCAGTCGAACTAGCCAAAATCGACTTATTAGCCTAGTTTCGGACCTTAGGTCCCCCTAGACCGACCTGGGTCGTGTCTTTGTTACTTCCAGTACCCCAGATTACTTCCTTTACCCAACATGATTCCCGAACCTTGTTCACTACCAAAACTTTAATAACTTTTAATTTATGTGGACCTACACAAATTGTCGACCTTTGAATTCTTACTTTATTTTAACTCCTTCCACTGAATTAAGATACTCAGATCCTGAGTAAAATACTGACCTCTCATGTACAACCTCTTCTTGGTATTTCCGTAGTGTTCGCAACCACAGACCCTGGGCGAGGTCACGGGCACTGTACGTTGGGTTCATAGTGTCGAGCCGGAGGAAGTCTCTTACCGGTCCAACGGGAAGAAGTGGGTTCGTCGGGTCGTCGGTGGTGTCTGAGTAAGAGAGAACTTATTAACTGTCTCGGAGATCGGACTACCAGTCTTGTGAACCCAAAAGTAAAACCTAAGAAGGTTAATGACTTCCACAGGGTACTGGAAAGGATTCGGAGACCCAGGGAGACACCATAGTAGTCCCACCTTGTTCATCGGAGACATAGGAGAAGACCAAGATACTCCTCCATACGAAGACCAGACCAAGAGACCTCCCCACACGACCAAACTCTTCTACGTCAATTAGAAAGGGGAAGAGATGGTATCACTTCCTCCTTTTAGACGTCAAGATCGGTACCTCTACCTCCCACCTGTCGAGGAGTTTTGACGGTCTTCGTAGATCAGTTTGGGGTTAATTACATTTAACAGGAATTCAAAGGAAGGTGAATATACAACGTGAGTCGTACAGTCATTGAATGTATACGGATGTACTATCTCGGACATAAGGACAAGGTAGAGTTTCTCAAAATTCAAAAACGAGAGAGAAGAGATGAAGAGGGGGAAAGACAATGTCCTTATCTTCACTACTGGTAAACTATGAATAATTGACTTTAGGAGGACGACTGCTACTAGTTCAAAGTCCAGAGGTATGACTTACTGTTACATCTCCCCGGGGTTTACCGAAAACCTGGTCTTGAAGGTTTTTATGGCTGACACCTACCCCTTTCTCCTGACTGACGGTCGACCGACTTATCTTGACTTCAGGGTTTCACGGAAAAGTATTTGAACTTACTACTTCTTGTCTCGTGTCAGTGGAGGACCCGTGATCACAGTATCTCGTCCCTGTCACTTTAGGACAGAACCACGAAATTTAATACTACCGTATAAAGTCTCACACATTTTGTTGCCATAAATTTCGGTACATAAACTTCTACACTCAAATAGTAGTTTATACCCAAACAGAATCTTCACTAAGAACCCAATTTTCTGTAAATAATTAGGTACCAGACGTGTTCTGTCTCTAACCAACGTTATGGTTGAATCTTTGAGTTGCGACCTTTTGATAATTCGGTACATTTCTAATGTGAATTTAGTTGTTTTTCTGGAGAACGTCACCTGTAAAGAACCGGACAAAAGGATACCAGAAGAGTCTTACTAGACTTCTTTGACAACCATTTCAGTCACCCTTCTTAACCTTTGTATCAGTAAACCTGTGGAACAGTGAACACGAGGAACTGACATGTGGGTCCTGTACACCTGTAATATGATGTCGTCACCAGTGAGTAAAATTGTGGACTTGAGGTGACACCACCCTTAAATGGGAACAGTTCGTTCCTTCCACCATAAAAAAAGGTTTTATTTAAATAAAAATAGTATTGTATACCTTGATAACCTGAAGGGACCACCGAGTCCGTCATTTCTTAGACGTTACACTCTTTGGACCCAAACTAGGGACCCAACCTTTCTAGGGGACCTCTTCCCTTGTCGATGGGTGAGGTCATAGGAACGGACCTCTTAAGGTACCTGTATCCTCGGACCGTCCGATGTCAGGTACCCCAGTGTTTCTCAGTCTGTGTCGACTCCAGATATGTGTTTTATGAAACGATTTGAATAGTAAAATCAATATTTGAAGAAATGAATGTTTTTTTTACAATGTAAGTTCAAAATTTAATTTCTGATAAATTGGGCACAAAGATCCCAGTAGAGGTACGTCTTAGTCACACGTTAATCGAGTGAATAAGTGGGGCTTATATGGGGGTCATATAGTAAATAGAGACTTATCTTAACGATAATTACGGCAAATATGTTAAACTTAACTTCTAATTACTACCAGAAGGTACGAGTACAAAAAGAAAGTAACCGAAAGTACAAAGGAAAATAAAGAAAAGGGAGGTCGACTTGTTTTGTGAAAGTCCTTCTTTTTAGAAAAAAGTTCCAATGAGATACAGACACCTTTGTAACAAAAGAGAGAAAATTTCTAAAATTTGTTAACAGTGGAACTGTTGAGATAATAAATAAACCTAAAATAACTTGTTATAAAAGAATATTGAGACGATTATCTGTATAGACCCTGTTTGGTAAAAGAAACGAAAGGATCCGAAGGTGAACCTCTCAAGTGACACTTTCAATCCTCTGAGTAAGAAAGACGGAGAACCAAAGTAATACCCTAGGGTCAAGAGTATCTTGTATGGAGGTACCGAACGTCACTAAAGGAGTTTCGGACTACATTGTAAGAATCCGGATAACTGAACCCAACCATTCTTTTCCAGTACCCACTGAAAGTGAAGTAACTTAATGATGATTAAAAAAAATTTACATGACAAAGAATTGTAGATGGATCACTTTTTAAGTCTAGTGTAGAGTTAGTTGAATGATAGACCAGAAGTTTTCCCTAACGAGTGAAAGAATTTTCGTCACTTCCTCTATCCCCCCGATTAAAAAACCTTAATTATTTATAAATACTATTACTGAACACTAATTCTAGTGAAGTACGTATCCAAATCAAGTATGGACTTGATAGAATCCCCAGTTGATAAAATTTCAATGACCACTTCTCATTCTAAAATTAATTCATCCTGAAAGTAATATCCTGAGAGGGAGTAACAGAGGTCGAGGAGGGGTAGTTCGGGGAGGGTCCTGAAAAGACCAGGGGAGTGAAGAGAGAGGTACGTGGGTGTGAAAGTAGTACACAAGTATGGTACAGATCTGTCGATTTTAGGGTCGAATGGGACATGAAACCACGGACCCGTTCAATGAAGGTCGAAGATTCACTACTTTGGAGTTGTTTGACATCCCAACCGTAAATTCAGTCCAGTAAGTACGCTTCGGACTACAACTTATAACTTTGGACTCGGTAAGAATCAAAAATAAAAGACGGGACAAACATAATTATTCATCAAGGTACCCTAGTACTCCCTCACTTCTACAATTCGGTAAATCAAACGGTCCCACGGACAGGAGGATGGTAGTAGACTCAGAGGAACCTGTCCAGTGTGGTCGGAACCAAAGAAGTAGACATTTCACCCCTAACGTCCCCAATTTACTCAGTTTACATTTCACTCACCCGTACTGAATATTCACGAGTCACTTATAATCTAGAAGGCTTTCGAAAAGAACACACCAGATGTATGCATGTTTAGATAGTGGACCCGTTCGGTCCTTCTAGAAATGAAACTTCTCTGGAGTGGTGTGTCAAAACCACTTGAAATAATCCGGAGATCCACTCATCTATGGGTGTAGGTAGAAACAGGACCTCCGTTTCTAGTTAAGTCACAGATTCCGAGTTCGTCAACACCTCCTCGGACACCTGGCGTTGTCGGATTTCCGGGACGGGAGCCCCGTTTCGACAGTCATCCTACCCACCTATTTCCAGGGGTTCCATGTGTTCACAGTGTTTAGGAGTCACGAAGTGGGACTCTGGGGAGGGGGGTGGGACATGGGTAGGAGTCGATCCTCGGGTGACGGAATTGGTTTAAACAGTCTTCCACACGTCATGTTTAGTCAATAACCACTAGACTACATTGTTTACACTTTTCCGTTCTTTCCCAGAAGTCCTTTTCTAAAAGGATTTTTGGAAAATCCTTCCAAAAGGAAGGAAGTCGGAGACGACTTCCGAGTGTAACATTGTTAACACCCTCCCCACGGACTGGGTGGGGAGTGGGGGAGAGTTCCTCCGGAGTCGAGTCGTAGAGTCCAACTACTCTTGTGTCACTGGGTTAGAGAACTAATGATCGGTCTGTGGAACACCAAGGACTCCCGAAGGGACATTTTTGTCGGGTCGTGACAAAGACTCCAAGTCCCAGGGACCTCAGTGACCCTTTCATACAAGGGGTTCACGGATGATACCAGAACCGGTACCTACGAGGTCGGTTATATTTCTCGACATTACGAATCTCCAGGCTAAGGTCGATAGACTTAGTGAGTCACACACCACCGGTGAAAAAGGTCGTTGTAACCTATTGATCTAACGTAAAACGATGAGAGATCAAGGTGTAAATAGAAGTACATTAAACTCGTTTAAAATAAAAAGATGGGGACTCAACTTCAAATTTATAGAGTTGGTGTCATAAGGTCACCGCACCTTAGAAAGAGATTGTTTATAGATCTTAAAGTGTATGAACACCTTGTACGTCTTTCATCGAGAACACACTGACCCACTAACTCCTGGAGTTTCTGTTTTAGGACTCGTACCGAAGACCTAGAATCCGTGATACCCTTCCTGTCAGTTGCTACCGTTACTCTTGACCATGATCTCCTCGCGACTTGTGAAGACGGAGGAGGGGGTAAAAAAAAAAAAAAAGATAAACTCTCCAAGGCTCGAGAGTTGTGACTGTTTTCCGTCGAAGAACCAACACACTAGACAGGAAAACTCTCCTGAAGTACGGACCAAATTACAAGAAGGGACTGTCAGAACTTTAAGAGATAAAAAGAAATTTCTAAAAAAAATATACATGGTAGTAATTTCAGAAATAACTTATACAATGTTATAACGAAGACTAAATACAAAACCAAAAAACCGGTGCTCGGTACACCCTAGAATCGATGGGTTAGTCCCTAACTAGAACGTGGGGGACGTAGTCCTCCGCTACAGAATTGGTGACTTGGTGGTCCCTTCAGGGTAAAGTTATACCCCGGAGTGTTCACTACGTCGTTTAAGACGACTAACCTGACCCATTGAGTCACTGATTGTTACTAATTTCGTATCGGAAAATCCTTTTCCGTGACATCAAAAAGAAGTTTTGTTAACTTTAAATTACTTTCTTTTCTTATTTCGACTTACCCTTAATAAAAAATTATCTTAAAACCTACGTAGTAAAAAAAGTCAGAGACTAAAACGTTTATTCACCGATACCCCACCGAGGAGTAGAGTATAGAAACAAAGTATCTAATTTGAAGACACCAACCACTATAACCGATTATAACAAAGGTATAGTGTGACCGTAAAACCTTGACCTGAAGAGTGGAACGGGTGAAAGAGACGTATGGGGGAAGAGGGGTCGTTACTTCTCAGAGTAAAAGGTTTAAAGGTGAAGTACAAAAAAGGAACTGTCTCTTAGCTGAATTCCATCAAGAAGATTTGATCTCGTGCAAACGGGTCAACGATATACTGGATGTTGGGCCGAGTTGTTTCGGGAGACCCTGGACGAGGAGGGTGACCTGTCAGTTCGTGAAAGAGGTTCGAGAAACGTCGGTAAATGTAAATCTTGCTTTCTGCCAGAAACTTACCCTTCGATATCTTAACAAATCGTACGATACATAACCTCTTTTATTGTATTATCGTGACCCTTTTGAAGTTCTACTTGGTTTGGAGGTTTGTCTGTGAGTTCAACAATCCCTTTTATTATGTTGAGTACCGACAAGAGGGTCCCCGAAGAAATGTCGTTTACTCCGACGTTTGGTTACCCACTTTTACTACCGGCCACAAAAAGAACGGTAGAGAGACGGTCTCTTGGTCCCTCACTTACTCTGTTATTTACCCGTGTCTACTTGTAAAGGTGTGGTCGACTACATTGTTCCTGTCGTTTTGAGACTAAAAGGTTTCTGGGGACCCTCGATACCCGACACCACCTACCTTCTCTGTTAAACAATGGTACTATATACAAAGAATCAAAGATTACTATGTATTTAATAGGGTACTCGGTACTATGTATGTCAAATCTCTCTTAAAATTTACTTTCGTTAAAAAAAAAGATCGTCGTGATTAACGGAGCGTCGTCATTCACTGAGTAGTGGACGACGGACACCCGACACCAGTAATGACAGAGGACCTCCTACTCGGCTACGGGGGGTTCTCTTCGAAAACGAAACTGTTTCACTTAAATGTAGGAGTGAAACCTCGGACGGCTCGGTCCAGATGTCTTCCTCTCTCATAATTGTCACGGAAAGTCTGAATAGAAATACACAAACATAGTAGGACACGCACAATAAATACTTTGTCCTACCACACAACCCAACAGGACGTACACAATAGATACTTTGTCCTGTCGCACAACTCAGTATCGAGAACCGACGGAAACCTCTTTTCAGTGCCTCGACTATAGTTACGAATTAGAGGTCGAACCCCGCCCCCCACCCCCCAACTTTCCATCTGAATCTATTCTTTGAACCTGTAAAGGATTACTGTCCAATTCGTTCCGTTCGACTATTCATGGTAATTAAAGTTCTTTACACCTATTTATTGTACACAGCTACTTTTCACCATTACGATAATTACTGATCTTAAGTCATGTACGAACAACTACAGTTTGTAACACGACCCTTGACTCCTACGTTCTTACTTACTGTACTAGGGACGGAAACACTTGACACCACAGGTCACCCTCCTTGTTAGTACAAGGTTCTATTATGTTCCAGTGGGTGTCATGACTTACTGTCACCTTACCGTCATCGAGGACTGACGGACCTCACATTAACCTCCGGAAAATTCCTCTGGATCTGATCTTGACTCTGAACTTATTATATAAAATAAACTGGTCTACCGACACTACCCCCACCCCCATCCCGAAGGACCTATTTTCCTTACCGTACCGTTACCGAATCTGTCGACTTTCTCTTGGTCTGTCTGCCCCTTTGATACAAAAGCCCACCAGTCTTATATCCAGTTACAACCCCTTTTAAAATTTTCTACTCTGAGTTCGTTGTTGTTTCCTTTCGAAATCTGGACCCTCGATGCACTAGTCTTTTACATCTTGACCCTTCCTACCTAACCCCACCACACTCTACTCGCTCTTTTAGTCAATTTTTCGACGATGTCAGTAGGTTTAATTTAAAAATTTTTTCACTACGACAATAGGACCTTAATTTGAGTTTTGTTCGTGTTCGTGTTATTCTTCCGACGAATTTTGACAGAGATTCCTTACATGGAGAGAGTATATGGACAAAACTGACGGACGTATACATATAAAAAACGAAAGAATTTTCTAAAGGGACGATTTACGACACAGTAAAGGGACCCTCAAATACGAAAATCTGACACGTAAATCTCCCTACCAGAGAAAAGTATTGAAGATAATAACTCTTCATATGAAGGATCCTCCTTACCCAACTTACGTATATAGATAGTATACAATAAAGAGGAAGGGTGTATAAATTTCTAATAAATAATTATTCTGACAGAGACGTAGTAGGGAGGGGTGGATGAGGTGTGTATGGTGTGTACGCATGTGAGACTTCGAATAGATAAGTACTGACAGAGGTAAAGTGGGAATGGGTAGAGGAGGTGTGTGTGTATATGAGACTTCGTGGGACTGGAACTGGTCGGAGTCAAATACAGACAGTTCCAACACTCTGGACACCCACACACTGAAGATTGTTTCGGTCGGACTGTAGGTATCAGACTTCGAATACCCAACGTGTGTCTGAAAGACCAAAGATAGAGGGACGGGGGATGGGTCCTGTTGGTACTTCTAAACCCACACACCAGTGTTTCCAGTCTTGACTCACACCGTGAACCCTTTCCTCCTACAGTGTCCTTTCTCGACCCTCCAGGAACCCAGCTACCGAGGAATCAGACCCCATCAAACACCTCGACCGCACGTCCCGCCACGTCTCCTCCCCTCGACTACCTCCCTGAGACTCCTCTTTGACACCACGAGTGGGGGTGACGGAACTAAACCTCCAGACATCACTTACATCAGTACAATCTTCTTACAAGAACCCGGGTCCCTCGGGCTCTGATCCCCTCCATTCCCCACCCTCTCAACGCCCGTCTCGTCCCTCCCACCGTACCGAAGGTAGAGTGTTTACTTCTTTTGTATCGCACATGGTCACGGGGTCACGTGGTAACGGAAGGTCTGGGACGTCTCTTCCAGTCGTCAAACACGACTCTGGTCGGGGTCAGCACGGAGGAAGTGTCAGATCACTTGAGTGAAGGACTCCTGGTCTCCACCTTCTGAGTTGTGAAGGAATTAAACGCCTCACCTACTCCTACAACCGCCCCAGTCTTGGGATAATTCCCAAAGGAGTGGAGAGTTTCAACCTCCAGTCCCCTCGGTTGGACCCACAACCTCCGCTCTCTCTTAAGAGCTTCGAGATGTGACTGATGGGACTCCCCGTGTCACCCGTCGGACCGAGCCGGAAATCCCCAAGTGGAGAACCGTACGAGTCTCCCGGTTTAGTACCGGAATCTCCACGACCTGCTGGTCGTTCTGTGACCCCGTTTAGTGGTACAGATGTCGACGAGGACGTGTCACTCCGATGGGTCGGACTCCGGTTATGACCCCTTTTACGTAACCACAAAGACCGGTCTGATTGTACCTCTGACAAACGATGTAGAAAAGAGTTCTTTCAGTTCAAAGACCTTGTCATAAATTCTTTGGCGTCATTGCCTGACTCCGTCCCTACCCACCTAGTCATTTCTAAGAAGATGATCTGAAAATCGAGGGAACGTATTTACCGAGGTTCAGGTAGACCTTTTCGACTCGTGCACCCTTCTCTACTGTCCGTCTACTCCCTTCAAACCCCACCCCCCCGTACCAACACTGAGTACCCACTACTGGGCCGAGTGGGAGAAAATGTGAAAAGAGACCCGAATCCCTCTGTGATTGAAGATCGGGAATACGTTTTATGACACAGTGTCAAAGATGCAAATAGACTAACTCTGTTTTCTCTGTTGTAAATAATGAGACGTGATTTTCATTTAGTTGATTTACCCTTATGGGCTATCTGTATAAAGATAGGATACCCGGAAAAGTTCCACCCTGTTAAGTTCACGTGTCGTCCGTCAAGTCTCCCATTCAATAACTCTATCTTTACTCAAATTCAGTTTATTTGATCAGGGTAGTTGGTCGTAGTAATTCTTCCACAGAATTTTTCTATTGATAAGTCGTGGAACATTGTTACGTCGGTTTATTTAAGGTCTACCTAATTTCTAAATTTGCACTTTTTACTTCTGACATTTTCTTGGTCTTTCTTTGTCTCTACTTATAACTAGACTAAGTTCTTCATCTCTCCAGAAAGACTCAAATTTCGACGTTTAGTTGGTATGTTCTTTTTAGTTCATCTAAATGATGTGTTTTTCGTTTTAAATATCTCTTAATTTTTACATTTGTTTTTTAAAGTCACGGGACCCTTTTTTCTTAACGGTGTATGAACTGACCGATGATAGGAATGAAACACTTCTTGGTAATGTTTAAAGACCTCCCACTCGGGGTTTCTCTTCCTCATTTAAAAAACGGAAGGACATAAAGTACCTATTCCACGAAGGGTGCACCAAGTCACCATTTCTTAGACGGACGGGGACGTCTTCTACGTCTTTTACGTCCAAGTCAGAGACGCAACCCTTCTATGTGACCTTATTCTTTAATGTTGGGTGAAGTCATGAGAACGGACCCTTTTAAGGTACCTGTCTCCTGGGACCGTCCAAGTCAGGTACCCCAGTGTTTCTTAGTCTGTGCTGACTTGTTGACTCTCGTAAAGTACATATATCGTTTCGAGGACTACTCATCGTTCGTGTCTTTCTTATCATATAAAAACTTTCCGATACAATGCCAGTTACGGATCATACAAGTTACGGATCGTTGTGTATAACAACGATGAGTAGGGTTGTTTGAATATCGAATGTATAGTCCTAAAGGTAAAATGACTTCTCTTTTGACTCGTGTCTAGTCCATTGTCTCGGACCAAAGTTTATGTTTAGAAGACTAGGTTTCGGGAGAGGGTGAGGGGAAAGAAGACGGATGGAAGATTTATTACGAATGACTTGTTTTGACTTGCCGTCTTTTTTACAAATTGGAGGAATTTCTCTTTACACTGAAGATAAAAGTTTGTTGTGGGACAATTCGTTGTAAGGAGGTTGAGTGTGTTATGGTCACGAATCACCTTTGCTTAGACAAAAAAACATCCCCTCAACTTTAGAGGTACCTTCGAGGGTCAAGAATGTGATTTAACGGTTCACTAAATTTTGTTCTACGAACTTTGGAGTCTTAGTAATAGACATGATGTCCGTATTATTTCGACTCTTATGTCTCTCCAGTTCCTTGAGCACGTTTCAGTGTGTTGTCATTGGTGGTCACGACCCTGAGCCTGAGTCCGTCAGGTAGAAATCTCGACCGATCTCGTGTTCCAACTACATTACAGTGCTTCTATTACCTCCATTCATTCTAAACTTTTCCTATTTGACCCGTGTAGTCTGCTTTTCTCTATTTTTAATTTCGATATTTGGACAACACACACACACACATACACATTCTTAACACTTTTATTCTCGAACTATCCCTGTAGAACCCACAGACCCACACAGGAAAAACTGGAATATAGATAAAATTTTAAAAAAGTTGAATTTTACGTGTGTCCGTCTCACTAGTAGGGGAGGGAGGGTTGGGAGAAATACAGTTGGTCGTACCCTCATGACCAATTACCTAGTTTCTGTTGTACGGGTGTGAATCTTTGCATGAGTTGATCGAGAAAATTTTTTTTCTTTTACTTTTACTTTCTCTATTAACGTAGGTGATCCCATCTCAATGATCGTACACGTTATTACTTAGTGATCTGTCAACACTAACTTTTTTCTATCGGTGGGGTATTTAGAGCTGAGTCGTGGAGAAAGTAGAGTGACCGGTCTTCGGTCCTCTCGTCCAAATTTTCCACAAATTATAGTGAGTACATGAAAAGTACGGAGTCATGTCATAAACTAGTGACCGTTTCAGTTTTCATAGAAAACCTTTTTATGGGACTTACTCCACGTGTACGTTGAAGACTGAAACTCAAGTCAAGTCAGGTCAGCGAGTCAGCACAGACTGAGAAACGCTGGGGAACCTGACCCCGTCCAGTCCTTCGTTGTCAATCTTGACCTGTACCTTGTTGTCTGACCAAGGTTTATCCTTTTCCTCACGCAGTTCCGACATATAACAGTGGGACGAATAAATTGAATATACGTCTCATGTAGTACTCTTTACGACCCGACCTTCTTCGTGTTCGACCTTAGTTCTAACTTTATAGTCCTCTTTATAGTTATTGGAGTCTATACGTCTACTGTGGTGGGAATACCGTCTTTCACTTCTCCTTGATTTTTCGGAGAACTACTTTCACTTTCTCCTCTCCCTTTTTCAACCGAATTTCGAGTTGTAAGTCTTTTACTTCTAGTACCGTAGACCAGGGTAGTGAAGTACCCTTTATCTACCCCTATGTCACCTTTGTCACAGTCTGAAATAAAAACCCCCGAGGTCTTAGTGACGTCTACCACTGACGTCGGTACTTTAATTTTCTGCGAATGAGGAACCTTCTTTTCAATACTGGTTGGATCTATCGTACAACTTTTCGTCTCTGTAATGAAACGGTTGTTTACAGGTAGATCAGTTCCGATACCAAAAAGGTCACCAGTACATACCTACACTCTCAACCTGACACTTCTTTCGACTCGCGGCTTCTTAACTACGAAAACTTGACACCACAACCTCTTCTGAGAACTCTCAGGGAACCTGACGTTCCTCTAGGTTGGTCAGGTAATACTTCCTCTAGTTGGGACCTTAAAGAAACTTCCCTTAGTACGACTTCGACTTTGAGGTCATGAAACCGGTGGACTACGTTTCACAACTGAGTAACCTTTTCTGAGACTACGACCCTCCCTAACCCCCGGCCTCCTCTTCCCCTGCTGTCTCCTACTCTACCGACCTACCGTAGTGACTGAGCTACCTACACTCAGACTCACTTGAGACCCTCAACCACTACCTGTCCCTCCGGACCGCACGACGTTAAGTACCCTAGCGTTTCTCCACCTGTGCTGACTCGCTGACTTGACTTGACTTTGGTAAACTCTCTACCAATATATATAATACGGGAAAATACGGAATTTTGAAGTCGTACATAAAGGATTCTAGTTCTTATCGGAGAATATGTGTTCCTATACCCGAAGGGTTCACCGAGTCACCCATTTCTTAGACGGACGTTACGTCTTCTATGTCCTCGACACACAAACTAGGGACCTAGCCCTTCTAGGGGACCTCCTCCCGTACCGTTGAGTGAGGTCATAAGAACGGACCTCTTAGGGTATCTGTCTCCTTGGACCACCCATGTCAGGTATCCCAACGTTTCTCAACCTGTGTTGACTTCACTGATGCGTACATGCGTGTACGTACGTGCACATGTGCTATATAACATGTGGTGGTCCTTATATCGGTTATAAAACTTTTTGATATTTACCTCATATTGAAATTTTTAACACTCAGTGATACAACATGTGGACTTTGAATATACATAACATGTAGTTGATACAAAAACAACAGGACACAATGTAAATCGGGGAATTAAACCTAAACAACTACAAAGGAGTACTAATGTATATCCAATTTATGAAAACCGTCCTTCCGGTGTTTCCGTAACGTCAAAGTAGGAGTTCCATAGATAGATCTCCACGTACTATGACGACACGAGAGTACCTACTATAGATAAACCTGGTGGGACAGTTCTACAACAGGAGAAGGAGGGAGTAGTATCACCTGTATTTTTGTGTCTTGAGTTTAGAGGTCTACACTCCTCGGATGTACTACTGACAGGACCGGCGACACGAGTCTTAGGTAAACACGCCTCTGGGGTGACTGACGAGACCGGTGACCCGCTTAGGTCGTTGCTAGTGTTCCGTCCGGGTAAAGACGATCTACCCGTGGGGAGACTATCGCAAGGTAGTCAGCCTGACTTAAGGAGGACCTTGACCCGACGTAGATTCTGAGAGGGTGGACTGTGAAATAGAAGAGGAGGGAGGAGTACTCCAGTCTGGTCGTAACAGACTGTCGAGAGGGACGGAGGAGACCGAGTGAGGGTAAAAGGGGAGTATCGGTGTCGGAGAGTGGGAGGGATGTTTAAGAGAACGTAAAGGGTAGAACAGAACCGTAGACGGAGAACTTCCCAGGTTTGATGTGTCATTATACCTTTCTTCACTAATTTTTGTCCATCATTCCACTTCTAAACCCTGACCCAATTCAGTAGGGACCACTTCCTTCTCCTATAGTAGGACTCACCGTCCACCCCCTGTGTATCAGAGACTGTGTTCCACCACCGGGTCCATGGTTTCTAAAGTGACAACCACTGGACCCCCACGCAGGACCACCAGTACTTACGGTAACGTCGACTCTACTAAGTCCTAGGAAGTCTCTAAATCTTCTATACCGCTCTTCCTACGAATATTTCTGTCTAACGAAGATTCAACTGACTGGCAGACGTTTCCCTACTCTTTGATTCCCGACTCTTCTTCATCAATTTCCGGGTCACACTTAGGCTCCACAACCACCATCGATTGTTTCTCCTGGACTAGAGGAGTTCACGTTCTCATCTATCTGACTCGACTCCTAACTTCTGGGACAAATCGTCCGAAAGAATGGGAATAAGATGCTTTCACCTCCGAGTCTCTCTGCCTCGTTGAACGGAAATAGGTGGGTCGAGAGTTGAAAAACTGTCCAGTCGTATGGAACAGAAAGACGTGAAGGTAAACACACTTAGGTACCTGAAATGTCATTTTCTTCCACCGGCAACCAAAGCCCCCCTCGTAAGGACATAGTATACGTGACGTATAAGGTAGAGTGGGGAAGAAGTGTTGTTAAAACTGACGGGAAAAAAAAAGCAAAAAACAAAAACGGTCTGAGTACGAGAGGTCGAGTTCTTAAGTCCCTATGGATTTATTCTCACTGCACTAGCCAGTCTACAAAATTAGTCCAAGTATTCTCGATGTTTTGGTTGTTGATTCTTTTTTGTGAAGAAATGTGATTTGTGACTTTGTTCAAAAGGAAGAGAAACCACATACATATTGAGGTCACATACACAAAGGTCCCTCTCTTTCCACTTATCACTCTTAATAAAATGACCCGGTACTAAATGAATGTAAAAACATTGATATATTTACCCTCATCAAAATGAGAATTTGTAATCATTTTCGTGTTATTGCTCATTAACTCTAAAAATGTCTGTACAAGTTCTTTGCCACCTATTTCGAAAGATTATGATTGTTGGGTAGGATCCTGGTACCTAAATATTATTATGGTATGTCAAGGTATCATGATTTACAAATGTTCCCCAAAAATGTATGTAATAAATTGAAGTAAGAGTGTTGTTAGAATATGATCTATCTCGTTCAAAATAATAGGAATAAAATATATACCTCTTTAATACAAGAAAGTGTTTGGTTTTTTGATTTATTTCAATTAATTTTACGGGTACGTAATATTCTTTACCTAGACTTTGGACCGTACTCTCCTTGAGTCAAAGACTTTGATGGATGACAGGACGGACCTTTGAAAGTAAGAAAGTATTAAAAATTATAAATTATACAATTTTATTAACGACTATGTGATTTCAGTCACAGGGGTTGGACGTCTCTCGGGAGTGAATTTAGATATAAAGGAACACGACGAGAAACGTTAGTCCTAAATTATTTATTTTGTCATGATCGTGAGTTATACTAAACGAAAAAATTCGTCGAATTTTAGAAAATCTAAGCATACCAAATTAAATTTTCCTCTCTGTCTTCTTAGTTTGTCATTAAGATCTAGACTAAGTAGACCCTCTACCCTATCTTTCCCCAATAATAAAAAAAGGTTATCCTTATGAGAAGATTTCAAACGTGTCCTTCTGTAAAAGTATCCGTTTTGGCGGGGAACAAAAAAATTCGTTTCAGAAAAGAACCTCTTATGTATACGCCACTAAGAGAAATAAAGTTTATTGTGAAAAACGGAAGTCCAGAGAACGACCCATAAATATCTCAGAAAGAAAGCCAATTAGAAACGGATGGTATATAAAGAATAGTAATACTGAATTTATAAAGAGTAAGTTTATCGTACACCGACCTAAACAACCGAGTTAGTTTCATAGATATATATTTGACCTATCAAATAAAACGAATATAACGACACTGTTATTTACATAAACTTGTATAGACATGTTAGGATTAAAAACAAAAAGTATTTAATACGAGACAAAAGGAACAAAGAAAGGAGGATAACCTAATTACCTTACAAAGAAATAAGGGAAGATAAGGAAAAGAAAACCATAAATGAGAATTGAAAACTTAGAAAATGGACTGAATCTTGTCAGAGTTCAATTAGTTTTAGAACTACACAGAGAAGTTATCGTAATCTTGCAACCTAGAAATCAAGGTCCAGTGGAAGTAAAAGGTAAATGACACACAGAATGTACTAAAAGAACAGATCATTAAATAAAGGAAAACGATGGAGGGAAGGGAGTAATTAATACTAAAAATGAATAACAGACCATGTCTGTTACAAAGGTATCATCTTTACAAGAAACGTTTGGTGAAGGAGAAAGACCCAAATTAAAGAAAGAAGGAACTCATCGAGAAATTAACTCAGAGTTAGAAGTAAACTTTTTGTAAAAATACAAAAGTATACATTGAGTCAAAAGTTATGCATTGAGAAATGGCCTTTGAGTTAATTTACCATTACCATAAGGTGACATGATCAGATAACAATAACTCTTGACAATAATCACATTTATTAGACAGAAAAGAGTTACCACCGAAAATTCTAAATGAGTAGAAATGATGAAGTCACACACACACACAAATTTTTAAATGAACAAACTCTTTCGACACGAAGAACTTAGTTTTTACGTACAGAAAGAAGTTGACTTTTTATGACTTAGTAATCAAATTTTTGTTATCATAAAGAAAGACGGGTAAGAGAGAATAGACGGAAAGACTAATGTTTGGACAACTTGAAAGAGAAAAACCATAGAGGATTAGAAAGAAATTTCCGAAAGGACCACCGAGTCACCATTTCTTAGGCGGACGGTTACGTCCTCCGGACTAGGAGACCTTTTCCTTTACAGTTGGATGAGGTCATAAGAACGGACCCTTTAGGGTACCTATCTCCTCGGACCGTCCGATGTCATGTACCCCAGCGTTTCTCATCCTATGTTGAATCACTGATTTGTTGTTGCTAGACAGAAAGTGTAAAATTAGAGGAAATAAAAAAGACGATGTCACCATCGAGTCGACCATTTCTTAGGTGGACGTTACGTCCTCTGGGGTCAAGCTAAGGACCCAACCCTTCTAGACAACCTCTTCCCTATCCGATGGGTGAGGTCATAAAACCCCGAAGGGAACATCAAGTCGACTATTTCTTAGACGGATGTTACGTCCTCTAGACCCAACCCTTCTAGGGGACCTTTCCCTTTCCGATGGGTGAAGTCATAAGACCGGACCTCTTAAGGTTCCCGACATATAAGGTACCCCAGTGTCTCAGTGTATGCTGACTCGTTGAAAGTGAAACCACCGAGTCTACCATTTCTTAGGCAGACGTTACACCCTCAGGACCCAAGGTAGGGACGTAACCCTTCTACGGGATCTCCTGCCGTACCGTTGGGTGAGGTCATAAGAACGGACCTCTTAGAGGTACCTGCCTCCTCGGACCACCCGGTGTCAGGTACCCCAGTGTTTCTCAGCCTGTACTGACGTGTGTCGTGTCATATATTACTTAAAGAAATCTTTATAGAAAGTCAAGTAATTAAGAGAAAAGTCACCAAAATTTTAAAAACAAGTTCACCAAGTAACTCAAGAAAAAAAAAGATAACGTCCCTGAGGCAAAAAGTAAGGATCTACAAGGAAAACCAAAAGAAAAACATGACTAAATAAAAGAAAAATCTCACAGAACGATATACAAGTTGTAGAACGTACTCGACTAGAGTATTCTACATTTGTTTTATATTTACATTGTAAAGAGAATTAAGGGTAAATTTGAACTACGTACGACTCCGGAAAAGGGACGGAAAACCCACTTCAGTATGTGTTCAGAGTATTTATAATATCAATAGTAATCTATTAATCCGTAGGACACTAATGAAAATCTGTGTTCTTTTTACTATTTTTCTGTTGAGTTAAAATTCTGTTCGTGTTGTGAACTTGTCTTTAAAATTCTTATATTTACTTACGATTATTCGTGTACTTTTCTACTACTTTTCAGTGGTCTCTTTGTATTTTGACGGTACTCTGTGGTGAAGTGTGTGTGATATTACTAGTTTTAATCTCGCTGTTTCTTTTGGTCATAACCGCTTTTCACTTGGTTAGCTCTCAGAATGTATAACGGTTTTTCACAATTTACCATGTCAGAAAACCTTTGCATAAATAATTAATGACAAGGTACTGAGTCGTTAAGATGAACACCAAGAGATGCGTTTTCTTTACTCTTGTACACAGGTATTTTCAGAACATACCGTCATAAGTCTCGTCAGAATAAATATCATCGGGGTTTAATCTTTATCGTGTTTACAGGTAATTGTCCACTTACTTATGTAAAAAAAATATAGATATGTCACCTTACGATGAGTTGTTGTTGTTTTCGTTACTTGATGACTATATCGTTGTTGACCCCACTTACAGTTTTCACAATTCGACTTACTCTCTTCGGTCTATGTCGTATACTAAGACAAATATACTTCAAGATTTTGTTTCTTTTGATTCTGGATCACTAGCTTTAGTCTTACAGCCCCTAAGTGACCTTTTCCCGGGTTCTCTTCAAGACGAGAAGAAAGAGGTAGAAAAAATCAATCTGCAAATCCAGTAACTAAAAACTTGAAATAAAGAAAGATTATAGTCATGAATTTCGATTTATAACAAAACCGACGTCGGGTATTTAAAACCATACATTACAAAGGTAATAGTAAGTCAAGTTTTATAAAAGATTTAGGAGAACACTAAAGAAGAAACTGGTTATCCGATAAAAGACGTATAACGAATTAAATATCTATGAACCCCTAAAAGATCCATAGAAAAACAATGACCGAAGATTAACTAATGGTAAAACAGGTCCCTTAATAGAGTCAGGGGAATCTAAGTAACTTTGAACAACATACTAAGTCTTTTACCAGATTGACACTGCCAATGTACACGTGAATTTTTATGTACATAAAACATCAACCTCCCATATTACAAATTATTTACGGTTGACCCAGTCCAACCAACTATCACAACAAGTTTAGTAGATATTAGACTAAAAAACAGATGGACAATATATTAATGTCTCTTTGTGTACAATTTTAGAGGTCGATACTCATACTTAAACAGATAAAGAGGAAAGTCAAGACAATTTAAAATAAAGTATGTAAAACTTCAAGACAATAAACTACTTACCTAGGAAAATTGAAGTACTTTATTGGGACGAAATAAAAGACCATTATTAGAGTAGAAATTTTTTTAATCATATGATAGAGAACGATTAAAAGTGAAGTTAAACTCTATACATGCAATAATGTAAATATCAACATTTCTGACTCACTCTGACCGGTTCAAACATATTGATCACTCGTGATTTTCATTTCGTATGATTTCAATCGACTCGTATCATCTCGTATGATTTCAAAAACTCAGACTGTCTTTCAGAAGTTTCAATATCGATGAAATTACTTATATCAGAGGATACTATTTCAAGATATTTTACAGAAAAATTTTTAGAAAAACCGAAAGTGTTATAAATCGATAAATTATAAATAAGGATGTACGTACTTAGTAATAAGAATAATTATAAGTACGGAGAGAGTAACAAGAAATGGAGGTGACATAAGTAAAGGTGGTGTTATGTTATAATGGTTTCATTCGATGTAGGGTCTTTAATTTTCCTTCGGCTCTTAACTCGAAGAATTTTTTTATATAAGTTAATATCCTTTTATTAAATAATACTGTAAAAGAACAGACAATCCTTTTTTATAAATAATTACTGACGTTTGGGTTCATATTTTAATACACTACACTAATAATGTTACATGAAGAAAGTATTTTAGTATCTTAGGATAACATAAAATATAATTTAATAAACAAAATTTTGAAGAGGTGTAATTTTTTCTTACTTTTAAAGAGAACTAGAAGATACAACTTACTTAGTTAAGAGACAAAATTTACCTGATTTCCAATTAACGAGTTTAGTGAAGACCTCAGATAAGTATAGAATCAGAAACACAATAATAAGTTTAATATGGTTTTGTAATTTATAATTGGGTCGGTCACCGATGCTTTAGGTCAACTTTGTTAGTTAGGACCTCTATTCTTACAATCCCAGTATAATGTCGTAAGAAAACGTTTTGTTCCTTTTTATAAATCACGCACCTTACGTCTTTTAAGATTGTTCTAAATAAATGTTGACAAACGAAAAGGAAAAAGTCCAAATGATCTTATTTATAAACACGTCGACTTTCACAACGACCAGCGTCCAGGAACTACCGAAGGGTCCCTTTTATACATCACCATCGAACTCACAGTCCAAACCCTCATCTTCGACCGGATAATGCATTCCACAAGAGTAACAGATACGTACCGAAGTCGAAACGGACGGATGAGGGAATCGTGGAGTGACACCGACTTATGTGCGTTGGAGGTACTACATGAGAATTTCAATAGAACCACAGTATACGTGTGTAAAGAGTCTTACGTTTGAATCCGTCCGTTTGTACATTGATAAAAGGATTTTCACATAGATTTTAGATGGAACTTGGAGGATAAAGATAGTGACTGTCCGTTGAAGTAGTCAGAACCAGTAAACTTCAATTATGAATCCAAAGACGGGGAGGGTAAAAGAGGGATGGCGCCGTTTATTCAGGACTTGTCTGAATAATCACAGGTTCACAACCCCATCTTACTCACCCACTACTTGTGTACCACATGGAAGAGAATTCTCCATTCAGAAACCTAGGACCGAGTCAAGGACCATATGGGTGACGGTCCTAAAGGGAAGTGCATGAAGAGGTATGTCTTGACTGAAGTCACAACAAGACATAGTCAGACCCTGGGTGTTTTTTGAGTCTGTCACCCAAGTCAAGGAGGATACAGATCGACACGGTACAGTGGTCATGACGACAAGGCAATAGTGGCGTCGTACCTCGTGTCTCCGTTCTCACAAAGAATGGGTTCAGAGTCTACCTGTCGTCCCGTGTCATATAGAGATGGACATAATTACTCCTATTTAAGTCAATACGACACCACCGTTTACGAGGGGTTTAGAGTCCCCGAATTTCCCTGTTTCCAAATAAAGAGTGAACATACAGTGAGTGACGACCAAGAACGGGAGAAGTGAGAACCCAGGTCCAACTACCTTGACTGAGACAGACCCTATGACGACTATAGTCTCGTCTCCTTCTCTCTTGTCCCACTTGAACCAAGACCGATCATCGTGTCGAGTGGGAAATAACTGGTTTCTTCAGTTTACCTATTCGTCTCTTGATATTAATAAGGGGTCTTTTCCCCGTCGAATACAAAAATTTATTATGGCAGATGGTGAGATTAGGACCCAAGTATTGGTTTCCCTTCCTAGATAGAAAGAGATTATTAAATCGGACTCCTTACCACTCTTCAGTCGTGGAAGTACGAGTTCCTATAGTCATAATGCAAAGGAGAAGAATTCAAGAGGAGAGGTCAGTTCCTCCTGGAATAGATCAGAAGTCCCTCCTACCAGACCAAGAAGTAGACAAAGGAAAATCAACTAACGAATACCCTTTTAAAAAATACAAATCAAAGAAAGTCGTAAATCGGGAAACTTCTAATTCTCGTGGGTTGAAAACGTTTAGTGTTTAGACTCAGGTTCCCCGTAGGATCAATAATACCAAAATATTACATAAAAGTATAGACGATTTGGTTAGACTAATGTATCTGGTGTCGGAACAGATTGAGTTATTTTGATACTCGGTAAGTACATCCCGGTAGGTTCCACCTGTCCACTATCATCTCTTAAGACTTTTTTGCACCAGGTGACCTCTTCCCTTACCGTTTGGTGAAGTCATAAGAACGGAACTCTTGAGGTACTTGCCATACTTTTCCGTTTTTCTTTCCGTTTTTCTACTTAAGGGGTTCAGTCATCCACGGTTTATACGATGACCCTTAGTCACCTCTTTATTGAGGTCTTTCTTACTTTCCTACCTTGGTTTCGTTTTTGTTGTAGGTCAACACCTACACTGACCACTACCTTCATTTCACACTACGACATTTCTCGTTATTACGTATCCTTGGACCTTACAATCCAGGTACTTAGTTCCGTTTAACCTTCACTAGTTTGTCCTCTACCGTTCTCACTTGTAGTTGTAAAATCCTTAGTCGTTTGATTTTACCTAACCGTACCCACTTAAATTGAGTCTACTTGTAATATAGATGATAGCACCCGTGCTTAGGGAATCTTCTTTACCTTATCGGTAGTATCAGTTGTTTTCTTAGGCTTTACGTCATGAACCTACGTTAGAGTTTTCGCTGTCTTACTAGAGACAAGCAAAGGTTCCGTATGGTAAGTTATGGTGTCATTAGGTTCAAATACGGGGTTGGTCATTACGACTTCTTCGACTTCAACTTGCCAAGATACTTCTGGATGTTCTGGAAGATCTTGATCGTGGTTTTTTCTACATGAAAAGTAACATTCCCTGACCTTACGTTTTCGTCCTTCAGTTCTTTATGGACCTCCTTGTCCGTGTAAACTGGAACGTCATGTTTTACTTCGTCCAGTTTCCGATTGTCTCAAAACGGTTCTCTTGCGTGACCAGTATTGTTTGTGGGAGAACGTTGTTCTGTTCTCTTCTGAGATGTGTACCTGTAACGGTCTACCAGTTACGACTTTAGTCTAACTAATATAAGAAACGTCGGTTTCTACCTCTTCGACATATGTCAGTCGTTTTTGTTCTGACCCTCGACTGACACCGAGTCTAGTACTTGAGGAATAACGGTTTAAGTCTGAATTTAACTTCTCTCGTCCCTTTTGGTGATCTGGTAAGTCCATGCTGGATTTAGTTTAGGGAATCTTAATATGTCACCTTCACTGTTTATCTAAGGTTCCTAATCTAGACTATCTGTCTCACGGACTTCTTGATACTTGTCTCCAAGTAATGTAACATGTCCTTCGTCTCTAGTTCTGGTAGGGGTTCTTTTTCTTTACGTTTTTCCGTTTTACCCACAGACTCCTCTGGAATGTTTATCGATACTTATTTTCTCTTCGCTTTCCGTTTCCTCTTTTCTTTTCTATATGGGTAAACTTACGTCTCAAGGTGTCTTATGGTTTCTTTCTATTTCGGAAGGAGTCGTTAGTTACGTTTCTTTATCTCCTTTTGTTATATTACCCTTTCAGATCTCTAGAGAAGTTCTTTTAATCTATATGGTTCCCTTCTAAAGTACGTTTCTACCCGTGTTATTTCCTGTCTTTACCATACCTGGATTGTCTTCGTCTTCTATAATTCTTTTCCACCGTTCTTACGTGTCTTTTGATATATTTTTTCTAGAAGTTCTGGGTCTATTAGTGTCACCACACTAGTGAGTGGATCTCGGTCTGTAGGACTTTACGTTTCAGTTCACCCGGAATCCTTCGTAGTGATGTTTGTTTCGATCACCTCCACTACCGTAAGGTCAACTCGATAAAGTTTAGGACTTTCTACTACGACACTTTCACGATGTAAATTATACGGTCGTTTAAACCTTTTGAGTCGTCAACGGTGTCCTGTCCTTTTCCAGTCAAAAGTAAGATTAGGGTTTCTTTCCCTTAGGGTTTCTTACGAGTTTGATGACGTGTTAACGTGAGTAGAGTGTGTCATTAATTCACGAGTTTTAAGAGGTTCGGTCCGAAGTTGTCATACACTTGACACTTGAAGGTCTACAAGTTCAACCTAAATCTTTTCCGTCTCCTTGGTCTCTAGTTTAAAGGTTGTAGACGACCTAGTCGCTTTTTCGTTCTCTCAAGGTTTTTTTGTAGATGCAGATGAAATAACTGATACGGTTTCGGAAACTGACACACCTAGTGTTACTTGACACCTTTTAAGACTTTCTCTACCCTTATGATCTGGTGGACTGGACGGAAGACTCTTTAGACATACGTCCAGTCCTTCGTTGTCAATCTTGACCTGTACCTTGTTGTCTGTTCAAGGTTTATCCCTTTCATCATGTAGTTCCGACATATAACAGTGGGACGAATAAATTGAATATACGTCTCATGTAGTACTCTTTGCGACCCGACCTACTTCGTATTCGACCTTAGTTCTAGTGACCCTCTTTACAGTTATTGAAGTCTATGTGTCTACTGTGGTGGGAATGCCCTCTTTCGTTTCTTCTTGTTTTCTCGGAGAACTACTTTCACTTTCTCCTCTCACTTTTTCAACCGAATTTTGAGTTATGAGTCTTTTGATTCTAGTACCGTAGACCAGGGTAGTGAAGCACCATTTATCTACCCCTTTGTTACCCTTGTCACTGTCTGAAATAAAAACCCCCGAGGTTTTAGTGACGTCTACCACTGACGCCAGTACTTTAATTTTCTGCGAACGAGGAATCTTCTTTTCAATACTGGTTGGATCTGTCGTATAATTTTTCGTCTCTGTAATGAAACGGTTGTTTCCAAGTAGATCAGTTTCGATACCAAAAAGGTCATCAGTACATACCTACACTCTCGACCTTATATTTCTTTCCACTCGTTGCTTCTTAACTACGAAAACTTGACACCACAACCTCTTCTGAGAACTCTCAGGGAACCTGACGTTCCTCTAGGTTGGTCAGGTAGGATTTCCTTTAGTCAGGACTTATAAGTAACTTTCCTGACTACGACTTCGACTATGAGGTTATTAGACCGGTGGACTACACTTCTTGACTGAGTAACCTTTTCTGGGACTACGACCCTTTTTAACTTCCACCCTCCTTTTCCCCTACTGTCTCCTACTCTACCAACCTACCGTAGTGACTCAGTTACGTGTACTCAAACTCATTTGAGGCCCTCAACCACTACCTGTCCCTCCGTGCCGCACGACGTCAGGTACCTCAACGTTTCTCAACCTGTACTGACTCGTTGACTTGATTTGACGTTCGTTCTAGGGGTAATACTAAAAGTTTTAACCAGTGAACCATGTTCCTATTTTTATACGTCTTCATTCATCACTACCCTAGTTTTAGATTCTTCATGACTATAAAAACTTACTAAGTATGTACAGTATACTCTACCAAATGAGTTAAATTTACTTCAAATCTAATTACAACTAAAAACTACAAAACCATAAAGCTTGATAAGGACACTGAAAGGACACCGAAAGGTGAACTTCAACGTCAACTCTCTCTGAGATGTACCGGTAGTGGAAGGAACACGGAAGATAGAAGAGAAAACCAAAGAAATCTTTGCTGGAAAAGAAGTCCGAAAGGAGTCTTGGAAGGTCTAGTCAATAAAGTCCATGGTGACTGTAGAGTGAAATATCGACGGTAAGGTGAAGGAATATGGTAAGTGGACGAAATTCGCAGTCGTAACGATTAATCCCGTCTATTCGTTTTAACTTGCCACTAAGTCAAGTCTATGAAGGGTTTCCATTCTTTCTGTTTGGATACTCGGGGACGGGATATGAACCTCCAGATTCGACTCGACCCCCGACTCCTTGTCCTCGGAGAAAAGTATTCAGGACTCTCCTTATTCGGGACGGGTACAGGGTAAAACGAAGAGTAGTACCGTCGACCGACTGGACCAAAATCAAAACAAACGAATAAATAAATAAAACGTCGTAAAGAAGGGACGGTTCATTTACGACCGACTGTGTTCGAGAGGTTCCAGCATTGACAAGAAGGTCGGTAGTGATAAGGTAAGATAGTTCATAACATCTTAGGTAGGGGATGTCACCGGACGGAAAGGGGAGTATCTTTGTTACAATATTTAGAAACCCAGAGGTCCTTGTATTTGATCTGGTCAAACATATGTCCTTCGACTAGTCATTTACAAACAACTTTTTCAAAACTTACTAAAAGGTCGGTCACTAGAAATTCCGTTTCGTATAGGAGTCCGAAACACAAATGGTAAAAAACGACAATTAAAATTAAACCAAAATGACTAATTTTTTTTTAAAAAAAAAAACCATCTTTTCACTCTATGACATCCGGGATGTTCCTAAATGTCTTAGACCAGCTATTAGGGAGGTGTTTTGATCTTAAATCTCGGTGTAAACAGAGAAATGAACGGGAAACGCAGGATAGAGGAAAAAGGACAAGGACGGATATCCAGTTATTTGATCGACAAGAAGGACGGGGTAGGGGAGACGTATAGAAAGAGCGTAGTGAAGGAACAGAAGACGAGTCTAAATAATTTTTGGTAGATCAATCTTACAGAAAAAGGAAAACGTTGTGTCAAGTGGTAGAAAGGAAGAGGAAAGAGGGAAAATTCCTAAGTATGAAGTTTCCATTAGTGTAGACCCAGATGTTCTAGGGACAAGGTGAAACGCAACGAGGTCAAGTCCTTCAAGGGTTCAATGTTGTATTACTCAACGGTTTTAGGGAAACGATTATTCAACAAACCTTGAACCTTGTTTAAAGAGTCGTTTTTCTTCCAAGATACTCCATAAATGTCAAGGGTCAGGTCGGACGTTCAATGAGTGAGTTGTATGATGTCTAAATAACTCAGTTCGTAAACCATTCACGACCACCAACTCTTAAAGACACAAATGGTGTGACGGGAAGTCGTGACAATAGACTCAACTCGACAAGTGAGGGGACCGGAGTAAGAGTATATATAGCAGACATTCTCAAAACGAACAAGACCATTTGTACTAGAAATCGTGATTGACGTTCAACATAGAGAGATATATGTTAAGTAGACATTCTGTGGTGTCAGCAAAAGACGTGTGGGTCTCCTTCGTTGCTATAAAACCCGTGTACAACTACTTGTATATTGGGTTAGAGATACTTTCAAACTTCGTGTGATCCGGATGGCCTACTCTAGGTAACGTATTTCTTATTTTGTAATAATAAACGTCCCCCTCGTCTTAACGAAATTACCATTCTCCCTTCAATAGTAGGTCTAACAAAGGACCCTATACTAAGGGTCAATCGTATGTTTTCCTGGGTTATAGTCGTAACTTACTACTTACTTACCGTTTCCCAATGTCCTTCTGAAGAGGAGAAGACAGACCCAAAGGGTTCCAAAACTTCGTACTCCTCCTTCCTGGAGTTAAATGGCATAAAGGGAGGACACACCAGTGACCCTTTTGCGCTGAGAGACGTACAGACACGGAAAATACGAAACGTCTGAAATCTCTCTTGTTTCAGAAGTACTGTTTGTAACAAAATGAAACGTGGAAGGAAGAAATGGTTTCCACCCAGTTACCTCCGAAATTTAAAGTCAAAACTCTTTGTCATAGGTTCTGAGAACTGGGGTTCTCCGGGTATTAAGAGAATGTTCTTGAAATTTATAAAAAACAAGGGACAACGTTATTTGTCCACGGATCCTTTCCGGGGCTTAGTTTATAGACATTTGTGGGAACCGGAGACGCCGACGGACGAGGGAATTTCCCGAAGCCCTAAGCTCAAAATCTCGTTCACCGGTCGACGGAGGGTGCACCCGACATGAAAGGACTTCGGTGAAGTTTCCTTAGAGAGGGGCGTCTTACTCCTCTCCTTGTCCCCCTGTCACGAAATTATGTCCCGAGGTTCCATACCGAGACATCCCGGACACCCACGATCCCCAGGAAGTTACTCACGGTAGAGGAGGACCTCCGGCGAGCGTGAGGACTCCTGGTCAGGGTCCGTCTTCCCGTGGACTTCTCGGGGCTCGCGGCTAGGCACGGAGCGGCCACCCCCCGCGAGAGGGCACCCTTGTCAGCCCGGCTCGCCTCGCCCCTCTCCGCCTCGTCCCGCCCTGCGCCTGGGGGGGCGGGGGACCCGGGGCGGGGAGCGAGACGGTTTGAAACCCAAGCGTCCCTCAGAGTCGCCGGTGACCTCTCCTCCGCGCGGCGGCGGGCGGGCGGGCGGGCGGCGCAGGAGGCGGCGACGATCGCGGGCCGGGGCCAGCGGGCAGCGCGAGCCGGGGCTCCCGTACGCCGTCGTCGTCGCCAGGGCCAAGGGCCCGAGCCGCCGCGCCCGCTCGCACTCGCCACTCACCCCGCGCCTCGAGCCCCTCCCAAGGGCCTCGACGTCGGCCGGCCCGGCGCACCCCTCCAGCCCCGAGTAGAGACGGCCCGGGCCGGGCCCGAAAAAACCCAACGGACCGCAGGTCGGGCCTGGGGTTTGGATAAGGTGCATGGAACCTGTCTGGAGAAACCCGCTGCACCTCGTGTAGAACGGGAAAGGCGGAAGGGAAAAAGGGCGATCCTCATTTTTCGGCAGCCCTACGCCTTAGGCGCGACGCAGGCAGGCACGAGACTCGACCACCCGACCCGCGTCTCCTCGCCTCTCGGTCCGCGTCCAAGGCGAGACGGAAACGTGTCCAGGGAGAAGGTTTGAGCTAGAACGTCGGGAGCTACCACTTAACTCCAAGAGGGCATCTCGGGTGTCTACATTGTAAAAGGTCGGTAGTTGAGAAAGGCCCGACCGCCACACAATCCCTTGTCAAGCTTGGTACGCTCCATAGGTTTCTAAACCCTTTACCAATAATACTTAAGTGATCATTGACAGTCTCCGTCACGAAACTCATTCACTTCCAGGACTGCCAGGGGGAGTGGTAGCCATCTGTTTTCGCGAAACAAGACATCGTCACAATGAAATAACGAAAGGAAGTTGTTCAATGTTGATGGATTTGAACGAATCTTTAAAGAGTTCATTCATGAAACTCCGCACTGACACGCATAACCTTTGTCAAATCAAAATAATTCCCTTAGTAATTTTGACGGGGGTTTTGTACATCCAGTAAAAATTTGCCGTAAAAGGTGCTTTACAATGAATGATGACAGTGACGACACGCAAAGAGGGGGGAGTGAAGAAACGACGGGACCCATAATGGACCGACACCGTATAATAAAATCTTCAATTCTCGAAGAAAGTCGAAGAGCGCCAACGATGAAAAGACAGTCTCTTATTTCATTTACGGTCAGTGTCCGCTAGGGAGAGGTGGTCAGCCAATGACAAAGTACGTGACGTGTCGTACAGTAGTTGCGTACTTGAAAACATAACGATTCCTCTCAATAACCCGAAAGGTCACTTGATGAATAGTCCCCAACGATTGGGCTGAAGAGTACTCTTTAACGTAGGTTAAAACACACAAGACTAGGTCACTTATCTTAAAAGGAAAAAAACTTGTCTTTGCTATGTCAATCTTTGTGTGGTGGAGACGAGTTAATTGTGATACGAACAGGTTTGTTTCACCCGACAAGATTTTTTCTGGTCGTTCGTTGGGGACGGTCACTCCAAAGATAAGAACTCTATTCGAAGACCTCCACAGAGAACATGGTACGCTGACATACATAGTACAGCACTATAAGTCAGTAGACCTATATTGAATAAGTAACAATACAGTCATATTATGGTTCACGCACGTACACACACTTGCGTACGACAGTATAGGCTGAGAAACGTCGAGGTAACTGACAACGGACGGTCCAAGGAGACAGGTAGGTACCCTAAGAGGTCCGTTCTTATGACCTCACCCAACGGTAAGGGAAGAGGTCCCCAAGGAGGGTTGGGTCCCTAGTTTGGGTACAGAGAAGGTAGAGGACGTAACCGTCCACCCAAGAAATTGTGGTCGTGATGGACCCTTCAGGTAGACTCATGGTTCATGGATTTTTTTGTCTAATAAACTTGTGTAAAAAGTCCAAAAGATAAAAACAGAAATCTTAAGTTTTGAAACATCGAAATTGAGATTCATTGTGTAAAGATTTAGAATGTTCACGTATTCATCATCAATGGTAAGACAAATATAATAATCCAGTCCAGATCAATTTATAGATCCAAAGGGACCATAGAGTCACCATCTCAGACAGACGGTTGTGTCCTCTGAACCCAAGCTAGGGACCCAGTCCTTCTTAGGGACCTCTTCCTTTACCGTTGGGTGACCCTTTAGGATACCTGTCTCCTCAGACCACCCGATGTCAGGTACCCCAGTGTTTCTCAACTTATCCTGAATCACTGATTTCTTGTTAAATGTATAGACCTACTAAATGTTCTACAAATTAACTCATCTAGATGCATATAAAAGATGTTTACTTCTGATTTTGCTTTTGTAAAGTTTGACCCTGTTAAAAGATAAATACAAGTAGTATTGGATAAACTTTTAGATGTACGATTAGGAGAGAGTAAAAGGGTTTTGAGTATCTGTGTCTCCTTGGGAACGTGTGTATCGAGGTATCGGTCAGTCGTCAGTGCCGTGTGTGGGAGTTTCGCCACGTGGGTACGACCTCCGACCGACGGAGAGGGGGTCCAAAAAGTAGAACCTCGTCTTTAGGTGGTATTAGATTCGGATCGCAGACTAAAGAAGCCCGACACCGACCCCCTTAGTAACATTGAGCTTACCCTTAACGATATTGAGTTTAATGGGTAATCGGTAAGAGACACTTCATATATAATCAAGTTTTACGAAAGACCTGACACTAATATGGGTTGTCTCACCAATTCAGACTAACGTTCCAAGATTTACGGTCTCGGGTCCGGGTCCCGCAATAATGACACCACATTTCTCTTCTCGACCCGAAACGTCAGTCTGGTCGGAAACAAGGTCCGGTCCGAAACGTTGATACTTATGAAACGAAGTGGAGAGATTAAAGGAACAGACATTTTTACTTCTAATATAGGTGGAGGGTTCTACTTTTCTCTTTCATGAATAACCCCAGAGCTACATGTCCTTCATGAGGAATTTACAACCGACGGAGGAAAGGGAGGATCTATTTGGGATTTTATAACTGTAAAGACATTTGTACCACGTTTACATGTAACATGACCACTCTCATGTTTCTCTCTAAGGGTTCAGGACCCACTAAATCTCTACAAGAAGAGTGAAAAGAGTGAGTAAAAGGACGAAGGAGCGGTACCGGGAAAATGAGAAGACAGGTAGCAAAGAGGACTTCCATGACTCGACAGAGGAGAGACTGAAGACAGGGAGTAGGACCTAAGAAAGACATACACCTCCTCAGGGGACCTTGAATCAGGACGGCACCGACCCTTTCCACCTCCACTCCCCACGTCTCGACTCACTTTCGGGGTTCTCGAACACGGGAATGTCACGACGCAATCTCTCCGTTAAACCACATGTCCCCAGACTCAAGATTAGGGTCGGTGTGAACTCACTTGAGAACACTGGAACTTATTTAACGTATAGTAGAAACTTAGTCAAAAGAGTAAACGTGTTACCCCTATTATTAAGGAAAAGATCGATGGACGTAACCAACACAACCCAGGGTAATTTAATCCATACGTCTTCTCGAAACACGAGCCGGTCCCAGTGTATCACCTCTTCCGTTACCGTGGGGTGAGGTCATGAGAACGGACCTTTTAGGGTGCCTGTCTCCTCGGACCTTCCGACGTCAGGTACCCCAACGACTCCCAGTCTGCACTGACTCACTGAAGTGAAAGTGAAAAGTGAAAGTACGTAACCTCTTCCTTTACCGTTGGGTGAAGTCACAAGAACGGACCTCTTAGGGACCCTGCCTCCTCGGACCACCCGACGGCAGATACCCCAGTGTGTCTCAGCCTGTACTGACTTCAATGAATCGTCATCGTCTCAGTGTATTTACAACCTTAATTTCACCGTCCCGGAGGTCTATACCCCGTCTGTCCGACATCCCGACCCTCCTAGAGGTGTACCCACAACCTGCACGACTCACTTGAACGACGGAGGAGTTCCTCCTTTAGGACGGTTTCCAACACTCTAACGGGACACCCTTTATATTCTCCTTCTCTTTAAAGTCCTGGTTCTAATGGATTGTAACACACTAACTTCCGAGTCCCGTTTCCAGGTTTCTTAAAAAGTAAGGTAGAATCTATGGACACGACAGACGAGTAGAGTCAAGAATCATCTGTCTTTGTATCTCAATTGATTGGTCAGTTTCGTCTCACCATAACCGCTAGTAGTCTGTAATTTAACCCCACGGGTGACGTCTACCACTAACGTCGATACTTTAATTTTCTGCGAATGAGGAACCTTCTTTTCAATACTGGTTGGATCTATCGTATAAGTTTTCGTCTCTGTAATGAAACGGCTGATTCTAGACAGATCAGTTCCGATATACCAAAAAGGACACCAGTACTTACCTACACTCTCAACCTGACGCTTCTTCCGACTCACGACTTCTTAACTACGAAAACTTGACACCACAACCTCTTCTGAGAACTCTCGGGGAAACTGACGTTCCTCTAGGTTGGTCAGGTAAGACTTCCTCTAATCGGGACCCTAAAGAAACCTTCCTTACTTACTACGATTTCGACTTTGAGGTCATGAAACCGGTGGACTACGCTTCTCAACTGAGTAACCTTTTCTGAGATTACGACCCTCCCTAACCCCCGTCCTCCTCTTCCCCTGCTGGCTCCTACTCTACCGATCTACCGTAGTGCCTGAGCTACCTACACTCAGACTCACTTGAGGCCCTCAACCACTACCTGTCCCTCCGGACCGTACGACACTAAGTACCCCAGCGTTTCTCAACCTGTGCTGACTCGTTGACTTGACTTGACTAGGACAGGGACCCGAAGGGTCCATCGTGATCACCACTTCCTGGTCGGCCGGTTACTTCCTCTGTCTTCTCTACACCTAACTAGGGGCCCGGTCCTCCTAACATACCTCTTCCCGTACCGTTGGGTGAGGTCATAAGAGCGGACCTCTTAGGGTACCTGTCTCCTTGGACCACCCGATGTCAGGTACCCCGGTGTTTGTCAACCTGTGATGACTACGTTGAATCGTACGCACGTGTTCGGCAGGAGTGACCGGACACGGATGAACCATTGAACTCAGAGGTTCCGAATGAGACGTTTCGTGATTTGACTGAGTTCCGTAAGGGGGAGGATGGGGTTTGTTAATTCGAATAATAAATTAAGTCAGACTTTCCACGCACAACGAGAGACAGACTGAATGGACCACTCGGTCTTGTCTCGGGTCACTTTCCTTTCAGAGTGAAGGACTTAATATGGGGGAGAAGGGAGATGTCCGACTACAGAAGTAGGAATAACGAGAAGTAGAGGACCGGACCGGAGACACCGGGGTGGGGATCGGAAAACAGGGTAGACGGATGACGGAACTTGAAGGGACGAGGGCACCTGGAACGGAGGGTAGGAGTCTACACTTAATAAGTATGTCGGTTCAGACCCGGTCTGACTCACAGTGAGACTTTTCGTTGGACGGGGTGGGGAACGATTACTACAATCAGTCGGGGACTTGAATGAGTAGTCGATAGGACACAGAAATAACAAGGGACTTACAAACCGACCTCCTGGATGTTCGGGACCAACTAAGTCGGAACACGTCGGACTATACCATAGTAGTTCCACCGAACCGTCCACCGTCCCTACCCAACCTCCCGTAAAATAGAGGAGGTATTCACGACGATCAAACGGGTTTCCGAGAGGTTCGTTTATACGTTAGACTTATTTTCGTCACACGAACGAAACATTTACGTGGAAATTCCATTCAGGGGACCCGAGGGGAAAGTCAGTACGACGGAGGTCTGGGGAGAAAAAGTCTTTCCGAACTCGACAGGGGTCTACCTGAGTCTCGTACATTTAGTTTCCGCCCGTCATCTCAGGTAGTGTCTACAAGTGAAGGGTTTCTCTCGACCTTAGGTCACAATTCCGAGTCTCGGGAACAATAGAAGTTGATCAATAACTTCTAGTTTCGTTCCGTAACCCATATCTTGTAGGGACTTATTAAACGGAGGACGGGACCAACTAAAGATTATCCAGTTAAGAAACTTATCCTCGGGAAAGGGACTTGATTTGACAGTGTACCCAGACCGTTCCTCTTTTTTTCAGATTAGAAAAAGATATAGGGGTACCGTAATCCGCCTCTTCCGTTACCGGGGGTTGAGGTCATAAGAACGGACCTTTTAGGGTCCCTGCCTCCTCGGACCACCGGACGACAGACACCCCACTGTGTCTCAGCCTGTACTGACTTCGTTGAATCGTCGTCGTCGTGCCGGAATCCTAATCAGTCGCAAGAGGTTTCTTACCTTGGTTACCCTATCGATAAATATTCTCCTACAAACAAAATTCTTAACTGAATCCCAGTACCTCCGACTCTTCAGTGTGTCAGAACGGTAGACGTTCGACTTCTTGGTCGTTTCATCACATTAAGTCAGACTCAGACTTCCGGACCCTTATCTTCGAGACTACAGACTCCTGCCCTCCTCTACAATAGGGTCGAGTCTGTTGTCCCTTATCACCGAGAAGACGGAGGAAAAAAGAGACAAATCAGAGAGTCGTCTGACCTACTATGAGTCGGTACAACGGACTCCTAGTAGAAGAAGTGGCTCAGTCGTCTAGGTTTACGATTAGAGAAGATCTTGGTAGGAGTGTCGTGTGAATGGTCGATGGACCCGTAGGGAATTGGGTCAGCTCAACGTGTATTGTTATTAGGAACATGGTCGTTTGGTCCTTCAACGGTAACAATGTAGTCAGGGTAGGTCAGGTGTTTCGGGTGGGTATAATTTAGTGCTCAGGGGGTCTACAGAGAAAAAGAGGACGGACTAAACCCTAAGTACAATTTAAACAGTCCAACAGAAGATCTTATCAAGGAGTCTGGAAGGGAAAGGATTTCGGGAACGTCAATATGTCCAGAACGTATGTCATCTACTGAGAGTTGGACCCGGACCGTCCGCAAAGAAGGGTTGGTCTGAACTCGTATACAAGAACCGTCCTACGAGACGAGAAGAGTCGTGTAGTGTAGTCTTCCATGTGGTATAGTCGGACAGGTGGTGACCTTAAAACCACGATTAGTGGCCTAATACAACCACAGACGGTGTAGAGGGGTGGAAGTTAAGTGGTAAAAAGGGAAACTTTGTATAACCACAAACACCTCTCTGCAAGGCTCTAATAAGATTATCGGACAAGGAGTAATTTGGAGATGGATTTCGGAATAACCCTAAGGGACTAACGAGTCAACCATTCTTAGGCGGACGTTACGCCCTCTGGGGTGAAACTAGGAACCCAGTCCTTCTAGGTGACCTCTTCCCTATCCGATGGGTGAGGTTATAAGAAGCCGAAGGGAACACCAAGTCGAACATTTCTTAGATGGACGTTACACCCTCTGGACCCAAGTTAGGGACCTAACCCTTCTAGGGGACCTCTTCTCTTTCTGATGGGTGAGATCATAAGACCGAACCTCTTAAGGTACCTGACATTTCAGGTACCCCAACTACTTGTCAGTCTACACTGAAAAATAAGAAGGGACGGTTGAAGACGGACTTAGTCGATGGAGAGACTTCCAACGGTTTGCCGCTAAGAAATCAAGGTAGTGAGGAAAGTGTAAACAATCAACCGTAAGATAATATTCCTTCTCGAAAGAAAGAGGAAGTACTTAAATGAGTAATATAATCCTACATAAGCACCTAAGGAAAACTTATGTTACACAACTCTAGAGAATGATAGGAATGCATAAAACTACGAGTTTAACAAGAGTCAAACTGGTCAACTCTCAAGGAGACTTGACCGAGGAAACAGGAAAACCGTAGCAATAGTAAGTGACTCGTAAAATTTCAAAAGACAGTAGTGCTCTATCGGGTCCGAATAGAACATGAAAGGGACTGGACCAATCAGTAGGGAAAACCATCTCTTGCCATAAATCTTTTGTTCTATACCTTCCAACCACACGGGCAACAATGACCCCATAACAACGAAATCTAGAGAGTCTCCTGTTTTGATCCTTTATATACATATATATGTATATGTAAATATATAATAGATGTATTCCGGTATGTAATATTTTAGTACTCAAGTACGACGACGATTCAGCGAAGTCAGCACAGGCTGAGACACGCTGGGGTATCTGTCCCCGAGTGACAGAGACTCTAAGAGGTCCGTTCTTGTGACCTCACCCAACGGTAAAGGAAGAGGTTACGTACTTTCACTTTTCGCTTTCACTTCTCAGTACGGGCTGAGAATCGCTGGGGTACCTGACGTCGCATGGTCCGAGGAGGCAGGTACCCTAAAAGGTCCGTTTTCATGACCTCACCCCACGGTAACGGAAGAGGCCTCAAGTATGATTCTGGAGGTTAAGGTTAGGTTGTGGGTTCCTAGAAAGATCAGAATGGACAAATATATAAAGATGTATAGTAGAGACCGTCAATCTTTGAACTGAGGGTAATGGAAGTCATAAAAATGAATAAACAAGTTTCATCGAGTAGAGAGTCGGTGTTTCCGGTAGGACGAAGGGGACGCAGGTGGAGAGAAGGGTGACGACGGACAGAAACTGACGGTCCGGACAATCGAGTCCGTACACACGTCGAAATAACAGTCGGAAGTTAGGGAGGTCGAGGGATACACCAAGGGGTTGATATCGGGTAAGAAGGAACGCTGAGGGGTCTAAGGGAAAGTAGTATTGACGTAAGAGTCGGTGGACGACCGGGTAGTCAAGACCCCTCCCTTCTTTCCTCTTCCGTCTCCTTCTGTCTTCTACCCTTACTATCTTTCGTTTTTCTCTTTATCATATATGTAAAAAATTTCAAAGGTACCCAACTATGATCTAGTAGTGATCGGAAAGAATCAATTCAAGATCAGATTGAAGATATCAGTCTATTAACTACAGACACCGGATCAAGTCGACCATTCTCGAAAGAGACTTCGTCCGTCTGATTGATTAGCAACGATAAAAGATAGAACATAAATCGCAAAATCGGTCATTAAAAGCAAACTATTACCTAAAAGGGGTATTTGAGAACAGTTTTTAAGGTTTATCTCTATGTAAATGTTTAAAAATAACTGTAAATGGTGTTAGTATAATATAATGAGATCTTAGTGATTTACAAACGTTTTCCGTAATTACAGTAATACCTCTTGTTTAGACGTATAAAATAAAGAGGACCCCAATCCCCTAATTGATGACTTTTTTTCTCCGAGGTCACCAGTCGCACTACTTTTCTCGGGACCCGAGTTTCCTACTCTCGACCAGTCTCACTTAGTCACAGAGGATCAAAATGAAAAGAGGAGACACTCTCTCTCTTTCGATATGACGAGTAGAGTGGTACCCGAGTTACCCTTTTCTCTGTACTTGAGTGGAGCTTTTGACGAGTAACCAGAAAATTACTTATACAAAACTACCCAATGAGGTTCTAGGTTTCACCATCGCCTTCACATCATTTTAATAATCTTCTAATTCGTACCCCAAATTAAAGTAGTCCACTTCTAATTTGTGGGTCGACCGATTTGAGGAAAATATGAAAAAGAGATCCCGACGTACAAAGGTTGACCATCACCCTTTGTGGTCAATCGCTGGGACCTGTCCCACCATCTCCCCTCTGCAGAACTCCAACATCACGGTCACTGGGTGGGTCGGACTTCCTCCCTAAAGGAGGAGACTAGAAGGGAGGGACCATCAGAGAGAACCCTAGGGGGCGGGGGTGGAGAACCCTTGTCTGGACGGGACAACGAAATGACCTGAACAGACTGAGGAGACCTGGACCTTCACCCAACTCTTGAAATGTGACCGACAAAGTAAGTGAAACAGGGTCATTGGGTTATTGGACCGTTCAATCAGAAGAGACTGAAAGTATTGTCTCTTTTAACTCCGAGTTTCTCCCATTCATTGGCAGGAGTACACACGCACGAGTCAACACAGGTGGAGAGACACTAGGGTACCTTACGTCGGGTGGTCCGAGGAGACAGGTACCCTAAAGGGTCCGTTCTTATGACCGCACCCAACGGTAAGGAAGACGTCCCCTAGAAGACTGGACCCCCACCTTTGGTGCCAGATAACGGTGGACCCTTCGGGTTGACAGGAGTCCGGGGTGACTGTTATTGTTATGTCGGGGACACAGTCTCTGATAAGACTTACGGAGTAATTTAGAGGGTCATCAGAATCCTTCTCCCATGACAACTATAGGGGTAAAATATCTACTGTTTTAATCCCGTGTCTCACCAATTTGGACCATTCGTTCCGAAACCCAATGGACAACCGTGTCACCATTTCTTAGACCGGTGGTCGTGTCCTCTGTGTCCAATCTAGGGACCAGGTCCTTCTAGGGGACCTTCCTTTACCGTTGGGTGAGGTCATAAGGACGGACCCTTTAGGGTACCTGCCTCCTCGGACAGTCCGATATCAGGTACCCCAGCGTTTCTCAGACTATTTCGACTCGTTGATTTGTTGTTGTTTTCGTTCCGAAATGTAAGTCCGGTCAATAGTGGTCTCCGGTACGAGAAAAACCAGAAAACTATAGGTCAAAGGGGTTGTGGTAAACAACTTCTCTGACAGAAAAGAGGTAACGTATAAGAACTGTGGGAACGGTTTCTAGTCAACTAGTATATATGTACTTAAATAGGGATCCGAGAGATAAGACAAGGTAAACAGATACACACAGTCAGTGAGTCAGCACAGGCTGAAACACTGGGGTACCTGACATCGTATGGTCCTAGGAGACACATACCTTAAGAGGTCCGTTCTAATGACGTCGTCTATCGGTAACGAAAGAGATCCCCTAGAAGGACTGGGTCCCTAGTTTGGGTCCAGGGGGTGTGACGTCCGTTAAAAAAATGGTAGACTCGGTGGTCACTTCGGAGGTAAACAGATATACAGACAGAAATACAGTATGAAAAAGACTAGTGACATTGAAACATAAGGAAACATCATACAAAACTTTGGTCTTTTATACTCCAGAGGTCTAAACAAGAAAGAGTCTGATAAACCTTACGAAACACAAAAGTGTACTTAACATTCTAAAAAAAGATAAAGACATTTTTTTTCATGGTGACTCTAAAACTATCGTTAACGAGATTTAAACAACACATCCGTAGAATTGTTATTCAAGTAAATTCAAGTCAAGTCAACGAGTCAACACAGGTTGAGAAAGACTAGGACACCTGGAATCTTACGGTACGGAGGGACAGGTAGTGTTGAGGACCTTAAATAAGTTTGAGCACAGGTAACTCAACCACTACGGTAGGTCGGTAGAGTAGGAGACAACTGAGGAAGAGGAGGACGGAAGTTAGAAAGGGTCGTAGTCAGAAAAGGTTACTCAGCCGAGAAACGTAGTCCACCGGTTCCATAACCTCGAAGTCGAAGTCGTAGTCAGGAAGGTTACTCATAAGTCCTGACTAAAGGAAATCCTACCTGACCAACCTAGAGGAACGTCAGGTTCCCTGAGAGTTCTCAGAAGAGGTTGTCGTGTCAAGTTTTCGTAGTTAAGAAGCCGCGAGTCGGAAGAAATATCAGGTTGAGAGTGTAGGTATGTACTGACGATCTTTTTGATATAAAAACTGATCTGTCTGAAAACAACCGTTTCATTACAGAGACGAAAACTTATACGATAGATCCAACCAGTATCGAAAAGAAGGTTACTCGTTCGTAGAAAATTAAAGTACCGACGTCAGTGGTAGACGTCACTAAAACCTTGGGTTCTTTCATTTCAAAGAGTGACAAAGGTAGAAAAGGGGTAGAGAAACGATACTTCACTGCCCTGGTCTACGGTACTAGAATCAAAAGACTTACAACTTAAAATTCGGTCGAAAAAGTGAGAGGAGAAAGTGAAAGTAGTTCTCTGAGAAATCAAGAAGTGAAACACGGTATTATAGATTGTTATAATTCAAGATTAGGTACTCGTGTCGTACAGAAAGGTAAATGAATACAGAAGAAGTCCAAGAAGGTGGTGACAAAATACCAAAACTTATATGTTTATAAAACGAAGGAACCAATATAATTAAGAATTCATAAAATAAGTAATATCACGATAACACTTGGTCTGACAAAAGAATTAAAGGAAAAGTCAAACAAACAACAATCACAAATCTTTACGTCGATTAAAAACATACAACTAAAACACAGAATGTTGAAATGACTTAGGTAGGTAATCAAGATTGTCCGAAAAAAATTTTACACATACCCTAGAACTCTCAAAAGATGTATACTCTAGTACAGTAGACGTCTGTATATTCAAATGTGAAAGGAAAGACTATACTTATGGAAAATACAGTAGTAGAACAAACTAAGACCGTTCTTGACTCTATGAAATAACTTGTCTTCACCGGTCTCAGTTATAGGAACGGAACAGGGAGGACTAGAATTTCCTTCTTGAAACTCAAAAAGTGACAACTCATACTACAAGTAACAACCCCGGAACGAGAAATTGGTGAGACGAGTGGACGAAATGATGATCATGAACTTGGGTCTTGGGTTTTGGGCTCAAGAAAGGGGTGTGGTGTAACGGAGAGGAGACGAAGGAGTGGGGGAAGATGGACGGGGAAGGACGAAGGGACGAAACAAAGTTCGTCGTCTTCTCCCTTCACCGTCACGGGATCCGGAGTAGTGTCGTCACGACCCGGGTATGAAAGTCCCTCCCCTTCTCAGAAAGGACCTGACATCAATCAAATCACATCCATATCCTACGGAAAAATAACCAGGAACAATTTAACTGCACAATCTCGCACTTGTCACTAAGGTCTTACGGTCAACATATAAGGTAACTTAAACCACCTTTGAAACTCAATTGTCTGAAAGAACCCTTCATAATAGATGGTAAATAACTCATGTGGGATACACGATTCGTCGAACGATCCACGAAATATCTGCAACGAAAGTAATAGGAAAGTCGTCAGACATATCAACAACGTCAATAACACGACATCAATGAAGGTCTCTCCTCCCTTTCCCGAGACCGGTCTAGTCGCTACACGGTCCAATCTCCACAACGACTGTCACTACTCGGACGTAGACTGGGTCCCGGTCGGCGGCGGCGTCGGACACGGCGAAAGAGGGACGAGGGGTCGGAGGACACACAGTGCCGGACGGTATGAAAGGAGCTTTCCTAAATCTACTGGTCTTGAGGTGTCCAGACCGGAAGGGAAGAGGTTTGGGACAAAATTTATGAGTACCATTTTACAGGTAAAGTAACGAATAAGACTGGCTGTTTGTAAGCAATATGTTACCTCCCTATCTTCGTTCGTCTGGTGTTGTTTTATTTTGAGGGTAAGACTTTTCACCTTCCGTGGATCGTCGGTGTCCACACATTTTTACTACTTGGTGACGACCCGTCCCTAACAATTCCAAAGGGACGGAGTTAGGGACGAAGACGAGAGACCCTCTCAGAAGGATCGCCGGAACTGAAACTGACAGCGGACCCTTCAAGAAGGAACAGGTAATGGGAGACACCGGTATAGACTTTACCTACAACCTTTCACACTCGAGTACGGTGTGACATCGAAGGTACCTTCATACCAAGGAATTTTTCAAATGTCAGAAGACTAGACAAACGAAGACCAGTCAAGGTATGTGGTCAATGGTATACGTCCAAGGTAAGACCTCGTTCAAGAAATCGTAAGGAATAAAAGGTCGAAGACAGGCCCGGGTAGAGAGAGAAGGAGAGGAATCACCAGAGATGAGACTGAAGGAGATTTTGTGTCTGAACCCGTCCTCCCACGTACGAATGAGACTAGAAAGGATAGTCGGACTGAAAAAACAAGGTTACGGTACAAAATGACTCTCCGGAAACTCTTTCCGATACTCGTTGATATGATAAAAGATCAGAAACGTCAACATCTTCGTCAATTGAAAAGACTAGGAGGTTCCGGAGGTTGAAGATCCATGACGGGTAAAAAGAGGTGAAAACGAATGTTCACTAGGAACGGACTCGAGTAGAGAAAGACCCTTACGGAAAGATTTTCGCTCCCGAAGGGTCCACTGAGTCCCCGCTTCTTAGACGGACGGTCACGTCCTCTACGTCCTCTACGACCAACCTAGGGACCCGGTCCTTCTAGGGGACCTCTTCCCGTACGGTTAGGTGAGGTCATAAGAACGGTCCTATTAGGGTACCTGTCTCCTACGACCACCAGACGTTCGGTATCCCAGTGTCTCTCAGCCTGCGCTGATTCACTGACTCGCGCCTGTGTGTGTGTGATTTTTGACACTCCTCGTCGGTTACGAACGAGTATCATACAAAGGAAGGTTGCGAACGTGGATCTCGACGTCCGAAGAAACCGTCTCTCCGGGGGTCTATGTCACTAAACTTCTACTGTCTTCACAAAAAAAGAGAGAGCAATTATTAGGACGCCACTCACCAAACCTAAACTTCCCGAGGAAAATAAAACAAAGAGATGGTGGATGGTCCCATTGCAAAGAGTTTGAGGGAAACAAATTTCTATCCATCTATAGAAATGTAGGTCATACGACTTCTGGTCATAAAACCAGACCTGAGGTGTCTAGTACGTAAACATAAAGTATTGTTACAGTTTAACACTGTCTGTAAAGATCCACAAATAAGTATTAAAGACATAAAAATAGACAAATAATTACCTTTCAACAGGGGCCTACTGAATCTCAACACGAAGATCCCGGGACGGAACCAGACTTACAACTCACGGCCTAGTGTCCGGAGAGACTCGAGGTCGTGCGCCCTTCCACTTTCTCGTACTTTCACAGCCCGACGAGGTCCCGATTGGGCCCTCGACACGAGAAGTAATTACAAGTGTCAGGTAATCGTTCCTCAATCGGTGTGCTGGTGGGACCGACAGTCCTCCGACCCTTTACCTCACATAATGAGACATTCTTTTCCTTCTGTACTAGATTGTCAGACACGGTATCTGGTATTTCGGTTCTTACTACTTTCTTTAGTAATACTCTCTTCAGTGTGCCGTCGTCTGTCAGTACCCGTTCACTCAACCTTCTTGGCAGGACTCGAGTTACAGGACAGTGAGTCTTGTCCTGGAGAACCTCAGGCCCCAAGACGACCAGGAAAATACGTAGGGTTCCCGGTGTCCGACCATCACACCACTCCAATTGTTCCCCCTTCAAACGAGTTCTTCCCCGGTTCTTGGTAAGAGTCCTCCTTTAGGTCTTTACTCTATATGTCTAAACCGCAATCTTAGGTGTTCCGACATAAGTCGCACGACCCCGTCTCCACCTAGACTAACGGACTCTACGACGTTGTTAGTCCTAGCCACCTCGTGGTCCTTTCCCCCAAGATGATTAGATAGGACTTAGGTTCGTTTCGGGACCTCCTCCCTTTTGTTTTCTAGGACCGGTCACACTCGACCCTCTTCAGAGAGGTTAGGGTTTGGAGAGACGGTCGAACGTTTACGATACGATGTTTGTTGGTCATTTTGGGTTCTGGTGGGAACGAAATCGGAGACACAATTTTGGACCACGAATTCGGAGTTTGAAAAAAAGATAAGGTTGTCGACTTGACTTCCTCCAAAAGTAAGGTAGGACGTGTCTACGATGGGAGTACCACTGAAAGAACAAATAGAACCTCCGTCAAACCCTCGAATCGTACTCTTTCTCTCCTGTACTCGTCACAGTCCCGAACTCGATCAAGATCTCAGTGGTATATCTCCTTTATTGAATTCGTTAGTATCGAGACCACGTTCTTTCAAATTTCCCTTTTCTTCTCTCTGAACTCTCGACTCAGATCCGTATACATGTGAGGTTCCGACTACCTTCTTTCGTACTGTCTTTATCCTGTCACCTTTCTCTTGGTCCTTTCTCATTTCAGTGTCTCCGAACCCTCCCCTCAAAGTTTTTCTCTCATTGAGAGACAGGTATAGGTGTCACTTTGGCTTCTTTTTCTCTCTGACCTTTATTTCCTAAACAGTAACTTAATAAGTCATTTTGACTCGTATAAAAAATAATACACGACTAATGTTTGTTCAAAGACACAAACACGAAGTCTCTTGTCCCTCTGTCTTCCTATGGTCGAGACGGGTTGTCCAAACCTTGACTCCACTTCTGTTTATTTATAAATTATGCCACACAACTCACGGTATCCTCTCCATGGTTCATAAAGTATCGGTTTAAAGAACTTTCTTATCGGATATGAAAGAAGGATGAAGACATAGTGGGTCCGTAGTAAGTTATTTCACACTAGTTCAAGAACGGAGGAGATGAGGGTTGGTCGTTTGATTTTGATTGGTTGTGTACTTGATCTGTGCACAACAGGTACGGGCACCTGTACGGGTACCACGGGTACAGGTAACCCGTAGTCCACGTGTTTACATTCATTCTTTGACCACCGGAAAGTCTTCGAACGTCAGACTACCATTTCCGACTATGACTCTGTCTCCGACGAAGATGCCACGTTATTGTCCCCTCAAGGGAGGTCACCGATTTTCTTAGACTAAAATCATTATTTCTCAGTGGAATCCTCTTACTTACACATATACAGACTTTCAAGGTCCCCATATGTACACACATCCAAGGTCTCAATTCCTGACGGAGAGTAGAGGGGGTTCACACAAACATAAGTAAAACCAAAAAAAAAATAAATTTAAATAAATGAAATTAACCTCCGGTCAATGAAATGTTATAACATAACCAAAACGGTATGTAGTTGTACTTAGGCGGTACCCATATGTGCACAAGGGGTAGGACTTGGGGGGAGGGTGAAGGGAGGGACATGGTAGGGAGACCCAGTAGGGTCACGTGATCGGGGTTAGTAGGACATAGTACGTAGCTTGGACTTGACCGCTAAACAAAGTATATACTATCATATGTACAAAGTCACAGTAAGAGGGTTTAATAGGGTGGGAGAGGGAGAGGGTCTCAGGTTTTCTGACAAGACATGTAGACACAGAGAAAACGACAGAGCGTATGTCCCAATAGCAATGGTAGAAAGATTTAAGATATATATACACAATCATATGACATAACCACAAAAAGAAAGACCGAATGAAGTGAGACATATTATCCGAGGTCAAAGTAGGTGGAGTAATCTTGACTAAGTTTACTTAAGAAAAATTGCCGACTCATTATGAGGTAACACATATACATGGTGTCGAAAGAATAGGTAAGCAGACAACTACCCGTAGATCCAACGAAGGTATAGGACCGATAATATTTGTCACGACACTACTTGTAACCCCATGTGCACAAAGAAAGTTAAGACCAAAGGAGCCACACATACGGGTCGCCACCCTAACGACCCAGTATTCAGTCAAGATAAAGGTCAAAAAATTCCTTAGAGGTGTGACAAGAGGTATCACCGACATGATCAAACGTAAGGGCGGTTGTCACATTCTCCCAAAGGAAAAGAGGTGTGGGAGAGGTCGGAAATAACGAACATCTGAAAACCTAGCGTCGGTAAGACTGACCGCACTTTACCACGGAGTAACACCAAAACTAAACGTAAAGAGACTATTACTCACTACAACTCGTAGAAAAGTACACAAACAATCGGTAAAACCTTCTCATCTCCACTCCTCACGACCCTATTCTACTCTGACAACTACCTTACCTCTACTCGACTAAGGACTCGGGGAGGGAGAGGGAGTCACGGAATTCGGGAGTGGAGAAACAGATGAATCCCTGATTCAGACCAAGTACACGCGCCCCGGATTTTTAGTGGACGGTAATATCGTAGTGGTGGTAATATCATAGATGTCGTAAAATCGTAGAGGTGGTCGGACGTCTCGAAGACCCTCTCGTCGTGAGTAGGTCGTCGGGGGCACCGACCGGGACGGTGACCTTTATGGTGACACCTGCCACCTAGTCGCCACGGTGGTTTTCCGTCGGGACACCGTTACAGACGGACCGGAGTTTAGTCCACCGTCACGGGGAACCGAGTCCAACAGTAATGGGACGGGGAGAGACGGGGTGGGAGAAGTGTCGTGGCATTCCCTTGTAGACGACGAAGAAAGAGAGGCGAAGATCAAAGTCTGGACCGATTGGACTCCGGGTTTACTTGTGGAGTTGGGTACAGTAAATAAAGGTACCATATGTTCTGGTCCTTGAGGCTCGACTACGACCTCATGTCGACTACGACCTCATGTGACGTCCTGTGGGTCCTCCATCTGAGGTCGTACGTTCCAGACAACACGTCAGTAGAAAGAACACATATTGGGGACTACACCTCCGTAGACACGAGTCAGCACAGACTGACAAGGGTTGGGGTACCTGACATCAGACGGTCCGAGAAGACAGGTACCCTAAAGGGTGTGTTCTTATGACCTCACCCAACGGTAAAGGATGACGGCCCCTAGAAGGACTGGGACCCTGACTTGGACATAGAGGACGTAACCGTCCGTCTAAGAAATGGTGACTTGGTGATCACTTCGGACGTATATTGAGGATTGACACCCGTTTAGTGAGTAGCTAACTTAGTAAATCACACACATCCCTTTAAACGATCCCAAGACCGTACAGATTCCCCTGTATCCCTTGTAGATTTCTTAACATTATGACCGCGTACGGAAACTCTTATGACAAATAAGGAGAACGGAAGAGACTCTCAACGATGTAAATATCGATCTTTTATAATACACACGAACTAGTGTGATTTTTCTAAATTCTTTTAGATATTGACTATCGTATAATTGAGGAAAGTTTATTGTGACAACATAATATTACATGAACTTCCACTATAGACAAAGTGATGCACTCTCAATTAAACTATAGACCTCCTCCCCCAACTAGTGAACCATTGACCCCCTCCCGTCTCAAGTACCTTTAGTTCTCTACCACGTTACTGGGTCTCGACCTTTGTCGTTCCTCGACAATTGTGGGGAGTTCGACTTTCGGTTCCTCTCCCCCTTCCCCTCCGACGGTCATTGCTCTCCGACGGACGGTCCATGATTGGGCCGGTTGAGTCTCGTTATACGGTCCCTCACTCGTCCCCTTCAGTCACAGAGTCGAGACGGGGTGGGGAGGAGAAGTAGAAAGTGACATGGAGAGTCCCATCCTCGACCTCCCGTTCCTTCGGTCAACTACTCCAGGGTTGTCCCTTTTCTCGTTCACCTCACCCAGCCTCTCCCTCGACCTACCCGCCTACCAACTTTAGTCCGTGTCGCAAGAGGACAGAAAACATACGTGAAGACACTGGACTAATGGAAGTATGTCCACACGACAAAACGAAGAGATGCGTGTATCTCACCATCTCCCCCTACCTTACCCCTACCGACACTCTGAGGACGAAATCACTGGTCTGTCGCCACGAGAGGAAATCTCGAAGACTTAGAAAGTAATTTTGTTGGCAGAGGGAGATATCGGTGTACGAAACTTTCACACTAAAAGGAAAGACATAGTTTAAAGTCCTAAGTTTGTCCGTGATTGGACCCGCCCGTACGAAAGGTCTTCGTTCCTCCCCAGTGACGTCCAGTGACAAGTGAACAATGACCCTTGTCGCCCCCTGATAAACCTTGTGTGGTACATCTTATCCTCTAAGAACTTGTAGGAAGAGTCATGGTCTCCGTCTAAATCAGTGCTTTACCTAGCTCGGTCCCTTACTTACGTCATACACCAATGTAATTCTGTTCGTCAAACCTGGTTTTAAAAGAGACAACACTTAAAATCTTCCTTTTCTTTAGACTAAAAGAAGAAGACTCTTCAGTAACCGACATTCATCCTTGAAACTTTAAAGAGTTTTATATAGAAGTGTCTCACTGTTTCAAGAAACATGTTTTTTTATATAGAAAGTCCCTACTTACAGGTGTAAATTTTAAAACCGTAAGAGAGGAGGAAGTTTGTACACTAATGTACTACTAGATTTCTAGTAAACGATGTATTATCTTGTATAACCCAATATAATATACATTTATAATCAGTAAAATTCGTAAGACTAATCGTAGAATTGAAAATCCTGTCGGTTTTACATACAGTAGACAGGTCGGATTACTTAATCTCCTCTAATTTTAACATATGTTAACTGTCTCATTTGTGTCAATTTCTAAATATAATGTACACCTATTCGACTCAGTCTCTTAAACGCCTAGTGCATTTTAGGTACAGAGTGGAGTAAATAAACCAAATCAAGCCATACAAAAGTTCAAACGAAAGGACAAATTGGTTCTCCAAATTCTGTCAGGAGTTAGTCAGTAGTCACTGTAGACCCCTTGTTATGCAAACTGAGATCAACAAATAATTTGTTCAGGAACCCATCTTCGACACACAAATGTCGGACGCGCAAGTATTTAGGTGGGTGGACTACCTCTCTCTTTCGTCACTAGCTTAGTCGACTGTACGTTGTCCGCCAGGAGGGATGGATGTCCCGAATCTTTACTCGGGACTGTGTCATTAGACAAATAAGACGACTCGAGAGCGACGGCAAAGGGGACACACAGTGGTGAGCTTCGTCTTCTACCGAGCTCCGTGCCTTCAAAGAGTAAAGGCTTCGCGTGGGCCAACACGAACGATGAGGACACACAGACGACGAACCCCTTGTGGTGATGGTCGTCGCAGAGAGCCACATGGCGGCCCGGACCTACGATACACCTCTTGTCCCCAGCTCTTGTCCCCAGTTCCAGTCTTGTTGGAATACACGGCCTCAAATGGTAAACGAGAATTTGTCTCTTTACTTTGAAAAGTTGTCTTAACTCAAATTGAACGAATTCTCTTTACCAGATCACATAAGTCTCTCCCAACGTCTAAACCTCATCGGGATGTGAATCGCCCCTCGGGATTGTATTTACATACTCGAAATGGGCTCTTATAGCTCCTAGGGTCAGAAGACAGTACCTGTCAATAGACAAATTCAACTTAGAGGTTATCTACCGACGAGGAGACACAATAAAACGATGTCGTTTCTCATTTTAATGACGAATACTTTGGACGTCCGAAATAAATAAAACTTTAACGACGTCATATCGTCTCGACCGTAGGAGAGGGGAGAGAAAATTTTTAGATAAAATTTATAATAAACCAATATCCTGTCAAAGTATAAATGTCTTTTTAACTGGTCTATCATATCTCTCAAGGGTACAATATGGGGATGAGGATAATGATTGTAGAGGGTAATTATACCACGTAAACAATGTGAATTACTTGACTATACCTTTGTAATAATAATTGATTTATAAATAAATCAATAAGAGTCTATAATTATTATAATATATTAATATTATTAACATATATTAATAATATATATTAATACATGAACTATATAAATATAAATATTTAATATATAAATATTTATATATTTATATTACAAATATAATATTAAAATACATAATATATTATTTATATGAGTAAGTTTATAAGAGTGAAAAATGTATTATAAGGAAAATACAATTTTCTAGATTCTATGTGTAATATAAATCTACAGTACAGAGGAATCCAAGGAGAATCGACCTTATCAAAGAGTCTAAAAGAAACAAAAACTACTAAAACTACTAAAAACTCTTACAAGAAGACAACCTTAAGTAGACTCCAAAAAGAGTCTAGTCCGACCCTAATACCCAAAACACCCCCAAGGAACCATCGAGTCGACCATTTCTTATGCGGACGTTCCGTCCTTAGGGACCAAGTTAAGGACCCAACCCTTCTAGTGGGCCTCTTCCCCATCCGATGGGTGAGGTCATAAGAACCCGAACCCGAAGGGACCACCGAATCTACCATTTCTTAGACGGACGTTGCACCCTCTGGACCCAAGCTTGGGACCCAACCTTTTTAGAGGACCTCTTTCCGTACCGTTGGGTAAGGTCATAAGACCGGACCTCTTAGGGGTACCTGTCTCCTCGGGCCGTCCGATGTCAGGTACCCCAGCATCTCACCTGTACTGACTCATCGGTCGTCGTCGTACCAAACGCCCTTCTTCTAATGTCTCATTTCACAGTAAGAATTACATAGACTAGTTCCAATGTCCGATCGTCACACTGACCAGTGACAACTACGACTGGAACTAATGGACCGGCTTCAGTACAAACAGTTCAAAGACGTGACTTTTCTCCGGGTGTGGGACAGTACGAGAGGAGAAACCCTTCTTCAGTGGTACGTGTCAGGTGTACATTCCTGACCCTCTCTACAAGGGGAGGAAATCTCCCCTTGTAGATGTATTAAATAAAGGGGAAATCTCCCCTTGTAGATGTATTAAATAAACCTTAAGAAGACGTACCCTCTAAGTAGAGAAGAAAAAACAAATAATATAAAAAGTCAGAAAATAAAGGTAGTCATACTGATTATCTAAAAAAAATTATGTAACCCACTATCAGGTTAGGATGAAATGAAACAACGAGTTAACCGGATCGAAACCGGTAACTCAGGGGGAAAAGAAACCTTCAACACACGTTTCTCCTCAGAATTAAAGACTACAGGTATGTCTGACCCCTCTCCAGAGATGGTACCCTGATGGGAAGTCTGGTGGGACTAAACAGACGAGACCACTTCAAAGACAAGGTCCCACCGTTTGTGGTGAGGAGTATGGAGAGTCGATCGTCTCGACCCTCGCTTCAGATGTCTCCTTTCACTTTCTCAAGACTCTGGGATCAATCTCTCATACGTCGTCGTCTTCGTCGTCACCTTTCATTATTACGAGTCAAACCAATTTGTTCGTCCCACGTACACCCGTATACACATGAAGTAAATTAAGACGTAACTTGATCGCAGATGACTCACGGATGACACACGACCCGTAACAGGGTGCACGACCCCTATACGGTGTTATCGTGTTTCCGGGGTCGAAGGATTCGTGTACCCCTCTGTCTGGTATTGGGGTTCATCTGTCACAGCCCACCACTCTTTACGACATTTCTTATTATTTCGTTCCCTGTCCCACTGTCCGTCGACCGTTCCCCAGCCCACCCTCAAACTTCTCCACGAGAAAATGTTTCACCCTCCCTTCCCTGAGAGACTACTTCACTACAAACGTGTCCTTACTCCACCGTCTCACTCGGGACTCTTATAGATCCCCTTCTCCGAAGACTCGTCTCCCCGTCGTCAAATTCCCGGAACTTTAAGCACCGACTTTAATTGGAGTCCCTAGTACACACCTCAATTTTATAGGGTACGATAGGGTTAAAACGGTAATTGTACTTAATCATTCTTCTTAAGTCGCGTGTTTACACCAACTAACCGTCCTCACCAGAGAAAAGACCACCAATCACATGGCTGATTGGACTAGAGGTCGAGGGTAGACCGGCCCCAAAGGTCTCTCCTGGCCTCTCGAGATGTGAACGCCTGGTGTCCTTTGCCTTTGCACGTGTCGTGGTTGTCTGGAACAAAACCTCCATACGACAAAGTAGGATTCCCCTCTTTCTTTCACCGCAACTTTCGGTTGATTTTCCGGTCGTCGTTGAACAGAGGGTTCTACATCAAACTTTATTCGACGAACTCACCAAAAGTGTACAAAATTAAAAGTATTAACAAAGGTGTAATACCCGACCGACCTGTCACAAAATCTCTGAGTTCAAACCCTCTCAGATTTACTTTCGAAACGAGGACTTCAAAAGTAAACCTAAGGTGTATATCTGAAAGATTTGGTAGTAAAAGACTTCAGAATTTAATGACTTCAAATTTCAACACCATTATGGAGGTCTCAAATTGTAGAAAACAAAGACCCAGTTTTGATAAGTTTGGGAGATTTGGAAATCATATCTTTTTTTTTTCTTCTTCTTCTTCTTTTTCGTTCTTTCTTTCTTTTTCTTTCGGGTCGAACTCTAAACCACCTTAAGTTCAACTTGTCGTAATCAGAATTTTAACATAACACACCGGACGAAAGATACTTTAAACTTTCGCATAAAAGTCCTTTTTTTACGGAAAAGGATATAAAGAGTCCCGAAATTTTTGTTTTATTTTTTAGATTTCCCATAAATCCGACAGGGTAAAAAAAAATTATACGCATATCGTGTCCTGTCAGAAACTTACACTAAACTACCCTAGTAAGATAAAACCATTAAGGTTCCAATAACATTCATACTGATATCAAGAACTAGACAGACCATAAAGTAAACAGACACCTCTCTTTTACATCACAACACCTCTTCGAACGTTCGGACCCTCGTGTCGACGGAGTTCTCTTCTGTTCCAGAAGGTGAATTGACCGACACACTGGAATCCGCTCCTATGAAGTCAAAGGAGTGAGTGTGTTATCTAGTATATTATCATAGCCGTAGTGACACCCATACTAATTTACTCTTCTGGATGTATTTTACGAATCAGGACGTAGTCCGTGTCTCATTAGTGAGTTTATAATCGTTAATTTTTATCATTATCATTTCAGTTCTATAATTCATTGATTGGGTTCTTGGTCATCAATTAGTCACTTTAAGAGGTCAACCGTATCAATCACCCACTACACATTCAGTAGTTTCCGTAAATTGACTTGGAGAAGGAAAATCACCCCTTCTCTATCACAATTCACCTCTAAGTAAACAGGGGAGGTGTGTACGATTACGATATCTACACTCGTATTTTCCGTTCCAGGGACCAGAGTACCTCGTCTCTCCAGATCGTCTCCCCCTACCCATTATTTCTGTTTTGTGAGTGTTTTTCATACAGCATGGACCATCTCTTTCGTTCCGACAGTATCGCCCTTGGCTCCCAATGAAACCTAACCAATCTCCCCCATAGAGACTCCTCCCCTACAAATCTTAAACATTATCTTAGTATAAAACTCCAAACTCTCTCCAGTTCTTTACTACAGCTAGCAAACAATTTTCGAGTGATTCAAAAACCATTAAAGGTCGATTCTCTTATACCACTAGACAACAATTATATATAACCCCTGACAGTTGTTCGAACTGTCGAATACCGTCTCCTTTTTTTATAGTCTTCATGATTAAGTGTTTGAAGGTGATAAGTAAAAACCCTGAAACCCCACTAACACAACCCTTACAACATATTCTCTCAATCTCTTGGAGAACTAAACCGGAGAACTACCCTGGAGAACTAAACCGGTCGACAGTCGTAATATTCGAAAACAACAAAGTACTTCAAAATTCTTCTTTTGGTAAAATGAAAGTAATAGTAACCTTTTGAGATTTCACACGATACGACTATTCTCATTATTATTACTCGTATTCATTTAGGAACTCCAAAAAGGAAACTCCTAATTCAAACTAAAAAGTCACAGTATCAAAAGTTTCTGTCTTAAACATTTGGTCGTAATTCTCAGATAAATACATAATGTTTTTTACATCTGACACCCTTTTTGACCTTTCTTAATTTTTTATTTTGGGGTGTTAAGATGGTAAGAAACAATTGATAAATGTGAAACTCAAAAAAGGGAGAAGAAAAAAGAAAATTGTGTATATAAACACACACAAATATACACACACATATATATATATTTATATACACATGAATGTATATATACATATATATGTATATGAAATAAAATTAATTTTGTTATCGCATACGAAAAGAAGTATAATTATGTCGGAGTATCATTTGTACTAAAAGTTACCCACGTATTATAAGGTAGAACACCTTAGAAAAAGTGTTTAAGGGATATAATTGAAAAATTATAAGAGTAACAGATGAAGAGGGTTTTCATCTTAATCTCGGACCCTACATCCTTTGACACCACCCTCAAGACCAATTAGTACCAAAAGGACACCAAAAGTTGAAACATTCTGTTTTGATGAAGAGTAAGAGTCCTGTTGAAAACGATTTTATACAACTTCTTACACGGTAAAGCCAAACTACTCCCTTTCAACTTAAACTTCTAAAAATTTCAAAAATTCTTAGTAACTCCACAATCCCGTACTATATTAATGTTTAAGTTGGTTCAAATACTTGGTGTTATTTACAATTTTTGGGGAAAGTTTCTTTTAATCCTTTTAAATCGAAAGACGATCATATAATTAAGGATGTAGAAAGACTGTAATTAGAACTATTTCACTACTTAATTTCTATTATATTAAAATCCTGAAGGGTTCTCCAAGTCACCATTTCTTAGGTGAACGGTTACGTTCTCTGAGTCCAAGCTAGACACTCAACCCTTCTAGGGGACCTCTTCCTTTACCGTTGGGCGAGGTCATAAGAACGGACCCTTTAGGCTACCTGTTCTTCTTGGACCACCCGATGTTAGGTACCCCAGTCTTTTTTCAGTCTGTACTGAATCGTTGATTTGTCGTTAATTATATTAAAAATTTAGTCTTGTCACAAAGAGAATTGATAGATCTTGTGTATCGTTTTATTTTATGTACTTTATCAAAAGTAATCATCTTCCTGTGTATCGTTAACGTATGATTTTTCTGTGTATTAGTAATTTTAAAGAGTACACCAAAAACCTAAACAAACAGGAGTTAAAGTCATATGAAAGTCATGACAACTTTCGACGTAAAAGAGAAACCTTTAATTTTAACTTAAAATGATCTAATCATAGAAGGTAAGTTGAGAGTAGACGACGACCACCCTAATCTTTACAGACAGAGCTCCCGTCAAGCTGTTGTATATGTTCTTTGGAAATTTATTTAAATATAAACGATGAAGTAGTTGATTTTAGATACCTAATTAGGATTCCTTTATTAACCGGTTCACACATTTCTAATTACGTATTCTTACATCAGAAAGAACAGTTTCATTTTATAATCTTTGTTGAATTTATAGGTTGTCAATCCCTAATCAATTCATTTAACACCATATAAGTATGACCTTCTAACACTTTTAATAGTATATCTGTACATCAAAATTGAACCCTTTTAATAGTACTATATTACATCTATATAACTGGACAAAATACTTTAACAGACTATAACCGTCAATCACCAACCACTCATAGAAGGTTTCTCTTATCAAAAACAAAACAGTAATCATTTTCCGTCAATCTGGGTAAACATAAAACTCTAGTAAGGGTAAACAAATAGACTTTGTATATAGTACTATAAAATGGAAAGTAATAAATACCGTCTCTGTGTATATAGATTAAGTCATTTTCATAGTAATATGGTAATATTTAATTTTACTTCCGACAGATGTTATTTAGAGATAAAACATGATGAAATCTGACTATAAACTAGGGGAATAGGACTAAGACCTACACTATAACTCGAAATGTTCTCGGAAATCTTAAATACTCTCGGAATTTTCGACCCCTAAAGGTGGTTCAAAAGTGACAATCTCGGTGAAGTAAGGGTGGTCACCTGACGAGTCACGTGCACAGATGGTCCATAGGTCAAAAGGTCTTCTTTATAACATCGGCGCAAAGAACTCTTTCTCGGGACCAGTAAGAGAGGTCTACTATCTAATGGACCAGAAGTTGAGGTAAGAGGTAATTAACCTGGGAAGTGTCGTTACCGGCCTAGTGAGACTCCGTTTTGTGGACCAGAAGGGTTGTTCGTGTCTACGTACGCGTAGCAAACTCTGGGACGGGTCGGGGAGGAACCAGTCTTGGGGAGTGAAAACCTGACGTTCTCTGGAGTAGGACTCTAATCATAGAATGAACAGAAGGACCATGGGGTCATACCCCAGATGAAAGTCTGTACACAGACCTGTTGAACAGAAATCAACTGTTCACGTAATAGTATGGGAGTCTGAGGTCCAAGATCAGAATGGGTACTTCCTGACGAGAAGACGATGGCCGGTAATTTGTCTCGGGTCCCTTCCTTTGACTGAACTTCACTAACGCCACCTATTAGTGTATACGTTTGAGTGTAACCACGTCAAACCGAATCCTCTCATTCTTTCTTCACTTGTTCTTCCATTTTTTCCTCCTAACTCCTGTTTCAGCGGTCGGGACACGGTGCACGAATTGGTCACAGCAGCATCGAACTTTGATTTTGTACCGTTTCCACCTAGTCTTCAGAACCCTTTCGGTATACCAGTACACTTCTCATTGAGTTGTGGACTATAGAACCGTTCTTACACGGACCGTAATGGTTGAACGGGAACTAATTACTTGTCTTGGATATTTATTCGTTACTCGACCTTTGGTGGTCCTCTTCACAATTGTACGATACGACATTAACAATGGTCATATCTCACCTAATAACGTTCCAAGTCTTATAAACTGGATCAAAACGGAGGACTAGTAAGTAAGAAAGTCGGTCGGTCGATTGGTAAGTCATTTATAACCAGAACTCTGTCGGTCCCGTCTACCCTGGACCCCAATAGTACTACTTGTTTTATCTATCATGGGAGCGAGTGACTCGAACGTGGATTGGACTCTTTGTCTTTTGGCACTGACTACACTCTATTTACAACATTATCCTCCAGTTCCTGGTCCCAGGACCTCGTTCCCTGTAAATGTGGCCCTAGACTTCCTAATTGTCCTCAACTGATCTTACTCCCCGAATCGTTACCGTTGACCACCAAATCACTGACTAACAACGTTTCTCACTATAAACAAAGAAGAAATTTAAAGAAAGATCCTACAAGCCAAGAAGAGGTGTTACTTACTCACAATGATACTATTCGCCTACCTGAAAAAAATATTATCCTCGTTGTGACTGTGACGACTACTCACCTGTCCTTGCTTCGAAAATTGACGAAACACAGAACCTTGTAAAAAGACGGACAAATAGAAAAAAAGATTAAGAGATCAGTAGCGTCGTCACTAGTTTTTGTCTTTCAAAGTAAAGGGGAAGATGATGGACAACCGATTGGATCGACGACGTCTGAAGAAACGACCTTAACGGATACACATGGACTACAAATTGTGACCGGGTCAAAGTTTTTGAGACTGACAGTTGGCCACCAAAGAGGCGGTCCCTGAAGACCTGCGATCGAATTGTCGGAGGAACTGGTTAAACAACCAATAACGGCACCTTTCCGTGTACAGCTAGTACTCTTACGCCCAGGTGTCGTTGGACTGGTTTTTCTCCCACTGCGACGAGTAGAACAAGCAGACCCGGTAGCGGTAGAAATACCCCCGACAGGGGTGCGACCCGACCTTAACGGAGACACTGTAGAGACGGACGAGAAGGGACCGGGGGTAAATATCGTCCTCAATGGAGTAAAAGACCTGACACAGGTTGGAGTACCGGAAGAAGTAATACCAGCACCACATGGACTCCTAGATGTACATACATTTCTCCTTTTGGTTGCAGAACAGAGGCGTATGCTCACCCAGGTAGTCGGCGGCCTCCTGCGGGTACTTCGATTACTTCTGCCACTACTGACAGAATCCATTCTCCTTGGTTCAGTCTTCAATGAGGGGAAGTAAGTCGTTTATAAATAACTCATGGACGACATTTTTTTCCGTGAATGATCCACCATCCTTACGTCCTTACTTGGACTTGTCTGTATTTGGGGGTGGATGGACCTCGAATGTGAGATTATCCCCTTCCGTCACATTCATGACATTACCCTGTTTTTTACTAAAATATCATTTAAAATAATGTTTAAAACATTTTATTCTACAACTCCTCAGATTACCCTTTTTTGTCTCGTCCCTTCTATTCTCCACACGATTTGTCCACATCGAACGTTAAATTTTTTTCATAACACTCCCTGTCGAGGTGGATCTTCTACTGGAACATCGGCTCTATCTTTCACCACTCCCTCGCTAAGCACACCCATACCCCCGGCCCCCACCCCCCGTCACACCCACAAGGTCCGTTTTCTACGTTACTCAAAACCTCCGACTTATCTTTCCTCCGGTCATACCGACCTCACCTCACTCGTTCCCCCCGCTACTCCAGTCTCTCGACTCCCCCACCCCCACCCCTCTGAGTCTAAGTCACCCCGACACGTCAATGGCATTTCCGAAACTGAAAAGACTTACTCTCCTCTTCGGTAATCTTCCAAAACTTACTCCCTCACTGTACTAGAGTGTAAAATCACCGTAGAGAAACCGACGACAAAACTCCTTTATGACATCACCCCGTTTTCGTCTCCGAATTCTCCCGTAAAGTCACGGGTTCTCTCTACCAGGTGTCTCGTCCTGGTCTCTCGTCAGATCTCCACTACCCTGCACCGACTAAAGACTTAAAAAAAATCTACTATCGTAGTTATCCTAAACGACTACTCATTCCATGTTTCCTTCTACCGTCCCGATCCCCTTCCACCTCTACCCCTTCTGTCTTCTCTAAACCCCTCTTCCACCCCTCAAACCGAAACCAGATCGATTCAAATCCCCAAAAAAATCTGTAGAGTCCCTCAATAACTTACTTCGAAAGTCCTAAATCCCCACCTGACCTCCAGATATAAGATTTCAGTGACCCCCCTTTTCACCATAAAATTTGGTTTTTTGGTCTACTCGGGTGACACTTTCCCTCACACCTACCTCCTTTCTTCTCCTGGTTCCTTACTCGGGGTCCTGTAAGGTTACATCCCTTCTACCTTTCCGTCCTCGTTGACCGTATTTTGGTTCTTTTCCCCATCGGTCTTTTGGGTCCCCTTATGTCACCGGACCTTTGACACTCTTTCTTTCTCACATAGTTGTTACCAGTATGAGAACTCTCCGTCTCAGTGTGTTCCAGAGTGACCCAAATCGCCTCACCATCAACAAACCACTGGAACCTTTACAGTTTTGATTGTATCGACAAACCACTGGAACTAGGTTTCCTTTAATTCCTGTCTTCTCTTGGAAATTCTGTTACCCAAACTCGTCGAGAGTCCTCAAAACGAAAGGTGACACTAAGAACCTGGTCCTTCTGAGTAAACCCACTTCTTAAAATGGAAGCAAAACATAAGAGACACTGTCCATCGGTCAACACGTGGTTAAGGTCAGGACACAGGTCTTCTGTCCATCTGAAACACTACCCACCTACTTCTGAAAATACCAAAACGGCCGGAACTGAAGATGTAATCTCTCTGGTAAAGAGTGGGACACACCACCGACGTCGACACCCCTGGTAACGACTCTCTCTAAGTCCTCCTATCAGGAAAATTAGGGGTTACACTTCATTGATATTTCACTTAAGGACCCCTCGTTAAGTATTACCTTCTACGTCCCCTACGCACCAGACCTTACCCTTGGTAGTCCTACAGTCATCCAGGACTTTGACGATCACACCAAACCTCCAGTCGTCTGTGCATCATACTAACAATTTTATTAAAGTTTGACTCCCAAATAAATTCTATTGTTTATAAATATATCCCAAATTATACACGTTCGTAACAGGATTCCTAAAACATCTATAATCGAATAAATTAGGGGAACCGTTGGGACACTCCAGTCGATGACAATAGGGACATAGTCTACTTCTTTGACTCACCTCCCAAATTCACCATACCGGTTCCAGTAAGTAACAATTACCACCTTGGTTGTGACTGGTCAACCGGCTACTTCAGGTGTACGAATAATGGTGTAAGACATTGATCAAAACGAAATAAACCTGAAAAATGACCGAAGAAACAAGACAGAAGTTCAAACTTATGGAGTAAGAGGAACATCACGGAACTGTTCTTACATCTGTTGTTATTCTTTTCCACCTCAGTTTGACTAGGTAAAAAGATGAGAACTCGATCTTGATAACTACAAAAACCAGAAATAAGAATCACAGTTATTTGAGATGAAAAGGATGAACGTTCGTATTGACAAACGAAACAACAACAACAAGTCGACGAATCAGTACAGACTGAGAAACGTTGGGGTACCTCACGTCGTACGGTCGGAAGGGACAGGAAATGGTAGAGGACCTCGAACGAGTTTGAGTACGGGTAACTTAGTCACTATGGTAGGTTTTTATAGTAGACAGTAGGGGAAGAGAACGGTTGTTAGAAAGGGTCGGAGCCCCAGAAAAAGGTTACTCAACCGAGAAGCGTAATCCACTGGTTTCATAATCTCGAAGTCGAAGTCGTAGTCAGGAAGGTTACTTATGAGTCCGAACTAAAGGAAATCCTAACTGAGAGGAGCGACAGGTTTCCTGAGAGTTCTCAGAAGAGGTTGTGGTGTGAAACTTTCTCAGTTAAGAAACTACGAGTCGGAAGAAATACCAGGTTGTGAGTGTAGGGATGTATGTTCTTTTTGGTAACGAAACTGATATGTTTGGAAACAACTAAAAATTATGTCATAGATTAAAATAGTGTCGAAATGAAGGTTCCTCATTCGCAGAAAATTAAAGTACCGACGTCAATGACAGACGTCACTAAAACCTCCGGTTCTTTTATTTCATACAGTGTCAAAGGTAACAAAGGGGTAGATAAACGGTATTTCACTACTCTGACCTACGATACCAGAATCAAAAAACTTACAACTCAAAATTCGGTCGAAAAAGCGAGAGGAGAAAGTGGAAGTAGTTCTCTGAGAAAGGAGAAGTGAAAGACGGTACTCCTACCATAGTAGACGTATAGACAACAATAACAATAAAGAGGACCGTTAGAACTAAGGTCGAACACGAAGTAGGTCGGACCGTAAAGTGTACTACATGAGACGTACATTCAATTTATTCGTCCCACTGTTCTATATCGGAACTGCATGATGAAAGGGCCAAACTTTGGTCAGGTAAAAAGGTACAGGTAAAGATTGACAACGAAGAAGTTGACACATGTCAAAAGAGTCCTCCGTACATTCCACCAGACCATAAGGGTAAAGAAATTCTTAAAAGACCTCAAACAACACTATTGTGTCAGTTTCCGAAATCGTATCAGTTACTTCGTCTTCATCTACAAAAAGACCTTAAGAGAACGAAAAAGACACTAGGTTACCTACAACCGTTAAACTAGAGACTAAGAGGACGGAAAAGATTTAAGTCGAACGTGTAGACTTTCAAAAGTCAAGTATATGACAACTTCGAATGGAACCTCTCAAAACTCGTACTGGAACGATTGTACACTTTACTCACGTTAACCTGTCATCAAGTTTGTAAGAAACCGTAACGGAAAGAAACCCTGACCTTACTTTTGACTGGAAAAGGTCAGGACACCGGTGAAGACTCAAGACATTTAAACGACCGTATAACTCACGTCGTAAAAATGTCGTAGTAGAAAATCCTAAACTTAATCGAGTCGACCTTAAGGTAGTGGAGGGGATCGAAACAAGCATCACTACGGGGGACTCCGGGTGAACTGAAGTGTGAGGTCCTACAGACCGATCTCGGTCTGGTAACACCAACAGACCCAACACTTCTAGAGAAAACATGTCAAGAAGACACATAAGAACGGTGGAGAATTATAGAAGACGAAGACAATCCAGGTATGGCAAAGACAGGAAATAACACGGTAGACACGTACTTTGTAAGGGGACCACAGAGATTAAAAGGACTTCTCGAGGTCAGAAAGGGCAAGACGACAAAAGGAGACAAAGAACGTAACAAGTGAATCCCTCAGAAGGGCAGACAGAGACGACAAGGAGCCTTGAGACGAAAGTTTACCCAAATAGAAAGGAAAAAGAGGAAACAAAAAGTGAAGAAAAGAGAGTCGATAAACATTCCAAAGGAGTCTGTTGGTAAAAGAGAAAAATAAAGAAAAAACCCCCTACCAAAACTAGTGACGGAAGACATGTTACAAACTTGGAGACAGGAATCAAGAAGTCCGTGAGACAGATAGTCTAGATTAGGAAACTTAGATAAACAGTGAAGGTGATATATTAGTTGTCTAAACTAAATCCAGTGTGGACTTACCGGATCACTAAAAGGGATGAAAAAAGTTAAATTCAGACCTAAAACGTTATTCCTCAAGTACTAGACTCGGTATCAGTTGAGGACCAGTACAAAAACGATTGACATATCTCGAAGAGGTAGAAACCGACGTTCCTTATACAGCTAGATTAAAGCCACAACTGGTAGAGTACTACAGGTACACATCTCTACAGGGACCACAAAAATCTTCTCCCATTAATGATACTCGTCACACAAGAGAACCGTTTTGAGACAATCGGAAACTGGACGAACGAAGTAAGACATGAGGTTCCGGTTTGAAGGGACAATGAGGACCATAGGGAACTGAAGGATGAAAACGTAAGGTCAGGGGATACTACTTTTCCTGGAGAAAAAAACCACAATCTTCCAGAACATCCAGAAGTATCTTGGCAAACTGAAGTCGAAGATACCGTACTCACCAACCCCGTATCTAAACCTAATGGCACTATAACTTCCAAACGGAATCGTTACTTGACTCTAGTAAGATAGCAAAAACTCTAACGTGGGTACATGACGTAAAACCTGAGAGAACAACTGATACTCCCGATGAGGTAAAAAAGATTCCCTAAGAACGGGTAATATCATCTATATTGGTAGTATACTTAATTTAAGTGGGTAAGGGCAGGTAAAATCAAGTGACTAAAGATTTTACAACTACAAACTGGTGAACGACAGAGGACAAACTGGTGAAGGTCAAATGGAACTAAGTCCATTTAACTGGACCTGGATTGTAAGGACCAAGGATACGTTATAACAAGAAATGTCGTAGCTCGAAATGAAAGTGGTGGTCTGTGTAGGTGTTAACCCGAAATAAAGGTGAAACCGAATCGGAGAAAGTAAGGAAGGTCTCGATAAAGAGGCGAAAAAGAAGTCATCGTATAACCCGTAAACGAACCGATACATGGAAGTCTTTGATGAACGGACTAACTTCTCTTTTGAAAAAGGTCGTACAAGATACAAAATGTGTCGTACTCTACCTTTTATTGAGTCAGTAGGACAGGATCTTAACCTGAGACACTCTACCAGTAGTACCAGTGGTCGAAGTCACAGGATACATTGAAACAGACCTTGTATATTGTTCAAAAAGACCTTCCTAATTTTAATTCCAACATATCAAACCCGTCCACACCACAACCTATTCCCGGTTTGGTCTTCTTTGTCACTTTAAAGGTCCGTCCTATCCTCTTCAGTACCGTAGTTCTCCTTTGTCGTAACTCCTTGACCAATTGCCGTCCTTTTATCGAACCACACCTCCTGGACCCCTTCAAGGAGTCACCACTCTGTCTCCGTAGACCACCTTCTGCCCTTCACACCCCTGTCTCCTTTACTTTGACTTCTCGAGCCACCATACTCCAAAAATCTGAATGTTGAGGACTGAAGTAACCTATTGTCTAAATCCAAAAATCGGGGTGACGATACTAAAAGATATCTTTACTACACTTCGAGTCGACAGGGACCAATTTAAAGGAATAGTCTCTATATTATCCATTAGAAATTTAAGAAAAGTTCAAGACTTTAAGTCATCAGATGGTACTGTTATTTATTGGTTTCGGATGTGTTTCAAGTTCCTAAGTGACTCGTAGTTTCGTGTTTTGGAGGAAGGTATTCTCGTAGAAGACACCACAAGAATCTTCCTTCGGTGAGTCACCGAGACATACTACGTACATTCTTAAGTCAACGGATTAAGTCCACAGACAGAATACTATCATATATATAATCTTTTTAGTTTCCTGACCATGGATGGTGGTGATATCAGTGACCAAGACTCATACAACTTTAATTGTCGAATTATAAATAAAGAAATTACTAATGAACTAAATTTATTTAAGTACTATTTTATGATTTAGGAGTACAAATGAGGAACTACACATAAAACATCTTTAAAAATTAAATTTTAATTTCAAAGAACATTTGTATTCAAGAAAATACATAATCTTTTAAGTATTTATGTATAGTTGACAGACAATTTATCGTAGATTCTCCGGTTTCCGATATACTTAAGTCACTCAAATTAAAGTAAAGTTTCTTCCTTCTTCCCTATTGTCCCGGGTATCTTAAACCCCTTCCGAAGAATCCCTAGACCTTACCACCCATCCTAAACATAACCGTCCTCCCTTCCTTAAGATTCGTCCTCTTTGTCATATTAGTCTTCACACTACCATCTTTGCAGAGTTCGAACACGTCATCGTGTTCCTTACGGGACACTTTGTGTCTACGTCCAACTCCAGGTTCCCCTTCACTGAGACTTCTTCCTTTCAAATCAACCGCGAAGAGAAACCTTCCTTTTCCCATCTAGGTCTACTGGAAACACAAAGAAAGGTCCAAATCCTAAAACCAACTTGTGTTTTTCGTATGTCTTGACCTACCCCTCGTGAGAAATCCGAACTCCTCTATCTACTACCATCGCTGCTACCGTCATACTTAAAATTCAGACACGCACTGGCCTTTCCGTAGATCCGTCACACAAGGATAAAGTCGATGGGACTCCACCTTACGACGAGTGTAGACCCAATACTACACACTACTAGCGAAATGCGCTTTCTTCAACGAACAACTTACGAGAGGAACTTTTCTGTGACCTCTGTATGCTAGGACGAAAGGTGTCCCGTGCTTCCGGGACGGATTCTCTCTGTGGACATAAAACTTTAGAATGACCTGTCGGTCGGATACCGTTGGTTTGTGTGTCTTATGGGACACACCTTTGGAGATTGAATAACAGTAGTCGTCATGGGACGCACTTGACACGTGGGTCCCTACAGAACAAAAGATCCTTTACCGGACCTGAAAGAAAATAAAACGTTATAGACCTTTACTTCTAAGATTCCTAAACACTTGGTAAGAAAACTTTAAAAAGTATTCGGAAGGATAGAGAATCCTACCACAAAAGTTCAACGTTCACACTGGATGATCGTTCATTACTTTAGTCAATCCTTTAACATTGACTGTGAAGAAAATTTTACTGTATGTCATCTTATCTTCTCCTTCATAGTCTCACTTAATGTATATCATCTACATTCATAACAAAGTATCACACATACACACACACTCTCTCTCCCTCTCTGACCAAATACCATATTAAAAAAAAAAAAAAAGTGATACCCAATACCTCTTCTTACCCGAAGGGTCCACTACGATTACAATTTCTTGGACGGACGGTTACGTCCTCTATGATCAATGCGTCTCTACACCAAAGTTAGGACCCCAGCCCTTCTAGGGAACCTCCTCCCGTACCGTTGCGTGAGGTCATAAACACGGACCTCTTAGGGTACCTGTCTCCTCGGACCACCGGATGTCAGGTGTCCCAGTGTTTCTCAGTCTGTACTGACTTCGTTGAATCGTGTGTCTGTACGTACGTAGTACGTACCTCTTCTTATAAACTTTTCGGTACCAGAATCCCAGTTCCAATAAAAAACCGGTCATGTCTGACTCCAAAAATTTTTATACTCGTCGTAATTCAATTCGCTGAAAAGTCAAACACCAGTAACTTTGTTTCTCGACTTTCAAAAAGAATAAAGACGGAGGGTGGAGAGGTGAATCTAGTCACGACTTAGGAGGAATGGAAGAGAGTCACCCCTCCCTTCCCACCGTTTCACCACCGTTCTCTTCTTCGTCATGGACCTTAAGAGCTCGATCCTTTACCCACTTATCAATCACGGTACACTTGGAACGATCTCGTGATGATCATTAGTACGCGTTGTAAAGACGCTGTGTCACAGAAAAAGTCACAAAATTAACAAGAACAAACCTGAACACCTTTAAGATATCCCATTCACCCCTTCTACGATAATAGGAAAAAAGGACGGCGAGGGGATTAACGAGGGACAATGAGTCAATATTCAGTAATAACTCAAGGAGTCAACCGTAGTTACTCGGAAACGAGTCTGACCTTGTGGAAAGAAGAACAAGAAGGGCCCTGTGAGGATAAGTCAAACATTCCGAGTCGGGGTCCCGGAGATAAGAGACTCGGAACGGGACGGATCTATGTAGACCGAGGATAGAGGAAACCCGGTGAGACTGAATAGATACAGAGTTAGTCGTGTGAAGTAAACAAACGTACGGAAATCAAACTTGATCCCACAGGAGAAGACCTTCTACCCTGGACATGGAACAACCAGACGGGAACGTACATATTGTACGACAGACCTTATGTACACGACTCCAATATTATCTTCCTTATTCACTCCTTTGACTCCAAAAGTTTTCGATCTTGATTTTCATCTTGGGTCCAAAGAAGTGTACGTCGGGCTGGAAACCGTCCGAGACCGACACTCCACTCTCTACCCTCCCCTCACCCACCCACCCACAGGGGACAGTATGACACCCTCCGACTCCAGAGTCTTCCCGGCCACTGTCACCAGAGAACCCTTCTCCTTTTGTTTACTTACAAAAGACTCACGAATGAGACTCCAGACGTAGAATGTGTGAAAATCCTAAAAGAAAGTGAATTGGGAGTACTGTTGAGAGACGGTTAGGTAAAATATGTACTCCTCTGAGTCTACCTGAATTCGTAGAACGGGTTTCCGGGTACGACCATTTTTATTATCATCAATTATGAGCGACACACGACGTGTACCAAGACTCTGTACAAAATGAAGTACATTAGAAGCCACTCCCTTCTAAGACAATAATATGGGTCATTCGGTTCCGGGACTCTCCAAGTTACAGAACGGACTCTAATCATAATTATTGTCTCGACTGTAAGTTTAGACTCGTCCAACCGAGGTTCTGGGTCAAAAAGTTCCAATCAATCGTCGGAGACCATTCGCCATCCCGATCTTATCGTGACTACATGCATTGCTCCAAATGCCCGAAGGGACCACCGAGTCTACCACTCCTTAGACGTACGGCACGTCCTCTGTGTCCAAGTCAGGGACCCAACCTTTCTAGGGGACCTCTTCTGCTACCGTTGGGTGAGACCATAAGAGAGGACCTTTTAGGGTACCTCTCCTCGGACCACCCGATATCAGATACCCTAGTGCTTCTCAACCTGTGTTGACTCGTTGATTATGATGACTCCAAATATGAAACATAGAGGGAAGTGAAGATCAAGTCAAATAGAGTCATTTCCGGGAACTACAGACTGCAAAGGGAACGAGACACAGAATTTCTAAGATGTCGTACCACTGTCACTACTGTCGTAGAGGGTCCCTTACTCTCGTGGTGTGAGAAGTCTGAAATACAAGAAATTTCAGTTGCCGTTCTCATCCCCGAAACTTTATCCCTCCCTTGGTCTAAATTTTATGCCGAAACGACGAAGGTCTGACACACTGGAACTCGTTAAGTGGACTGGAGAGACACTGAAGTAAAGGGGGAGACATTTTGTCTCTAGTATAGTCATGGGGACCGTACGGTTCCAAAACTCCTACGTCCCTCTGTTACGTGCATTTCACGGCTATCATCACGAACTGTGTACCTTTCACGATTTGTTGAATTGTATCAATTCATGATTCTTCTCATTCAACGAGACTTCTCGAGACGGGACGTAAGTTCGGGAGAATAGGGATCATGACACCTCTACCCCTGACCTCCGGGTGACAACCGTGGTAGTACTACCGTCTAAAAACATTGCACCCGTGCATCGGTTTTTCTTCGATTGACCCACACGAAACACCTCCGACGGACTGTCGTCTGTGTACCGTCTTCAAGTCAAGGCCCTCTGGGTCCGGTTGGACTTTTGTACGGTGGTACCGGGACGTCCCGAGACGCGAACGTAGCGATCAGGGATATTTGGTGGGAGACGACGGGGCAGTCGGGATCATTTTAGGACAGTCACCAAGGACAGAGATTGTTTACCAGAAACGTAATTATTGAGTAAAACGGAAACGTAGTAAATACTTAGTCTGTACGATTCACTCTGGGATTGATAGTTCACAATCGAATTATCCTTAGGACATTATATCATGGTTGTAGAATACACACCTAGGCATTCTATAAAGAGTATTCTTTGACAGGGGTAGAAGATTACTTAAAACGGTCCTAAGGATCAATCGGTGCATGATAATGGTGGAAATGATCCTAACCCTCTAAACGGGAAACTTTTCTTAACCCTTGTGTGTCTGTATATGTGTGTGTGCATGTCTTTAGTCCTGAGTTCTCTTTGATCGATACCCAGGGGTCCTTTACACTTTACAAAGAAAGATCGAAAACACTGGAACATCACCGAAGACGTAGTGTTTTCGGACGAAAGTCACAAACGACGGAACGCACGGAAGTATTAGTTTATAGACAAAAATTTTTTTCGATTTCGAAACGGAATTCTTTACGACTCACTTTACTAGTCTAAAAACCGTGAGTTCTCAAGAGAACAACGACACGTAAACAAAGTCTTACTGATTACGAAAAGTCTCAGTTCAGTAGGTCCGTGGTCATGAGTCATGTAAAACAGGTCCCCACAAACATGAAAACAGAACCTTTGTCGATTAATTTCCTCGTGGAAACACCGTCTGCGAAGAGGGTACCCGAAGAGTGACGTCGTCCCCGGAAGTCCTCTCCCCGAACCGAAGGTCCGGTCGATATTTACTTACTCCCATTTTTACGTCGGTGAAGGGTTTACGACGGGGGTCGTTTTGCCGTAGTGTCTGAGAAGGTAAGACTCCCCTTTATACATTTAACTCTTTCGGAGTTGTAGACCTAAATCGAGATTTAAAAACTTTTTCGTAGTAACAAACAGTGGCATAGGGTGGAAAAGTTTAACAGACGTGAAGCATTATGAGGAAGAATAGGGTGTAACAATCCTCAGACAGAGAGGGGAAGACGGAGACGACACACACGGGAAACAAAATAGTAGAGGCCGAGAATCAAGAAAAGAAAAAAAAAGGACGAAAGTACAAAATCTATGGAAGGAAACGTTCAGTCAAGTTTTCAGTAAAAAGGTTTAGAAACAGGAATAAAGGTCACATTAGTGAAGGGACGGAAGGAGGGTGAAGACAAAGGAGGTACACGCGGAACTCAAGACAAGTAGATTTAAGTAAGTCGAAGAAAGTAAAGGGATAGTGTGAGGGAGGAAGTCTTGACAAAAAAGACCGAAAAGTAGACAAGTCTTTGGACTTTGGAAAGAGAAGTCGACCTTGTTACTGACTTATAAAGGACTCATATTCCATGTTCTTGTGCAGAGTTTAAGACGGAGAAACGAAAAGGGGGGTTGAAATAATTCCTTATTATATCTTAACACACACACATTTCATGTGTCGTACTGTTAGACTATCTGTATATGGAACACCTTGACTACTGGCTCTAGTTCTATTACTTGTGTAAGTAGTGAAGTATATCAATTGAGACAAGGGAAAGAGACACCACTCTTGTTTTTCTATGTACGAGTCTTTGAAAGTCCATTTGTCAGTAGTTGAGGTCAGTAGTGTGACATATAATCTAGGAGTCTTGAATGTGAAGGAGGTTGACTTTTACACACGGGATTCTAGACATGGAGGGTAAGGAGGAGGGGAGGGAGACCGTTAGTGATAAGACAAAAGAGACACTTCAGTCGGAAAAAAAAAAAAAAAAAATTTTCTCAAGTGTATATGTGTCAGACACGTCGTAAACAAAAAGACAGACCGAATAAAGTAAATCGTCTCTGCAGAGTAATGAATTGACGTAGGGTGAGAGGACGGTCGTGGATCGGAGGACCTTCCAAATCAAGGTCTCGAGTTACTACGGGAGAGAATCCAGAACCGTAGACGGTCTCCTCTTACACGAATAAAGGACAGTATGGTCGACTCATCGGATTGTGGACCTTCTCGTACCATATACAACTAGGGACCATCTTAAATGTAGTTTAGACACAATTGGTACAAACATTAAAAATTTATAGGTGACCGAGGTTCGCCCCTTTCCTCCCCTCACCCTATTTAACCCTCTAACCCTAACTGTATATATAAATATAAATATATATATATGTGTGTAATAAAAAACAATACATAAGTCTATAATGGAAAAGAAAACCCCCCTATATCAACGAAAGGTATATATGTGATTACTATGATACATATTTTATTTATTGATTATTCTTCGATCATATATCGTGTCCCTTGAGTCACGAGACACCACTGGATTTACCCTTCCTTTAGGTTTTTCTCCCCTATATACATTTGGATATCAATTAAGTGAAACGACACGTCATCTTTGATCGTGTTGCAACATTTCGTTGATCTGAGGTTATTTTTAATTAATTTTTTATTTTAAAGGTGACTCCTGACGTGAGTCACACATCGATTTCGTGTGTAAAATACCCTCCCTTAACCCTTACTTCCCACAAACGACCTTAGTGTCGGCGAGTATCTGGATCCCCAGTCGTACCTTCGACCCTATTTCCCTTTGGTCCGTAATGACCACCCCTCCCCTGTGGTGTACCCGTCGGGAGGGGGACGAGACTAACAGGGAGATCAGGAAGGGAGAGGTGGTCCAACTATAGTATCGAGCCGTGTCACACTCTTTCTTTCTAGGGTAATGGACCTTTTTAGTTATAGCCAACTCTCTAAATAGGTCCAAGTAGAACATTTAGTAGCGATCACACCCCCAGTCTCGAAACCCAAAGGATCGGGGACGACGAAGGACGTCCAGAGCGAAGAACGGAATCACTTTATATGGACAGGAACCCACGAACGCCCCGTCACTACTTGTTATTCTCAACAAATAAAGGTAGCTCAGTTCTCTCAAATGTATTTGTATTTTGTCTATTTTGTTACCCGGACAAAATAGGAAATACAAAAGAATTGTTCTTCCTTGAAGACGAAAAATATGAAGGGGTAGTATTTACAGACAACTCGTGGAGGAACTAAAATCTGCCATATGATTGACATTCTGTACCGAAGACAAGACTTCCGACGTTTAGACACGACGAGATTACAAAACACCAACACTCCCGTACCGGTACTAAACTCTGTCACCAATCCACCACACACTTTATCTAACACACTCACTGAATATCCCTTAGGATGAATATCCGAATAGACTCCTTTATTCGAATAATTTTTTCTATTGATTTTCTTGTTTCTTTATATGTGTTCTCGTTCATTGCCCAGGTCCGTTTCTCATGGCACCCAAACCTACTAGACACCTCAGGAGGAACTTCTGTCTCCTCTCTACTCCGCCAGACACACTACATACCTCTCCTCTCCCGTTCCGGAATGACTATCCCCTGTCCATCCCACCCTCCTTCCGCATATCTGTAGATCTCTCTGTACCGCTCCAGTTCTCCCCTTCCTGTCCCGTCCCGTCCGCCCAGAGACCTTATTCCCGAAACGTACAACTACTGTCAAACCAAACTCTTCACTGATCTGGTCTCTAACTTTCCGGAACTCAGGGCTCTGACGGACCTGAACTGACAGTTTACAGATGTCTCTACCTCATCTTGTGGAACGACACACGTAACCCGGACCCCACCCTTGGTCCGGGATCCCTCGCCTCCGTGGACCGATGGGACTGTCAAGTTGGAAACAATTTTCGAAGGCACGTCTGGTTCCGTTTATTCAGACACCGGTCAGAAGTCGGGTATCGATTCGACGGAGTGAACCGTTACCTCTCGAGGACATCCTAGAACCCCATAATTACCGAACTCTTCTACCCTTGACGTTCTACCCGACCTCTCCCTCTCTAGGGAATCCTCTGACGACCATAACCGGGTCCTGAGACACCCGTCATCTATCGAGTCTATGGTCTCTCTCTGTCTCGACCGAACAGGATCGTAATCAAACGGTTGTTTCCAGGCAGATCAGTTCCGATACCTAAAAGGTCATCAGTACATACCTACACTCTCAAATTTCTTTCAACTCACGGCTTCTTAACTACGAAAACTTGACACCACAACCTCTTCTGAGAACTCTCAGGGAACCTGACGTCCGTCTAGGTTGGTCAGGTAGGATTTCCTCTAGTCAGGACCCACAAGTAACCTTCCTGATTACAACTTCGACTTTGCGGTCATTAAACCGGTGGACTATGTTTCTCGACTGAGTAAGCTTTTCTGAGACTACGACCCTTTCTAACTCCCGTCCTCCTCTTCCCCTGTTGTTTCCTACTCTACCAACCTACCGTAGTGGCTGAGTTACCTGTACTCAAACCCATTTGAAGTCCTCAACCACTACCTGTCCCTCCGGACCGCACGACACTAAGTGCCCCAGCGTTTCTCAACCTGTGTTGACTCGTTGACTTGGCTTGACTCACCCACGACGTCCTTTCGTGCAGACAGTGGTCGTCAGGGTCAGATGTGTCCCTCCGTTCTCGTCGGTCCCTCCGGGTCCTCTGACGTCCCCTCGTCTTCTCTTTGTCCGGTCACCTCGTACTCGACCACCTTTAGACCGTCCTCTCCTCGACCTCATTGGTACACCGGTTCCAGCCTCTCTGGACCTCCGTCCTTCGTCCCTAGATAGTACGCCTGATCCTAAACCCCCATCCCCCGACCATTCTTGTTCTAACCTGGATGAGTTTCAAAAGGGTGAAAGGAAACCCGAAAACCCGAAAAGGGAAAAGGGGAGGGTCGACTGGAGAGGAAGGAAGATTGGTTCTTCTGTATTCAATGGACCGTACTTAAGGGGATTAAAGAAAGGCAAGTGGTCGAATCAGTTGACCTTTCCGGGGGTAGACAATGGAAGATCGAAAAGACACTCTCACTAAAGAGTAGAGGGGTCCTCGGAGTAGGAATAAAAACGAGAGTCCACGAGATAAAAACTGGTAATTTTTTACATTGGGAACTAGAATTGGAGGGAAAAGATTGATGACGACATAGATGATGGTAAATAATGTGACAAAAAAATTCTGAAGTCTGGTACGATGGGAACGGTAAGATGACTCTGACGTGACTACTTCGGTGGTAGTCGTAAAACAACGAATTGTAACGTCCTTAGACAGACCTAAGGAAAAAGGGTCAGAAGAGACGGGGTCCGGAAGGAGGTATGGTGGTCGACTCCGTAGAAGGATTTTTCGTGTCAATTGAGACAGGTTAGAAAAGAGTAAGGAGGATGCACGATCTATTTTGAGTCTAAGGAAACGACCTTAACGTTCCGAGAAAAGTGGAGAGACAAAGGTCAGAAGAAAGGGTTTACGGAGGACGGGGGTAGGGTCAGGTACGAAGACACACAGTCCGGAGAGTGACAGTGGAACGTCCTTACGTCCCTACCAAATTACGAGGAACACCAGTAAGAATTTTCCCGTTTGAGGATAGACAGAAAGTCCTAGAAAGGGACACTATAAAAGACTAAGAGTCCGTCTCAATTAATAGGTCACGAAGATATCGTGTGACAGATATACGTATTTTTATAAATCGAGAAAAATGACATTAAGTAAACGTTTTAAAGATATAGAGAATGATCTGACACTTGAACAGTTCCTGTTCTTATTGTTTCTCATAGAGGTAAGACGTGTCTACAAATATTTTACTTGGTTGTTTGTATAAATGACCTACCCAGTGACCTTCCGTCGACGGGATCGGAGATAGGAACAGGAACAGTATTGGTGTCCCTACCAGGACGACGGTGAGTCCTAGGAACAAAGATTGAGATCCGATAGAATTAGACTAACGAAAGACCTTACGTCCAGGGGATACAGGACGAAAAACGGTCACCGGAAGAAAAAAACTCGACCCCTTCAAAACTTTTCCCACCTTTCATTTCGACCCTACCCTTGACTGAATACACTCCTCACTGGGATTAGAGGAAGTTTCCTCCGTACCCTGATTTCCAACTCCCTCGAGGTCTCTTATGGACCTCAAAATACAACGAACCCTTCGTCAATATAGTCCCGACGACTGTCCTGGTCGACGTATTAAACACCTGGAGAAAATTTTCTTCCGTCCTTTCCCCCTCCTAACTCTCAAACCCCAATTGTCTACGTCTGATAATATATGTCTGACCTATTTGTTGTTCCACACACACACACACACACACACACGCGTGTGCGTACACACGTGTGTACGTACGAGTCAGCGAGCTAATACAGACTGAGAAACGTTTGGGTACTTGACATCGGGTGGTCCGAGGAGACAGATACCTTAAAAGGTCCGTTCTTATGACCTCGTCCAACGGTAAAGGATGAGGTCCCCTAGAAAGGTTGGGTCCCTAGTTTGGGTACAGAGAACACAGAGGACGTAACCGTCCGCCTAAGAAATGGTGACACGGTGGACCCTTCGGGGTGACATATCGTGTCCCTTGATATAAGGTATAGGACACTATTCGGTATTACCTTTTCTTGTATTTCTTCTTATATATATATATATATATTTTGTGAATTAGTGAAACGATATATCGTCTAAATTGTGTTGTGATATGTGACACTTAATTGATATGAAGTTATTTTTTTTTATAAAATCCCGAAGGGACCACCGACTCTCCAATTTCACAGACGGACGTTACACTCTCTGGTCCCAAGCTAGGGACCTATCCCTTCTAGGGGACCTCTTCCTTTACCGTTGGGTGTTTTTTTTTTAAAAAAAAAATTAATGTTTTAATGTCCCTTTTTTTCATGGTGATTTCCATCATTCTATATTTCGAAAAAGGAAAGCAAACGTGTAGAGGAGACGAGTGTGAGTATGAGTAACAGGACAGTCTGAAGTGAATGTTTTGCAATTCAAGTTTCTATGTGAATCCTGAAGTTCGTCTCGACATTCGGTCCGTCTCCCGGGAACACACTCGCTGAACACCGACGTGTCAGAAGTGCGGGAGTTCCAACCGGGACCGACGAGTCAAACTGGGGAACCGGAATTCAGTGGGTCTCGGGGCGACGACACTACGTCCCGTGAAACTTACTGAATTCAGAGTGACTTAAACACGGTAGTCAAAATACTTCTGGTCGGTACACGCAACAGAGTACTAGTCAGAGGAACTGATGCTCTCCACAAAAGAATCTCCGAAGGAACAGAAGTGGTCCCGGACACGGACAAAGGTCCCGTTCAGAGGAATAGTGGACAAAACCCATGACCACCCTCCACCTCACCCCGATACACCGACTCTGTCTGGACCCCGAGGTCGAGTCTCGAGTACACAACGACCCCAAAGTCTTGACCTAAGTGGTTACTCAGTCCCTTGTCGGACAAGGACGAGACATAGACGAGACTCGACGAAGAGACCCAAGTCCTGTTCCGAATACTCTATTCCCAACATAGGTCTTGTCAGGGGGAGTACTGACCTAGTGGTACTCTTGTGACGTCTACCCGGAACATGTTTTCCAGTCCTAAAACGTGCGCTGAACTTGTTAGGGAGGGCACACAAAAGGAGGACTCCTGTGCAAGGTTCGAAGAGTTAGGACCCCGAGGAGTAGCGACCCAGACAGTAAGACACCTGTCGAGACCCAAGGTCTCTTCAACATCACTCAAACAAGGATTCCCAGACCTACGACCCTTCGTACATCGGTTCAAGGATCCTGGACGTACCGGGGAAACTATAGAATAACAATGAGATCCCTGTGTACCGTTCGGAAAACAAAACTTCCGAATGTTTGTGTGTAAAGAAAAGAGGATCAAATCTCCGACCTTCCGGTTCTAGTTCGTCCCGACCTAAGTAGACTCGAGACAGAGTAGCAGGACATCTACCTACAGAAGAACGACGCAGAAGTGTACCGGAAAAAAGATAGGTGGTGCACCGTCTGAAAACTTACCGTAGAACCTCACCTCAAGTAACGAGAGTGACCCAGACCCCTCAGATTCCTATAACTCCAGAGTGTCGTCCGGACTCACCACGACCCACGAGGTAACCTAGAGAGACGTCGAATCTTCGATTTTACCACAGAGAAACCATCGCGTCTTACCTGGGAGTCTTCCTGCATCTCCACCAGGATGTTCTCCCCTTACAATTAAAGACCCCACTCTTGACCTGAGAGAAATAAACAAGACTGAACCTCCCCTTTATAACAAGGGGATGAAATTCCGTTGAATGTCAAGTCCCGGACCTCCTACAATTCCACAGGGCCAAGAAGGAACCCCGGAGACATATTATTCCCCGGTATATCTGGGAAGACTGTGTCCCTCAGAGAGGTTTACACCAGGGGTCCCCGTTCCGGTTCTCGGTCGGAGACCTCAGACCTAAAGACGGTAAACCCTCTCTGTAACCGGTCGGACCCCCGGGAACCCACTTCAGACCTGTAAGAATTCAACTCCCGAAAGTACCTAAGGGAGTTTGAGTCCCTACTCTATTGTGTCCGTTGAAGTGAGGACCCACCCTCTCAGTCCGGATCCAGACGGGGTGTACCTTTTGACTACGAATCCAAGTCGGACCCCCCGGAGTCACTAACATCTGACCTCCTCGACACCGGAAACCTAGACCGGTTCTTCTTACCTCTAGAGATTTGACACCTCAAGGGACCGTGGACCGAAACGTTGAAGAGACGTGGGGGGTCCCGATCCGAGACCCTTACACCTTAGTCCCGTCGGAATTCTCCGGAGTCCCGGAGTCCTCTCTCACGGTAGAACTCAGTAATTCTCTGACCGAATTGAACCGTGACCGTCCGTCTAAGACGTCCTCTGGGTTTAATCTAGGGACCCAACCCTTCTAGGGGACGTCTTCCCTTACAGTTGGGTGAAGTCATAAGAACGAACCTCTTAAGGTACCTGTCTCCTCGAACCGTCCGATATCAGGTACCCCAACGTTTCTCAGTCTGCACTGACTCGTTGATTGAATTTGATCCGTGACCAGAAGGTCTCTTGTGTCGGCTCGGTCCCAAGTAATCAACGTCCGTCGGAACCTGTTACCTTTTCTTTCACCTGATCCCAGATTCCCGAGATATCCTCTACGGTATAAGAGAATTCCGGGGATCCTCCGAATGACCTCTTGTGATTACGGACAGGGTGTAAACAGTTAGTCCCCGTAACCCACTCTGCTGGGAAGGATACGACTTGTTCTTTCTAGTCTACGTTTCGAGTGACGTGGGCACCCTCTACTTCAAGAGATCGTCGACACCCGAGGAGACCTCAAAGGACCCCTCGAGAGACCTGTAAGGGAATTGTACCCTTTACCTACGGACCTCTAGACCATCCTGTTTACCGGGAGACCTCAGACCACCGGTACATGCACCTCGAAAAGGGTGTGTAGATCTGGTCCTAGTCCAGTGTCTCACTACCGTCCTGGGGGACACCCCAATTCCTTCATCATGTCTACCCCGACCGGTGTAAGTCCACCTCTTGCGACAAGGGAAGTTCGACGGTGACAGGTCAGAGACGACGTCCACTTCCGACCCAGTCGACTCTCCTCCCCCGGCCCAACACCCTGACGACACCTCCCTTCCTCGACCGAGGTCCGTCCGAGTGTTTACGGACACGGACACCACGACTCTCTCACGGTGTCTCTCTAGCTATATTCACCGTCCAGGAGTAACTGTCATCCCCGGGCTCTAATCGTGGGTCCTCGGAGGTTCCTTCCCAACCCTAGGTCCACCTTTTCGACTCTGTTGTCTACGGTGAAGAACGTTGTCGGTCCACGTCCGTCGGGGGAACCCTCACCGTCAACCTTCACTCCCAGCCCCTTTCGACCGACACCCATGACCCTTGACCAGTAGTTGGACCCGGTCCGACCCTAGTTTTACCCACCTACTTAACAGACGTCCCGACCTTCCAGGGACTCTCTGACTGTCAGAGACTCTCAGGGACTCTGTCCAGAGACTCTCAGGTCTTCTCCGGGTCGAAGTCACCTGGAACTCATAGTCCAACGGTACCTCTGGAATAATCACCCCGACCTTATATTCCGTCTGTGGTCCCAATTTCGCCTTGACTCCGAAGTCCGAGGAGTCTAAGGAGGGATAGTCTCTACCCGAGATTCACCGAGGTTCATGAACCAAACCTCCCAACTCTTTCCTCCCCGTGTCGGTCAAGTAATATCTTACACCAAAGTCCCACCACACCGCTACGAAACGTAGTTCCAGCGGGCCCACAAAACGTGTATGAGGCTCGAGAGGAAGGGGAGGATGTGTGTGTATGGTCAAAGATGAAGTCACCAGACGACCGTGTCGGGACTACACGTATAAAACTTTTTTGATGGCTCCACAAGACTTACGGGAATAAGGTACGTATGTGTGACGTCTTCTTCTCAAGGACACTACCGTGACTCTTTTCTTTTCCTTTTTATCTTAATTTTCTGTAATTTTACTACCTACGGAGTCTTCCACCTCTGTATAGTCTGTACTCCCCTCGTCGGTTTCCCGCTGAGGTCGAAGGTTTCAAATTTAAACCCACTGACTGTCTTGTTTCTTTTACCACCAAATCTTTGCCTTTTCAAGTCACTTTATCTTAGTTTGGGGTTAGAGACTATAAGGATCTTTTGTATTTCATAGTAAAGAAAAATCCGGAAACCTTTTATGGACCAAGGGGTTGAGGTTAGAGATCCTCTTATTGGATGTCCGATCTAGGAGTGTTGAAGGTCCATCGTGTAGTTTCGACATAGTAAATGAGACTATCTGGATGGATAAATATATGTAGAGAAGACGGAGAGACAATATCTCTGAATTGTGTAAAAAAAGTAGTTACAGAATCAGAAAAGCAATGTCCTTATTTGATAAAACCATCCAACTTTAATCGGTCACACTTAAACATAGTCTAGAGTAAACGGGACTGTGTTTGTCAGGGAACCACCCATTACTTTTGTTAAATCCCTATACCAAACTTCCTCTTTTGTTATAATGAGTTTGACAACTGTGGTCCCCTGAAGAGCGACTGGAGAGTTCCACGGGACGTCTGACACGAACATCATAATGACGTGAGAACTCCTTTGTACCTCACCTTCGAACGGGGTTTATAAAATCTCTTACGAAGTACACCCTCTCAGCATTTCCGTCTCTTCCCCTCTTCCCTGAAGATTTTAATTGGACTACTGTTCCAACTGAGCAAAACTCTTTGTACAGAGGTTGTGGTCAGACGTAACCCGTGTCCTCGGGCAACGATATCGTGGAACTTCTATTTTTAGCGTACCGCAAGACATTATAACACAAAACTCTAAGAGATTATCCTGACCTTGAAAGTTCCTTTACGTTTAATCCGGATTGTAAAGATCGGAATTAAGACTCACAGCCCACTTCGGGAAACTCCGTCTCTGACCAAACAGAAATATAACATGACACTTGATGTGGGTCCTTAACTTAATAGGTTCGTTCCTGCAGAAATTCTTCTGTTGGAAAAGCACGGAACTTCATATCTACCGTGGGGGTTCCTTCTCTCTTATTACTAATAATAAATTTTAATTACAGATGACAAAGTCAATATATTTACCCTGTAGAAAATTTACGGACAAAATTATATCTCCTTTTGAAATAGACCCTTCAATCAAAATCAGAAAATACTAGTTATTTCCCGAAGGGTCCACCGCGATCACCATTTCTTGGGTGACGATTACGTCCCTTGTGTTCTCTGTGCCCAAACTAGGGACCCGGTCCTTCTAGGGGACCTCCTCCCGTACCGTTGGGTGAGTTCATAAGAACGGACCTCCTCGGGTACCTGTCTCCTCGGACCATCTGATGTTAGGTATCACGGTGTTTCTCAACTTGGGATGACTTCGCTGAATTGTGCGTGTTACTAGTTATTTGTACGATAGAGCTTAAACCAAAAATCTAGGCATCACGACCCTTTAACTATCTTGAAACATTATGACTAATTTTTGAACTAACTTTGACTTTCTTAACCTTATATGGGTGGAATAGACCCTTACACGGGAGAATAAACTTCAGTACAGTTCTCACTCTCCCCGAAAGGACCACCGAGTCTACTATTTCGCAGACGGACGTTACGACCTCTGGACCCAAGCTAAAGACCCAGTCCTTCTAGGGGACCTCTTTCTTTACCGTTAGGTGAGGTCGTGAGGAGGTCCTACCTCCTCGGACTATCCGACGTCAGGTACCCCAACGTTTCTCAGCCTGTGCTGACTCGCTGAAGTGAAAGTGTTCTCACTCTTGAAGGTCCCAATACCGATGAACTTTGTTCATCCTGTACAGGACGGGAGGAAACATGTGGGACGAACACATATTACCATCGACACGGCGTTACCTGTTTTGAAGGAAGTATTTGAAGGGTCACCGATTTTACAGGTGGGGAAGTATCTAGTATCGGAATACCACCGTTTTCAGAACGTATCGAGTTACTACGATAATTATACTCGGCACGACACGTCCCGGTGGGTGCCACCTGTCCAGTATCACCTCTCAAGTTTAGTCAGTCAGCATTTCCTTCAGTTGGAACTTATAAGTAACCTTCCTGACTACGATTTCGACTTCGAGTCATGAAACCGGTGGATTACACTTCTCGGTTGAGTAACCTTCTCTGAGACTACGACCCTTTCTAACTCCCGTCTCCTCTTCCCCCGCTGTCTCCTACTCTACCAACCTACCGTAGCAGCTGAGTCAACTGTACTCAAACTCGTTTGAGAATCTCTACCATTTCCTGTCCCTTCGGACCGCACGACGTCACGTACCTCAAAGTTTCTCAGTCTGTGTTGAATGGTTGATTCGTTGATGTCTCATAGGGAAAGACGTGAAACCACCTTAATCACGGGGAGAAAAAAGGTTCAGAGCAAAAAGGACGGCCATTTACGTACAAACAGAATAGTTTCGCATGTAAAAGAGAAGAATTCATTTTAGGACTTATAAATAAGACTTCTTCAAAGGGATTTAACAAGACCAAAATTCACGTAAATAAACTCGTATTGATTCTAATTAACCGGAACCATTTCTACCTGGTTGTGCGAAACCTTTTCTTTACGTGTCAAAAAACCAAAACAAAAAAAAAAAAAAAACCGACGTCAGTATAAAATAAAATATCAAGGAATCCACGAATAATGACGAGGACTGATATGGGTTAGGGAATGTAGAATCTCCTAAAGTATCAAAGGACTCAGATAAGTGGAGGGAAAAGAGACCCATTACATACCCTACTTTACCCTCAAATTGCAGTTTCGTAAACTAAGATCAACATGATAGGTTCCCTCTTTGAATTAAAGAGAGACGGGTTTAAAGGAGTGGACATTTTTATTATTGTGTGTAGGAAAGATGTTAGACAAGAATCCTTCTTTACTTTATATTACGATTGTTCTTTGAATTTGTTATATGTATTACCGAAGAACCTTAAATTTCACAAAAATTTTGAGTAGCGTACTTAAACTAAATCGATGGGTTATTGGGACTCGTCATCTGTCCTGTTCTTAAGGATCGGAGTACAATACTCAGTCCTTATTTATTTTGGATCTCAACTATCTTAAACAATTAGACTTACAGTGCTGCTCTCGAGTTTTACATCTATTAAAACATTTATAATTTCAAGAGACCGAGGTCTTAAATTTACTACAAATTTTGGAAATAACAAAAAATAATAATATTGTACCGTAGACGAACAACGATTTTACATGTGTACTGTCTTTACATAATAAATCTTTCACCTTCAGGGGGAGTCGGGAGAGAAATCTCGGTAGCCATGGTGACAATTGTCAAAATACACAGTAGAACCTCCGTAAAAGGGACGTTTATTTTACACACTATGTGTGTGTATCACTACTATAAACTTGTCTCCATCAGAATTATGAGCATTATCAAGAGATAGAACGAAACAAGGGAACTGGTATTATAGAACCTAAAAAACAGTATAGTCATAGGTGTACACATAGATTAAAAGAAGTCACTGACATATACTAATATAACATAAGGTGTGACTTAATAACTATAAAATACCTAATGAACCCGAAGGATCCACCGAGTCACCGTTTCACAGGTGGACGGTTATGTCCTCTGCGTCCTCTGCACCCAAACTTTGGACCGAACCCTTCTAGGGGACCTCCTCGTTTACCGTTAGGTGAGGTCATAAGAACGAACCTCTTAGGGCACCTGTCTCCTCGGACCTCCCGATGTCAGGTATCCCGGTGTGTCTCAACCTGCGTTGACTCGTACGTACGTGGATACCCAATGAAGACTAAAAAGTGGCAATAGTTATTACGACGTCACGCGTAGGAACATATATGTAGAGGCCCCTAAACACCCTGATAAAACACGTGATATAATAAACTCTTAATCATCTAGTTCTTTTACGGACAAATTCTAAAACAATCCATAAAGATTTGACAGGAGGTCGACTAAAATATGTTCGTACGTCATAAGAAAGAGGAGTACGAAAGGTAGTCATGGTCCGAATATATTAAGTGTATGGAAATTTGCTTCACAAAGACGAAATCGTGTTCTACACGTCTTCCCACTCTCGATAGGTAGAGGGCTAAGGACAGTCGTTTGGCTCCCGTTTTTCGTATCCCCTCATTTAGTCTCGACTGTCCCTCAATCTTTACTCTCTAGACCGAAGACAAGGATAAGAAAGTAAGAAAGAATCGTCAGTGGCTCCCGGGTATACCCGGTCCAGGTTGAGTCCGGGGTCCTTATCTCGCTATGTTTCTGTTTCAGGGGCGGAAGCACTCGAATGTAAGATCACCTGCACGTGGAATTTATTTAATATTATAGTAGAGTTCATCACACTACAGGAAACTAATTTTGTATTTCGTCTCCTTCTCTATTTCTCACACCGTCCCATCTCCGTCCTCCTCTCCCCCACGAGGACCTTAAAAGAGACGTCTGAACTACGGACTTATCTTGGGGTCTACGTCACTCCCGTCTCGGGTCACAATAAGTCTCTCCCAGGGGTGTCTCGACCGTCCTCGTTCTCGTTCTCGGACTCTTTCCTCGTCAAACCGCCCAAGGTTTTCATCGGGGTTCCGCAGTGACCGAAAACTACACAGACTTCTCCTATTACCCCGATGAAGGAAAGAAATATCTTCCGGACACGTCCACTCACTTGAATCTTTATTTAATTCACTACGAGAATCCCATTTGATCCTGAAAATTGGTGATTTTAGGAAGTCGATCAGGGTCGGTCCCAGGTCGTCTCCACCGCAAGAGTAACAGAGAGAGTCATCGTTATGTCGAGGGACGGACCTTTGTACTTATACATTTCGGTATTAGGGGTGGGGAGATCCGACGTCCAATCTGGTCGTATGAGAATACTGACTGTACAGGAAGGGAGACGAAGAAACGAAGTATTCTTACACCAAGAAATAACTTCACAAAATTTTTGGTGGTCTCTCTTCAGTGTCAATTTTTGCTTCAAACAAACCTTCCACCAGTGTCTTTCGTCGAGGGTGAGAGGTCCAGACCCTTCAATGAGGACACAGGTTTCTACCTAGTGGACAGGGGAGTAGAGACTGAACCCCTGAGTCCGTCTCCGACTCCCGTCGTCGGTCCTCTAACTTCCCATCTACTCACCTCGAACTTTCTCCTGCGTGACTTTCGTTTTTCCGTCGAAATTTACACTCCTACTTCCATCTTCAATCTTAAAAGACACCCGGTCTCGGAGGTATCCGTAACTTGAAGACCGAGTAGGGACTGTTTGTGGCGTCCGAACTCAAGAAAATTACTACACTTCTCACTCTGTCCTCAAATGAAAGAGAAGTCGCGAACCAGGCGAGGAACATCTCGAGTAGAAAATTCCTTTCCTACTTTAACGGACCGAAATCCCTAATATCTCCGGTTTCGTAACGTATGACCCACCAAATACGACGAACGTGTGGTCGTGGAAGTACAGAGTTGTACACCGCTCAGAAAAAAAAGAGAAGAGGTTCTCAGAATACATTCTTCCGAGTTTGTTCTTTTTGGAGGAACACTTGGTTTGTCATGGGGACCTTCTGAAACTATAAGTACGGTTCACACTACGACTTGAACTTTAAGTTTGTATTCTGACAATAATAGAAGACGAAGACTTTCCTCGAGAACTCAGATGGGGGAAATGGATGTATTCCTTCTTTACACGGATGAATCTTCACGAAATTGTCTACTAAAAAAAAAAAAAAAAACCCACTGTTCAAATATTCTCACGATAATCCCCGAAGGGACCACCGAGTCCCATTTCACAGACGGACGTTACACCCTCTAGAACCAAGCTAGGGACCCAACCCTTCTAGGGGACCTCTTCCTTTACCGTTGGGTGAGGTCATAAGAACGGACCTTTTAGGGTACCTGTCTCTTCGGACCATCCGATGTCAAGTACCCCAGCGTTTCTCAGCCTGTGTTGATTCGTTGAAGTGTTGAAGTGTACTTATTTGTCTACCTACTCCGAATTTCAGACGTGTGAAACGTGAAATAGTTTTACTTTTGATTAGATAAATTCACGTGGAGAAATTATGTGGAGAAGTTTAGAGACTGAATACTTCGATTCCTTTTACCTTCCTTTTATTAAAGATTTTCGAATAAATGTAGTAATTTCGGGGAATACACCGGTATGTAATACAAGATACGGTCGGGAAAGGGGGTTTGAGAAACCCTTAAAAAACCGAAAACTGACTACTTACTGAGTTGAAGAAAAACAGACTCTGAGAATTTTAATATCGTCTACTAACTAGACTAACGTCACCAATACTGTGTAGACCTTCTTTGATATACAAAGTCAAAGACTTTATATCCCTTTAGATACGAATGTAAATCTCAAGGTAAGTAAATAATTGATATGAGAATTAACGTTTTTGTCCCTAGCTGGTGTAGACAGTCGAATTCACTTTGTCAACTTCTTGGTTCTCACATATCTAGTGGTCTGGATTCCTCACCGGACCTTCGTCCCACACCTTTCAGGACACAAGAGGTCCTTTAAGATGAGGGAAAAGTAGACTCAAAGGGGATACACGAATAAAAGAAGAATAGAGGGAGACGTTTGACGAAAAATAATCGGACGGTCCGAGGAGACAGGTACCTTAAAAGGTCCGTACTTATGACCTCACCCATCGGTAAAGGAGGAGGTCCCCTAGAAGGGTTGGGTCCCTAATTTGACCCCAGAGAGTGAAACGTCCGTCTAAGAAATGGTAGACTCGGTGGTCCCTTCGGGAAAATAAAAGGTCGATGAAGATAGATCTAACACGTCTTATAGTCGGGCATCGAGGACACACATACGTAGGTCCAGAGAGAGAGAGCGAATGTACAAGAGACCCTACTCAGAATGGACCGGGTCGGACTTTAGTCTTGTCTGGAATCTTATAAGTGTAGACCGGTCTTCGACCCCAGATTCCTACCCTAAAACTAACCAGGTCAAACCCAGTCTACAAAGTCTCCTTGGTCAAAACCAGTCCTCACCATAGTCCACACGGTCCTCGGAATGGACACATTGGTACACCTACCTCACAGACATACATACTCCCTCTCTCTGTCTCTCACTCTCTCTCTGTCTTCCCATTCCCTACACTATGAATTAAAGATGTTTCGATTCTGTATCTCTAATTAGCTCCCCATACGTCAACGTCTCCTCTCCCCCAGAAACTGAACATCAACAGAGAAAATTGGAGGGATGTACTAGGGGATGTGCGACGTATTAAATGTTCATGTCACCACCCATAACTGTTTACTGTCTCCTCGGGGACTCTTAAAGGATCCCAGAGTACCCCCCGGAGTAGGGGAATAGAAAGGGTGATTTGTTTGAGATGAAGTCTCTTTAGATTTTTGAGAGGTCTAAAAATCAACCCCGAAACAACAAAGTTTTTTAAAATAATTTAAGTACTTATTTTATTTGTAATAAACAGTATCCCCTGGTAATCAACAGGAGGGTTTGAAGAGTTCGTTTATTTATTAAAGTACTAATACGATGTAAAATTCCTTCTAAATTAGAGGTAGTGTCTTTACCCTTTACCTCAAAGTCCTTAAGTAAAAATTGGACCCTAGGTCTTTCTTATCTGTCGGTGTCGTGGAGTTACTTATGACAAAATAAAAGAAACGGTTCGTAACGGTTTCTTACCTAGTAACAACTTTTGACTTCCTATTACAAATATCATTTTCAAGACCAACGACAAAGAAGTGTCCCTTTAAGGACACTCGTAAATTTACCCAGTGTCTGCTCTCCTGGCTCCGAAACCTAACGAACCGTCTCCCAGATGAGACTTACTTTGAAAGGACATAAAGATACAGAGAAAACCACTTTTGGTCGGTAACAAAAGTCGTTTATCCTAGAGGTAAGGTCATAAGAGATTTCTCTCTCACAAGGATTGTTCCCTACTTTATGAGTCACTGAGGCGTTTTAGGACCGTCTCACAGGTAAGCCAATATAGGAAAGATTTAATAACAAAATTATTCCGTAGACGACACAAAAAATCTCGTGTGTTGATTTAGGAACAGTTCCAGACTCCTACGTTCAAAAAAGTGACAGCCACTTATTTAACAAGTCCCTTAAAAGCGGAATTTAAAAAGGGGTAGTTTAGTTGAAGAAACCAGGATTGCGAAGAGTGTTTAGACTCGAATAGGACAATCAATCAGAATCCTTTGTAAAGAACTATCGAGAGAATAAATTAAACCAGGAATATATCCCGAAGAGTCCCCTACGTCACCATTCCTTAGACGGACGGTCACGTCCTCCACGTTTTCTGTACCCAAATAAGCGACCCAGCCCTTCTAGGGTGACCGTTGGGTGAGGTCATAAGAACGGACCTCTTAGGTGGACCTTTTCGGCTTACTGTCTCCTAGGACTACCCGACGTCAGGAACCCAACGTTTCCCAACTTGTGCTGATTTGTGTCGTGTCCTCGTACGCCCTCAAATAAGAAATACACTCATTCACCACACGAGACTTTAAAGCTCCGGAAAAGGAGAAACCTCAACCAATCTCGACTGAGTAAGTAGACGACAAAAACAATCAAACAACAAAAGCAACAAGAGATTTTTTTAGACGACTGTCCTATAAAACATTCCTTAGGTAGGAATTCGACAAAGAAACTACGAAACATTGTTCATAAACCCGTTACCACAAATTAAGATCCTGGTCGTCTACAAACTCCTAACAGTGAAATAGAATCAAAGAGAACGGAGATTTTTACTTGATTACTATAAGTAGGGTAAAATGTTCACGAAAATTAAAGAAACAATTGTCCTTACGATTATTATCGTTTGTGAACATATCAGGAATAAACACGGTCCTTAAGTAGATTCGTGCGTGTCTATAGTTGAATAAATCGAGAATGTACTTTATACATAATAGTAATAGGGGTAAGATCCGTCTCTCCATTTAACGAGTACCAATGTGTCAGCACCCTTCTAGACTTACGTCTTCGAGGATCTTACACGACACACGGTAGACACGACACGTTCAACGAAGTCAGTACGGACTGAGAAACACTGGGGTACCTGACATCGGGCGGTCCGAGGAGACAGGTACCCTAAGGGATCCGTTCTTATGACCTCAAACAATGGTACGGAGGAGGTCCCGTAGAAGGACTAGGTCCCTAGTTTGGGAGTAGAGAATGTAGAGGACTTAACCGTCCGTCCAAGAAATGGTGATCGTGGTGGACCCTTCGGGTTCTTACACGATGATTGGAAATATGGTAAACGGTGGGAAAGATGGCATAACGGTTCGTAACGACAGTGACGGTAGTCAATAATTAAATAACTCGAAGTAGAGTCTCTGGTGGTTTTTAGTCTGTACATAAAAGGGTAGTCCTGACGTGAGACACGTCTTCTAACCCTTTTATCTATTGACATTCAAAATACTATTTGTGTCCTCGGAGACCCTCCTGAAGTCTTCACCGTGTATTAGGTCGAAACTCTCTAGTACACTCGAGTAGATATTTTCTCCTTGTACTATTAGGGATGGAGTCTCTCGACTACTCCCCTAAGTCACTGACCTACGTATTTTTACGGGACTTGTCTTGGTGAGTGTAATTCACTTTCGATAAGAAAAATAATTTGGCTTGTGACCTTTGACGCCTCACCACACTCCGTGACCGTACACCAAGAAATTTCACACAACCTCTGTCTCCCTCGAAGTCCCTGTTTTGGGTCCTTTGTTTTCTACCGTACCGGACAAGTCCCACGACGTTTATTGTGTCTCCCATCTTTATTCCCCACTTCCCTGTTCCTCTGACCACCTAGTCAGTTCCACTCCAGTACTTCCTGGACGACCAGTCCGACATCTGAAACCCGAGTAGGACTTCTGAAGATTCGTTCCTCCATCAAAACAGTCAGAACTGTGTATATCTCTGACGACTGGTGTGACGTCTTATATCCCCGTCTTTCTGGTGAACCTTTCAATAACTTAATCGGGTCCGATCGTTACTAGATGGTGTGTTAAAGTGAGTAGAGTGTGCGATCGTTCTCTCAAGGTCTTTTTGTAGACGAAATAAATGATACGGTTTCGGAAACTGAGACACCTAGTGTTGTTTGACACCTTTAAGAATTTCTCTACTCTTATCGTCTGGTGGAATGGGCGGAGGACTCTTTAGGTACACGTCCAGTTCTTCGTTGGCAATCTTGACCTGTACTTTGTTACCTGACCAAGGTGTAACCCTTTCCTCATACAGTTCCGACATAGAACAGTGGGACGAATAAATTGAAGATATGTCTCATGTAGTTTGTTTTACGGTCCGACCTACTGCGTGTTCGACCTCAGTTCTAAAGACCCTCTTTATAGTTATTGGAGTCTATGTGTCTACTGTGGTGGGAATACCGTCTTTCACTTCTCCTTGACTTTTCGGAGAACTACTTTCACTTTCTCATCTCACCTTTTCGACCGAATTTTGAGTTGTAAGTCTTTTGATCCTAGTACCGTAGACCAGGGTAGTGAAGTACCCTTTATCTACCCCTTTGTCACCTTTGTCACTCTCTGAAATAAAAGAACCCGAGGTTTTAGTGACGTCTACCACTGACGTCGGTACTTTCATTTTCTGCGAACGAGGAACCTTCTTTTCGATACTGGTTGAGTCTGTTATACAATTTTTCGTCTCTGTAATGAAACAGTCGTTTCCAGACAGATCAGTTTCGATACCAAAAACGTCATCAGTACATACCTACACTCTCAACCTGATATTTCTTTCGACTCGTGATTCTTAACTACGAAAACTTGACACCACAACCTCTTCTGAGAACTCTCAGGGAACCTGACGTTCCTCTAGGTTGGTCAGGTAGGATTTCCTTTAGTCAGGACTTATAAGTGACCTTCCTGACTACGACTTCGACTCCGAGGTTATGAAACGTGTGGACTATACTTCTTGATTGAATAACCTTTTCTAGGACTACGACCCTTTCCAACTTCCGTTCTCCTCTTCCCCTTCTGTCAGCTACTCTACCAACCTACCGTAGTGACTGAGTTACCTGTATTCAAACTTGTTCGAGACCCTCAACCATTACCTGTCCCTTCGGACCGCACGACGTCAGGTACCCCAACGTTTTTCAACCTGTACTGACTCGCTGACTTGTCTTGACTTGACTCCCTACTACCATTAAGTCAGATACCCTTTGTATCCCATCGACCTTTCTTCGTTTACCTAATTTCTCTATGATTTCTCTATGAACTTTCAGGAACCGCTAACAAAGGTAAATTTCCACCCTCTTCCCTGTTCAGTTCCTACTATAGGTTTAAAAACCGGACTTGTTGACTCACCTGTCACTAGGATAAAGGAACTTGAGTATCGTACATTGGGTATATATTCTCGTATCCAAGATCGTCGTAACTCCTTGTACTCTCTACTATCTCCTGTGTCACTTTCTCCCACTGGATACTTTCTTAGGTGACACCTCGACCGCGTCAGTTATGACCCACCGTGTCTAAAGAGTTGTAAGCACGTCTCTCCGATCATTAGGCCGATATAATCATGTCCCAACATCCCCTTTTACCAGGAGTGGGAGTCTAAAGAAAACAAGACTCTTATGGACGACCGGGGAATCGGACGTCCCGGGAGGGACCGTCCTCCCCTCACGTGGAACAAAGAGTTCCTCAACCGGACTACGAGAAATACGGGGTTATGTACTATATGGACACAAAATATCTCGAGACGATAAGATCCCTCAAAATTTTAGTGTAGGACAATATAGTCCTCCCTGAAGTCTACGGTAGATCAAGTCGGTAAGTGTCTCCTATAAAGTGTTCATCTACACTATTATGACTTAATACACATAACATTCCTGTGGTAAAGACTGAGTATAGCAAAAACGAAGATCGAGGTTCATTCTTACAAAAGTGGGATCAAAAACACGGTTATTCTTGTATTGAGAGGGGTCGGAGTGATGGGAGGATAAAGACATAGAACAATGAAGGTATTCTAAAGTAGTAAAAAAAAGGTCACCGTTGTTCGACTATTCTTATAATAAACACACACAAAATGTATATATACACAACGAAACGTACATATACACACATATATACACAAAACGTATATTTACATATATATATACTACACACACATAAGTTTTATACACACATATTATATACAAAATGTATATACACATATATATAATGCACCCCGATACACACACAAAATGTATATATACACATATATATAATATATAATTATACAAGGACACTCATACACAATCAGCGAATTAGCACAGGCTGAGAAACGCTGGGGTACCTGACATCATCGGACGGGTCGAGGAGACAGGTACCCCTAAGAGGTCCGTTCTTATCACTTCACCCAACGGTAAAGGAAGAGGTTCCCTAGAAGGGTTGGGTTCCTGACTTCGGTCCAGAGGACGTAATGTCCGTCTAAGAAATGGCAGACTCGTTGGTCCCTTCGGTATATAATTATATACATAGTATAAAGGTACTAAATACTACTCTTTGAGGACGGATTCAGACTGTAAAGTACATGGCAGACATCTAAGGTAATCTCAACAAACAAAAGATCTTATCCTTTCCTGGGGTGTAAGAGACTTGACCGGGGGTTGACCGAGTATTGGACGTCCCTCCGTATAGACGACGGATCTTAGTTCGACCCCCTTCAAAGACAGAAAAAATTTTACTTCACGATACAAGTATAGTTCCCCCAAAATATTATTTATTAACTATTTCATTTACAAAAAGAAAGTCACTATATTAAAAAAATTCTTACATCCCGAAAATTAAACGATTTCTACAGTCGGAATAATATAATAAACGACTATTCTAAATGATTGGGTAAACACAGAGTCAAGGGTGTGGACACTTTACTCCGTCAATCGTGTCTTTACTAACAAATAAAACTCTGAACACCAAAATTCTAAAACAAGATTAAAAGATTTATTTCAGAGTTTACTCACAAATACCAACTAACATTTACTTTATCAGAATAAGAAAGGACCCTGTATTACATATACACCTTTTTTTATTATCAAAACCTGAAATCTTTAAATTTAAAGTAATGGACTGGTGGAAATGTTCTAGAGACTCATAAAATATTTATACTTGTAAAAATATACTTCAGTCTTCTATACAGTACTTAAATATAACGTTTTGACAAAATTATAAACTATTTCTTTGGATACGAGTCGTTTTGACATCTTACCTAAAAATTCATTTTTTTTATTCTTTACCACGAGTGTTCTGGGTATGTATAATTTATTATTTAATTAAGTCAAATATTAAACACTATTCCAACGATCTTCTCATCGATTCTCTTACGATATCTGTCATACATATACACCTACAGTTCTTCTGGAAACTATTAACCTGTAACATAAGAGTAGTAGTTCTCCTTGACACCCGTCCTAATATCTTATCAGTCCTCCAAGTGGTCATTGACTTGCAAAGTGGACTCGGAACCACTAATCCATGTCCGAACTACAGTTGGATCGTTCTTAGAGTCCTGACGGTCTCCTGAGACACGAACCAGACATAAAGGGGTCGTTTCATCGTTACTGAATCTCTTCTACCTTTTTTTGTAGTGAGCGTCTACAGTTTTATATGTCCATCGTTTTGCTCTCTTCTTAACGATTATGTAATCCATCCTCCAAGGTCTGAGTTTGTCGATAGTTGTCTTACCTAGACGGTTTCGCTTGTTCTTGTCGTGAAATCTTCTTGTCTACATCAGTAGTCCAAATTTGTGTTGTGTGTGTGCAACGTCAATATGTTGGTTTCTCTAATCCTTGTAGAATTTTGTTGTGTACAGCCCCCATCCCCTCTTTCTTCTTCTTTCCCAAAAATACCTGGTCTTCACGTCAACACAGCTCCTGTAGTACAACACATGAACAGGGTTTCACCTCACATCAGTATCTGCACAACTAACTTACACTTCCTAGATCTGAATCACTTAACAGACACCTATGTTCCTGTAAGTGTCACCGTGGTATTTCGGTCTAGACCTCGAGTGTAAAACTCTGTTTATAACAGTCACATCACTCGTGCATGACCTCCCACTGACCCCAAACCTTCCTAGGTCTTCTCTACTTCCTTAACCTTAACAGGGGTTTCTTCTATTCTTTACTCCTGTGTTGTTAATAAAATTTTGTAAAATACTCAACAATGGACCTTTTCCTTAATGTAAAATCTTCAAACTTTAAATTCTATCCTAGTTCCCCATCTTTAATGTCTTCCTTATAAAATTGAGTAATAGTCTACTTAAAGGATTTTTACTCTCGGTAAGAGGTCCCCTCGGTCGACGACTCACTACACTCCCTCGAAGGAGAACGACCTCCACGACCCATTGACTCTCTACTGAGAATCACATACCACGATAAGTCCCTAAGAATGTGTCACACCCTCCTACCTACCTGTTTAACATCCTTCCGAACACTCAGAGTCTCAGATACTGAGATATTTTTTACAAAATAACCTAAATAACTATTGTAAAAACACGTTCATACCCTTCTACTGAACCAGAATAAACTCGACCCACGTTCGTAATTTGTGAAATCAACCCAACCCACATATAGTAGGCGTATTTCATTTTTGTTAGAACGGTTTCCGAGGTACGTCACGTAGTCGAGACCGATCCGATTGATCTTAACGGTTCTCCTAAGTATTATTTTAGAGAGATACCATTTTTGATCCCTGACACTTTAACTCCAAGGTCCGATATCCCTGTAGTAAGAACAAGTAGAAAGAAGAGTAAACGATAACCGAGGATGCACCGCTAGATTCTCAGTTTAAGACGAGTCTATCATATTTTTCTAGACACACTATACGAACATGAACTTGTTTACAGATGTACATAGAATCTTCACTTTACTTTTACAATCAACAAGTCAACGCAGACTAAGACACTGAGACACCTGCCATCGGCCGGTCCGAGGAGACAGGTACCTTAAGAGGTCCGTTCTTATAACGTCACCCAACGGTAAAGGAGGGAATCCCCTAAAATTAAGTGAGTAAACTAGTTAGTGAGTAATTATTTATAATTCACCGACGAAATACAGTCCGTGAGACGATTCTTGACTCTTACGTTTTCATTTAACCGTCTTACATCAGGAGTAGGGAACTCCATACATGCCAGATCATCTCTTTTGTCCGTACTTCCACTTTTTATGGACGTCGTAGTGATTACGACATTATCTCTACACGATTTACCCCTCCCGAGACGTCTGATGAAGTCGGGGAGTCCAGAAGAGTGAATCAATAAGGATACAAGATTTTCCGACAATTTTTTGTATTACTTTTTTAATTTCTGATTCATAGAACTATTTTTAGTAATAGGGTCACCCTACTGAATCCTTGGTTGTTAATTAAAAACGTAGAATTCATTTTGACCAAGGAACCATACAAGGGTGGAGAAGGGTTTGGACCTCTCGTCCCAGTCGTCGTTCTTACCACTTGCGTAGTACAGATTGAGTCACGACTCGTGACTAGATCTAGGAAAACATACTAGTCGGTACATCGGGAATATCGTTGGGGTCCTCCACCCGTAGGAACAATAGAGGTACAACGTCTAGTCCATATTGACTCCATATCCATCCAATTTGTCCAATTTATTTTATCGGGTTCCCACGGGGTTTCGTTCACATCCAATCCCCAAACTTGGGTCATCAAACCGGGATCATCTGCTCGATAATTTTAATTAAGAGACGGTACAACGAGGAGACTGGTTACGACAACATAATTATCCAAAAAGTTTATAGTATAGTATTTCCGAAAAGGACCTCTTTCTTATTCTCCACGACTAGTACTACTACTGAAACACGAGGTACGACATGATTTTGAATTCAGGCAAGAGGTCTGACCCGGAGTGGTTGGGGTGTTCCCCTTAAAATATCAGATAAAACGTCTCCTCTTTTGTTCCAAATCGTTCAAATTCTTTTAATGAGTAAATGGATTGATCATTTAGGAAGTCATATCCTTATAGCAATCCATTTTTCTAGTCTAATCAGTAACATGGGTCATTATTTGTGTGTAAACGAAGCCCTTTTACAACTCAACCTGTTTTTTCAAGTAAACCCAAAAAGGTATAGAAGATCTTTTTGGGTTTGTTTGAAAATCGATTGGGTTATTTTTCCATATACAACTTTCTCCTTCACAAATTATAAAAGGTCACCCACCCCCGATTTCCTATTCTTCTATTCGAAAGACAATAAACTCATAGTGCTACAGAAATTAAGGTGTCAAACTCACTCTGTCATAGAGTCTGAAATAAATAAACGGGAAATAACTTGAATCCCACAAACTACATGGGTTATAGGAGATGGCCCCATTTATCTATCAGAGATCAAGTTTCTGTCTGAGGAATTTGAAACTTACTGGAAAGAGTCGTAGGTATAGATACACTAAACCTACAAAGAAGAAGGGACTAATTGTTAAATGTTTAATAAATAACAACAAATGTATAAACTGAATGATTAGAATAAACTAATGATCTTATCATTTCGATTACAAAACTTGTCTCCCAAGAAAGTTTGATACTACATTACACTGAATTTACACAAACTAATTGGGTTTATGTCGAAGGGACCACCGAGTCTGCCATTTCTTAGGTGGACGTTCCGTCCTCTTGACCAACCCTTCTGGGGGGACCTCCTCCCGTACCGTTGGGTGAGGTCATAAGAACGGACCTCTTAGGAGTACCTGTCTCCTCGTACTGTCCGATGTCAGGTACCCCAACGTTTCGCAACCTGTGCTGACTCGTTGATTCGTGTGTTGGGTTTACACCTTTGTGCACCCGATATTCTATTCGGAGTCTGAGGAGACAAGATCCAATATTATTTAGTGGAGTTTACTCTTCTCCTCAGGAACCGGAGGGTCCATGGACACTATTATACCAAATATTGTGCCCTCTTCTTACGTGACCCTCGAGCTGGTAAAACGACGGTAATAACGTGATTCCCTGTCACGGAGTAGCGTTTCCATAACCCATATAAACGTACAGTACACACACCAGTCACCCTATCCTCGTAAAGTCGAAAGGAAAGAACGAAGGAACTTTTGACTCATTGATGATTTGTAGGTCGGGGGTGGAGTACAATCCACAGTCCTCAGGTTCCACTTATGCCGTCGTAGACACGGGAAGTCCACGAGAGTCAGGTCGACCGGTCTACTTCCCTATTAGGTGATGGTCACAGAGTAAGTCACTATGTATACACCTCTCGGATGCCCTTGTACCCCACCCCTAGTAAACTGGGTCGGACCCTCCTCGCAGACCCCTCTCGACGTGTGTCCTCCTTTTTTTCCTTGGTCGAAGCTTTCTCATTCTTCTGGGGTTCCGGCATTTCAATCGCGTGTCTTCTGACACCCACTTCGTACCGCGGTTTCGACCAAAGGGAGGAAGGGAGGAGGGGGACCGGATGGGAGACAGACCTAACACACACACACACACAAACATTAATTGATCTTACGGTAGTATAAATAAACCTAACTCCTTTATTTTAATGGTTCTGTAAACCTATGAGTTATGGACCGTTTAGGTCAATGGTAGTCTCCAACGAAAAACGTGTCTTAGTCTTGTTTTCGCTATAGGGTCGGTACTTTTTCCGACTGTAACTGGTTCTTGAAAGAGGGAACTTTAACATATACCGGTAAGATCTGTAGGGACCGAGCCTACTGTAAGAAAGAGGACTCTACAATAACGGAAGTCAGTCTAAAGTCCTTTCCACAACGTCCAGACCCCTGATATTATAGAGAAATCCTGAATTGATTTTCTTGTTGGAGAAAGGAGAACAAAGGTCCAAGAATGTCTTACAAAAATAACCGTAGAGGAACATGATGAACATCACAGGTAACAAAGAAAGTGCGAATAGACAATGTACATAAGATAAATACAGGAGGTTGGAATGAAACGAAAGAAGAGGAAAGTAGGAGTAATATACGAATTGATGTATAAGGGAGTATAAGGAAGACAGTCCGAAACCTTCAAATAAGTTACGTTTGATTCTTGATAAAGGTTTAATACCCAAAAAAAAGAGAAAAAGACTAATGTATCATACAAGTGGTCCCATAATTGGTCTAACACGAAATGGTCATTAAAAGAAGAAGAATTTATACTTGGACTGACTTTTACCGAAAATAATTCAAGGACATTCGGATATGTCAAGTGACAATAGTTTGATATATAGTGTCCTCTGATGTGTCATATAAGTTTAACTTCTAAAAAGGAAAGGACACCCTTCTAGGGATTCACCCTACATTCGTCTAAACCAGTAGTTTGAACTTCTGGACCCAAACAGATCGTGAGATGTAAATGGGACTCGTACTCTGAGGGAACCCTGTAACCAATTTGTAAGTCTAAGACAGGTTAACCCTACTAAATGTTAATCATTTACTCAATCGGTTGGTCAGTTGTGTATTTGTTCTATTAATGTCTGTCACTGTGTTCCTTTAGGTTGTCTTATAAACTCCTTTACTGCCCCGACCCACGATGAAATATACCGTGTTTCCTTCTCGAGAGGTTCCCCACGTGAACCTCGACTTGAGACTCTTCCTCGGTCACTTTAGTCCTTGACCCTTTCTCGAACATACAGAGTGAAATAAATGGACACGGGACCCACCAATCGTGATAACAACCGCAGAGAACACCGAGTCACTTAAAAACAATCCATTACGTACGTCAGGACTCTATCGTGACGAATATGGGTCTAAGACTTGTTACCTTAGTTTATTTACGACAAATTCAGACGTCCCCAGAGATTCAGTCCAAATCTCGTAAATCTTGAACTTACAAATTGGTTACGGGGTTCCCTCAGAGTACGAGTCCCATTTATACGTTTCACGACCTGTTTGGACCCAGAATTTCAAACTACTGGTCGAGACGAATGTAGGGTGAATCCCTAGTAGGGTGTCCTTTCCTTTGTAGAAGTTAAACTTATATGACACATCAGAGGACACTATACATCAAACTATTGCCACTTGACATATCCGAATGTCCTTGAATTACACCCCAATAATAGTGTTCATCCTATGTTCGTCTTAAGGACTTCTTTATCTCTTTTACTTCTTTTCACCTATTTCCTCTCGTAGACCCTACTTATCCTGTACCAACCCCCTCCGCCTCTCTCCTACCGTTATCTCGTCGATTCCTCAACTCCCCCTTTTTTTGATCTTTTCTTCCGGTAGAAACGTGGGGATCGTAGTGACATGACGACAGGTGGTCCCTTAGGGATTTCTTTTGATCTTTTCTTCCGGTAGAAACGTGGAGACCGTAGTGATATGACGATCAATTATCCAACCAGTCATTAATAACGGTAGAAGAACCCTAAACTCGTCACACGAGATTGATCGTATCGTAACGAAGATAAAACGTTTCATTTGATTTTTTTTTTTTTAGAAACCTTTTGTTTCTACCACAGTGTAATACCACCACCAAATCAGTGATTTCCTTTAATACCATTTATGGTTAAGGTCGATCGAATTCTGTTCAATCTATACTAGTTTTCATCATCCATCTTTTATAAAACTGTCTTAGACTTACCGTCAGTTTAAGTATATAGACGGTTCAATTTTGATATCCACAAACAGTGAATCTAAATAAAAATAGGTGAACCAGCGTCTTTCGTATTGTGTACGTTTTACTCAATAACCTCTTCGACCGATGAATTCTTGATCGTCCCACATAAATGTCGTCTGAGAGAGATGTAACCACACACCTCTTCCTTCGACTTACACTTTGTGTCTTAATAGGTTACATTCTCGGTCTTCCTTTGAAGGTCCAGTAAGATCAGGTTGAGGAAATTATATGTCTCCTTCTTGGACCCCCCTCTCTGTATCTTACTGGAAAAAGTTTCGGACGAGATCAGGTCCCGGACCTAAAGTTAGTTCTAGGGAATGAAGAAGTAAATTGTTCGAAGACAATTCATGGATAACATACATGGTATGTACCGGTTCGTGTCCTATAGTGATCCACTTCTTCTATTTTGTCCTAGAGGGGACTCCTACAGTAAGATCGTCCCGTCGGTTTTATCCTGTCTCACACTATTTGACACACACACACACACACACACACACACACGTCCACACTCACATGTTATCGTTGACTTCGAGAGATGGTCTACACTTTCGTGTCGTCCCCTTTATAGACTGGGGTAGACCCGTCAGTCTTACTTGTAAAAACCTCACAAAAGACACAATCTGTGAGAGGCGGGTAATAGAGTAATTTAGAGTGTTTTTAGGACAGGTCAGTCATAGAAAGTACGAGTAAGGTTTCGATTCTTCACGTCTCTCCGAGTCCTTTTTACTTGACTACAGGGACACCCGTATTTGGTCCTAAAGTCGAGACCCTGACGGACTAGAATTCGGGAAAAATGACATTATCCCTATTCATCTGAATAGAGTTCCCGTTTAAGGTCGACTAACGATCTCCGACTCGTGACACGACACTTCCTCAGGTCCGTCATAGATCCAAGTCTTCGTGTACCACACTATCCAATTACTACCACCGGTAACCCGAAGGGTCTGCCGTGATCGGCATTTCTTGGGTGGACGGTCACGTCTTCTGTATTCTTTACACTCAAACTAGGGACCCAACACTTCTAGAGGACCTCCTCCGGTACCTTTGGGTGAGGTCATAAGAGGGATCTCCTAAAGTACCTGTCTCCTCGAACCGCCCGATGTCAGGTATACCAGCGTTTCTCAAACCTGTACTGACTTCACTGAATCGTGAAGTACCCACATCTTACCTTTCCCATCGGGACTCGGTCCTGAAACATGAAGGACTCGATATGGCACGAGAGCGACAAGGTCCGGGTTGAGACTCAGTGTAGAAGGTCGAGGATTGTGTAGGACAAGGGAAGGAGACTCGAGTCCTATCATAAAACACGGTAACTGCACAGATCTTAGAACAGAGGATTAGTCCAGTCGAGGGGACACGTCACAGGGTACGACACACACACACACACACACAGACAGACAGACAGACAGACAGACATTTACACACACACACACACATACACACACATACATACGTGAGTCAGTACCGGTTGAGACGTTGGGGTACCTGACATCGGGTGGTCCGAGGAGACAGGTACATTAAAAGGTTCGTTCTTATGACCTCACCCAACGGTAAAGGAGGAGGTCCCTTAGAAGAGTTTGGTCCCTAGTTTGAATACAGAGAACATAGAGGACGTAACCGTCTTTGAGAAAAGTTTTAAAAGTCGGGGTAGTTTCTATAGGGAAAACTTTTTTTTTTTTTTTTTCTATAGGGAAAACGTTACGGGGTGTTGGGTCGACACACGATTGCCGTCGAATACACAATATATTTAATAATGTACGGATGTCAAAACATACAAACATACATATCCACATTACCGTTCGGAAGGATTAAGTTTCCGCACTGAAGTCGTCCTTTTTCAAGTCTAGGACCCCGTCCGATCGACCCTACAGTCCCAAATTCTAATGTGGTCCGTTTGTCGACGACAGTCATGTGTGTCAACTGGAGTGTGGAAAAGAATCTACGACCTCTCGGGAACAATATTATCAATGTCTCCACGGTTCCATACGTCCGGGGACGTATATTACGAATTTCTCCTTAGACCTCCAACTCTACCACAAGAGAATGACGACGTCGAATATTAAAGGTCGACAGAGAGACTCAATCTGAGATCTTAATCCAAATCCGACACCAAGATCGACCATACGGAGACGAAATTTAAAATAGAGGATTGGGGAACCGTGGTTTCTTAAAGTCAAAAGGTTTCGACCGGTGTTTAAACTTTGTTCACAGATTTTGGTCAACAATCTCAGTTTTCTGGGTCGTCATCATTGTTAGCACAATTTACTTAGTAAACACCTTACGAATTGACGTGTAGTAGACAAACTTCATAGAGCCACGAAAGAACAAAAGACGTCATTTTTATTCAGTCCAAATGATTTCCATATATAAAAGTAAGGAAAGTGTATACACTGTTAGATAAAAGACTTAATAACCTCAAGATTTTGTGACACCCATTTGCTTATATTTAAACTTGCGTTTGGTGTAGACCTCCACAATGAAAATTTAATAATGTATTTAAGGAATCACAGTATTCTCTTAAAAGTGAAGTTATAAAGTAACTGTACATTAAATGCGTAACACTATGAAGATTGGTTCTTGTAGATAACTAATTCTTAAAAAATGAAAATTTTAAGAAAAGTTTATTCTTCTCTCGAAGGACACCTACTCCGAGGGTTGGACTAAAAATACATCTCAACATTAAAAGATAAAATCATTTAGTCTGTCAGGACACCGAATCATCCAATCGTAATAACGATCATGGGACGACAAAAAAAGGACCTGATTTTTGTTTCTTATTGTCTCACTTGTATAGATTTTATATAGGAGAATAAACTACTTTACTCATCGGGTACACGGTTTCACTTTGATAAGACACACTCACTAAATAACAATACCTACAAAATAAACACACAGTGAGTGTACACTTGCCTCTTCCGTTACCGTGGGGTGAGGTCATGAGAACGGACCTTTTAGGGTACCTACCACCTCGGACCACCCGACGGCAGATACCCAGCGTGTCTCAGCCTGTGCTGACTTCGCTGAATCGTCGTCGTCGTCGTGTACACTTCCAAACAAAAATTAACATACACAGTTAAAAACTTGTTTACTTTTATTTCGATTGATCTGTCTTATCTTTTAATACTCATGATTTCTTGTCCTAATTTTTTTTTGAACTCCCTTCAGACTTAGGAGATGTATAGAACGGACAGTGGGTCTGGGGTTCTTGATAAAATTTATGTAAGGTCACTCCCCGGAAAGAGGGTCTACCTGACCATAAGAAGAAAGGATATTACACATAGAGGAGAAAGGACATTACGTCGCTACTCCATAATTGGTCTCATAACAAACTCTATAAAACTTTGGAAGATTTAATCCATCCACCACCAACATCTAATAAAGTTCTATTATAACCGATCTCGTAACCTTTCTAAAGTGAATCGTGGTTATAAAAGTCAACATTAAAATAAAAGTTTCACAATTTGTAGGGAATTAAACTACAAAGACTAATGGAACTTAACGTCAGTAATCTATAGTAAAGTCATAAATTAACTTATAAGATTATAGACTAAGTGATATGAAATCTTTCAATGTACTTTGAGTACTATGATCAAAGAATCATATCGTGACTTTAACCAACTTAATGACCTCCTTCCGAGTAAACATCAGATTAACCTGACAATCACTCAGAGAATGATTTGTCCATGACTTTCTTTTCTTTTGTAGTAATTTTATTTGTTTATTAACGTCCTCGAAGGACCATTAGGTCACCAATCCTTAGAAGGAAGGTCACGTACCCTGTATCCAAATTAGGGACCAGTCCCTTGATTCCAGAGTGTACGGTCGCTTCATTCGGACGTTCGACTTCTGGGTCGCGTCGGTACTTTTTATTTACGAAGAGTAGTTGTATTGACTGGACAGTATACCGTGATCTTCCTTCAATATAAACAATAGGTTTACATTAGTGGACCTTCGGTAAGTGACAATCATCGACTGTGTACCGTACGTCAACGGACGACGACGATTCAGCGAAGTCAGTACAGGTTGAGACACACTGGGGTATCTGCCGTCGGGTGGTCCGAGAGGGCAGGGACCCTAAGAGGTCGGTACTCGTGACCTCACCCAACGGTAAAGGAAGAGGTTATGTACTTTCACTTTTCAGTTTCACTTCAGCGAGTCAGCACAGGCTGAGAATCGCTGGGGTACCTGACGTCGGGTGGTCCGAGGAGGCAGGTACCCTAAAAGGTCCGTTCTCATGACCTCACCCCACGGTAACGGAAGAGGTTACGTCAACGGATCATTCATAAATAATTACTTTCATGTCGAAGTTAAGGTGGATGACGACTACTGAGGGTTCCGTTGTAATTTTAACCCTCACGAGTAATAAGACTGGGTACAAAGACCGACGAAAGAGGAGGAGATATGGACCTCGGTGTCTGTCAGGTTCAAGGGTCACGGATTTTGACTTGGTGGTAGAGAAGGAAGATTTGGACAGGAAGGAGAGAGAGGATGAACCAATAGTCTTAGTGTACGACGGGTTCGTGGGAACTAAGAAAGGAAAGGGAGCGAAGGATCTAGATCTATAAATATGTAGTTTAGAATGTCCAAAAAGAAGAATCGTGGAGGATTGGACCAATGGAGAGAGGTAGAGGTAGTGGTTACAAAAAAGTTTAGGAATTTGAAAAGTGGACTTAAAGTCGACCAGAAGTCCCCACAGAGGGACGGTTTAGTCACCAAGAATATGAAATGTCATGATTTCGTAAAGGGTCCCTCGACAAATTTTGACCTTTACGGGTCTAGTATGGAAGTAGTCCAAGAGTAAACCCTCCATACCCACCCTAGGTCTTTAGACTTAAACTTCGGTCGTTGGGTCCACTAAGACTACACATGGTGGTAAGGTAGGACTCGTGAGTCTATGTCGAAACGAGATTTTATATTCTGAATAGGTACGGTGACTAATTTTATAAGTTTCTTGATGGTAAGATGTCGTCACCAAAAGTTTGACACCAGTAACTCCAAGGGTCCCCAAGGAGTTCCCAAGGAGTTACACACATACATATTTCGTACCACCACCCCCCGTGTAACATACCCCTTCCCATATAAGAGATACTTGTAGGAATAAGTTGATGAGGGTGGGGTAGAGAAAGAAATCAGTGTCGTCGAGAGTAAAACTTCAAATTGTTTTCTAAAGGAAACCCTTCATTGGGAGATACAAAATTTTTTTATTACTTCATCTAAAGTTAATTTTTTTTTAGTCCTGGAGTGTTACTCTTTATTACATGTAAGAGATAGTACTGGGTTTTGTATGTTTATAAAAAGACACATTGACTTTGTTCAAAGTACTTTGTATGGGAATGATATAAACTATACAGGACTACAAAAAGACAAGATAAAATAAAAAATCTTTTAACGACCAAAGTCGGATAATTTACTAAAGTGTTCGGTGACTACTCAACGTTGACTCGGTGGTTTTTGGAGTCGAGATTGGAAAGAGTTATCCAAAAGAAATACTCGGCACCTTGTATCTTTATAAAAGAATTAGGAGGGTACTACCAGATACTGAGTATGGTAAGATCCACGAACCTTCTCGCCAATTAAGTCACAATTATGTGACGTATGGACTCCCGTAAGTCTGAATTAAGAGGACTACTTGAGGACTAACTTTTTACAAATACCCTACACTAAATGTGTTATTTAGGTTTGAGAACTCTTGCAGGGTGTCCCGGGAAGGTCCAGAATGGGTTCAAGTAGAGAGTCTGAAGTAGAATGAAGGGATCAGTGGAAGGACCCAATTTTGACAGGTTTGGACAAACCTTAAGGGGTTCACATAGTGTGATAAGGAGTGGGGACGTGTCAGTAAGAACTGGAAATCATGAGACGAGTTGACTCACAGTAAAGTGGACTGTGGAAGGAACTGTCATCAGTCTTGGTAGAATAAGACCAAGGGACGGACAGTCACGGACTTCCCGTCCCATAATATGACGAACGTAGTCTTTACGCGCGCGAATAAGTAATGGACCGGAACACCAACAATTATTTGAAGTCAAAGTAAGTTACCTGTACAGAAGAGACGATGAACTCACACCCCGAGATATGAAGTAAGACTCCTATGTCTGTCCATACTCCGTGTCGGACGGATGAACCCTTCAAATATTACCTGGACTCGTTACCCTGGATACATAATTTTTGATGAAGTCGTATCGTGTTACGAGTTCTTAAACGTACCTCCTTAGTCCGACCACAAGTTTAAGACTGAGAAGATAAGTAACCGAAGACTGATTTGGCAACTCGGTAAGACTTCAAGTCTAAGTAGTTCATACTCTGACTTTTATTCTCATCGTTGGAGTGTCCCGGTACTCTAAATTTGTTACCCACATACATTTCGAAATTCGTGTGACGGATCGGGTCTCCAGAACCCTCTACAATTCTCACCTTGATTCGTCCACTATACGGGTCACGGTGCACCTACAACATTCACCCTTCTCAGTATCCTTAACTCTCTTCTCTTACCAGTGACACCCAACCTGTTTACCCTCTCCAGGTCACCTCCTCCGTCTTATCCTCGATTCGAACCTTACTTTTCATCTGGAATCTAATCCTCGGTCCTTCCGTAAGAACCGTCCCACTTGGTCTCTCGCTCGATTCCGGTCGCCTTCTACCACATACGGAACGGACATCTGATCAAAGGTACCAACACAAATATGTAAAGTAAATACGTATTCTAGATAAGTTTGTAAAAAGGTTTATCTTCGACTTCCATAACTAGATTTCCACTAAAAAAAAACAAAACAAAATTTCTTAAGATGGAGGAAAGAGAAAAGGTACAGAAAACCGGTTTAGATATATCTCAGATGTTAAAACGACTATTCCAGTCGAACTACTTTGGTATAACCAGTCGTATATCTTCACTAAACACTTTGACCAGTACGTAACATTAGTGGGTCCTTTGAATAAGATGTCTAAAGGGGTAGACTGGTATCTCTCAGACCGGTAACCCAGACTATATCCTGGTCTCCTGTACGTAATCATTTTACGAGGGAACCCTTAGACTACCTGTTGGTCGAAACCCTTAACGATAGAACCTCTTAAACAGAATTAGTCAAAAATCGGTATGACAGACTATTACCACAGACCCTTTGGTTGTTCAGCTTAAAGAAACCTAACGCACCCCTCAACTTTGAGTCTCAAACATCTATCGTCAAAAGATGAACCTTTTGTCAAGTCTTCGGTAAATTGGGAGAGAGAGAGTAAACCCCTTTTAGGGAAGGGAAACATGTAGAGTCCTGTTAGACCCGTTTCTTCTATGAGTCCGGTTCCCTCCGAGAGACAGACGACCTGTTGTTTAAGGAGAGGTTTTATCGAAATAAAAGAAATTTTTTTAAAAAACAAGTTTAAGACGAAGAACTATGAAAAGGTAAACCAAGAACCACTGGAAGTTCGATTCAACACGAAGAAAAATCCATTACTGGGAAGTCCATAAACCCCTGTCAATTGTATTAGAACAAAAGGAAACGGAAAAGAAGAGATTCTTTTTACATGGACTAAAGAAGGTAAAGGGTCTATCTATGGAAATCTAGACGAGGATAAACAATTACGGATTAAATCCCCCTTTTTGTTAGGCCAGAACTGTATACAGAGAACTATTCGGATCGAATAAGGATCGACAAACAAGATCCGTAACTCAAATTTATGAGTTTTTTGTGAATAGAATCAAAAAAGAAGATCTTAAATAACCTTTAAGTATTCCCCGACTGACTATGTATAAACGATCTTGCGTGGTAGACCGGGAGAAAATTCTTGACCCTGTCAACGGGTAAAGATACAAAGACTGTAGAGGGTGTAAGAAGTTCTTAAGAGGTTCTCCTGTCTAAGGGTTCCGGTCTTGGTAAGGACCGTAAAAGAAGAGGAAAATTTATAAAAACCCCCTGTAGTATAGACGACGACGACTGTGTGTCATTTTTTGGGGATTGTTTACTTGACAATTCTATTCGACACGGAGGTGAGACACCACACAAATCTTCCGCTCGGACCGACGACCCACCTCCTCAGTGCCTCGACGCCAAAGGGTCCCAGGGACGAACCTCACATTAGCAGTGGAGTTTACCGTGGTGACTTCGTGGTAGAGACCAAGTCGTCGGGTCACACAAACCCGACAAGACAGTCTCGGAACGGAAAACAACAAGAACCTTTGTCACATTATTTTTCCAGTCGTCTAAAAAAAAAAAAAACCGGGAAGGATAGGGTTACCGGTCGGATATAAAAACGACTTTAAGAAAGAGGAAAGGAGGAAGGGGAAGGGGAAGAAAGAAAGGAAGAAGTAGAAGGAAGGAAGGAAGGAAACGGTCTTTTAGAAAGACAATCGTTTGGTTTCTTACTGTATCAACACTATATACGTCGAAATCTCAATCTATACTGTAAGATACTTGTCCTGAAATTTCCGGTTTTCATGAGAGAGGAGAAGGGGTAGTGAATGAAATCTTTATTCTAGGAAACGTGAGTGAAGACTCGGATCGTGCACTTGTCCTCGTGTCAGAGACCCCGGTCCGACGGACTCAAGTTTAAGACCGGGAAGGTGAATAGTCGGCGTACCGAAACTCGTCGAATGGTTGAATGGGTACCAAGTAAAAGGAGTCTAAATTTTACTCCCATGACACTGAGTCTACCATTTCTTAGGTAGACGTCGTTCCCTCTGGACCTAACCTCTGGACCTAACCTAAGGACCGAACCCTTCTACGGGACCTCCTCCCGCACCGTTGGGTGAGAGGATAAGAATGGACCTCTTACGGGTGCCTGTCTCCTGGGACCACCCGATGTCAGGTACCCCAGCGTTTCTGTGCTGACTCACTGATTCGTGTCGTGTGTCGTGACACACACACATATAGTCAAGTCAAGTCAGCGAGTCAGTACAGGCTGAGAAACGCTGGGGTACTTAGTGTCGTGCGGTCCGGAAGGACAGGTAGTGGTTGAGGGCCTCAAGTGAGTCTGAGTGCAGGTAGTTCAGTCACTTCGGTAGGTCGGTAGAGTAGGAGACAGCAGGGAAAGAGGAGGACGGGGGTTAGGGAGGGTCGTAGTGTCAGAAAAGGTTACTCAGTTGAGAAGTGTACTCCACCGGTTTCATGACCTCAAAGTCGAAATCGTAGTAAGGAAGGTTTCTTTAGGGTCCCAACTAGAGGAAGTGTTACCTAACCAACCTAGAGGAACGTCAGGTTCCCTGAGAGTTCTCAGAAGAGGTTATGGTGTCAAGTTTTCGTAGTTAAGAAGCCACGAGTCGAAAGAAGTGTCAGGTATATATATTTTATCATGGACAAAGGTTCCTAACGATACTCCTAATTTACCAATTAAGTATATTTTACCAATGTTGTCACGGACCATATATTAGTAACGGGTTTCTTTTCACAAAGTCACAACTAACTTACTTTATAAAATACTTCAAGTTACGTTTTCTTTTTACACATACTTAATGGTGTAATACTGTTTGTATAGACTTCTAAATAAATCTCACAATTTCAGGGGACTAATTAGGTTTGATCTCAAAATACGACTCCTTTTTTCGAAATTACTAAGGTAAATTTCGAAATTTTTCAGGTAAAATTTTTGTTAGAAATCTTTTTGTATAACCGTTAAATGAAAATAGGGAAAAAACTACACACACATACTTTATCTAGTAAGTTTGTTTTAATATACACATGTCAAATTTCTTATTATGAATTTTCTTAAAATTTTTAATTTTGTGGACACATGAACGATGGGTTACATTAATAGTTACAGAAATCTTGGAGGAAACATGGGATAGGACCACCCGGGGAGAGAGGACATCTTCATTGGTATAGTATTTAGAGTAAAATTAGCAGAACCGAAAGAAGTACCCAAAATGGTGTATACCAACATTACAATCTGTAGTCTAATAAAGTCAACCGAAAAAATTGATATGTCAATTGAAACTAAAACTAATAATCCTATGGTAACTGGGAACTTGTTTTCCACAAACCTAACTCGTCCAAGTAAATACACTTCTAAAAAAAGTCCTTTATGTAAGATGTCATGATGTACTAGACTAGACTCCAACACAGATGTCTACACCTTAGTATCTACGTTCCCGGTTTACATCAATATATAACTAAAAGCTGACACGTCCACAGTCGCGGGGGATTGGGGGCACAACAAGTTCCCAGTTGTATAAACCTAAGTAAAGGTCATGGAATAAAAGGAGAAATAGGGATGAAAAATACAAACGGTGGAAAGAAAACATAACTCTGGGAAAAAAAGGAAACGAACGTAGGAAGGGGAGGGCAATCAAACCTTTAATATATGTGATAATTTCAAACTGTTCCCCGAAGAGACCACCGATTCACCATTTCTTAAACGGATGGTCACGTCCTCTGTGTTCAAGTTAGCGACTAGGTCCTTCTAGGGTGTACGACACCTCGTTGATTCGGGTACACGGTGTTGATGACTCAGACACGAGATCTCGGGTCCTCGGTTTTGACGTCTTCGGGAAAACAGGGTCTCGGACACGACGTGTTCTCTTCGGCGGTGTTATTCTTTGGGTTCGTGGGGTTGATCTCTCATCGGGGATGAGTGACGTTGATCTCATTTCGGGAGTGTCGTTGTTTGTAGATCGTGCCAGTTTTTATTTTTTAATCATTTATAGTTGTTTTGAAACTATACATATAAATTGATTCATACTTCAAATGGTTATGAAGGAGGAGGATGGGCAATTGTGTTTTGGGAACCTTTGAGGGAGACCTTAAAGAAATCTTAAGACGTCAAAATGTGTCTTTCCTGTGTAGGTTAGCTTCAACCATCGATGTCGAAAACTACAGACGAAACAAATCAAGAAGGGACAACTGTTGTGTCATTAGGACAGAGTCTTTGTCGTCTTTCTCGTCTTCACAATAACAAGATCCTTTATGTCTGGTAACCTCGATCTACCCCGGAAAAAGTTTGAAAGACTGATTAGGGTTGTCAGTCTTTATAGAATGAAATACGGGTTACGTACGTATTTATATCATATATTTCGACTTTGTTTTTGACGTACCTTGTTATAAAGGGAACCAGACACATTAACTCAACAAAGTAAGGTAACGTAAAATAAGAAAGTAATTTCTTTCTTTTGACAAGGTTTGAGTAATTAAACTAACGTATGGGTGATGCCACGGGGTCAAGTGTCTGACTTTTTGGGTGTTGAACGGTGTCTAGGAGTTAAATGTCAAATCCTTCTACTTCGGGTCTGACTATTGTACCTAGAGGTCTCAACATGTGATTCACTTCTTAAACCTGGGTTTAGAGACTAGAAAATTGAGGTTCCAGTGAAGAAAGAAGTGTATACAGTCGGTTGGGGTTTTATTATTTCCTACCTCTCTTTTCCCTCGGTGACCTCTCCACACCAATACTTTACCCTTCACTTTGGGGGACTCTTGAGGCCGGGTAGAAAACAGTCTACAGAGAGTGTTTCGTAGAGTACTATTGGTGACGACTCACTTGGGTCGCGACACAATCTGAGGTGAAAAGTAATGGAGACTGGAAGGGTTAATGGAGTATTCAGTTCTAGTAATAGAAATAATTTACTCCCTTACTTCTTCCGAGTCTCTTCACTAAACGGAATAATCATCGAACATTCCACTCCTCGACCCGGATCGACAGACTGGGGTTTTGAGTACCTTAAAGTGCCGGAGTGTGACGGAGAAATATTAAGAACTGAGCTGAACGAATAGTAACATAGAGAGTCTTGTTTCTATTTCGTGATTCTCCTTATGACAAGTCCAGACTTAGATTGGTTCTCCTCATTGATCAATCACTATGTCAAGTGTCTGAACGAACAGGGAAGAGAGAGGGGGTAATCGAGGGTCTCGTGTACCAGGAGTGGAGTAAGTGGAAGATCGTGTCAAGAACCGTGTGACTTTCGAGTGTCACTGATAGACAACTTACGTATTCATTCCCGTAATTCTTTACTATTCCTGAAAACCTTTTTCTTTAGTGCGGGGTTCTACCTCCGTCCAGGGTACCACCGGTTCACGTGTCGAACACTTCCTTCTAACGGATCCAAGTTTTAGGTCACAGTGAATGTTCGACAAAAGAGTATTCGTTCAATGACTTAAAGAGAACACGGAGTCAAAGGACTCCTACTATTACTACAGACGAAAGTATCACACCAAGACACTCAATTATTTCCCTTCGTAAGTACACAATCGACAGTAACAATAGACTACAATACGACTGATTCATCCCTTTATTACTTGGACATAGAGTATAGAGTCCTTCTTATTTAGTCTTTCAAGACTTCATTCGATTTAACCAGTCTACCTATCTCTGAGTCTTCTCTGGGAGGAAGTACACGATTTTAATACGATTTATTTACACAATTATTTTCGTTGTAGAGACAGAGTAGTACTTTCTCTTTCTGAATAAAGACTGTTTTTATAGATAGAGTTGAATCTCGTCAACTAATTCGTCTACCGGACACTTACAACTTTTCTTAAAGCACGGATGAGTCGAATTTGCACCAAAACAATTCCTATATCAAAAACTCGTTCACTGAACTAATTTTCTGATCCTCTGTGGATACATACGTCACACAGAATAAATCCTGTCGTGAACCTTTCAGACTCAACCTCTTGTCGTCTCACGTCCCAAGGGGTGTATATGACACACACACTCCGAAGGGGGTGTATCTGAGACCTTAACCCGGAGTTAAAAGAGTGGACGTGTTACACCTATTACTGACGTGTCGGAAGATCACACTAAACCTCTTGTGTACCTTTGTTCCAGACACAACACGAGTTATACATTCTCTCTTTACATTCGGAGATTCCATGGACCCATTCGTCTACCCTTCCACTTTACCGTACACCAAATATCAGACGAAGATTGTTCGGGTCCAGAGTTTACAAATCTCCTTCAGACCTTTAAACGAAACGTCAACAGTTTTGTTTAGGAGTTCAGGGAACTACGGTGACTACCTTCTGCCCCGCTCTTCTTTGGATTTATTAATTGGACTGCAGACTCACGGACAACGAAGGAGAGAGAGAGAGAGGTCCCCGGAAGCAGCACACGACCTGCGGTCCGGACCACCAAGACGACGAGCTGCCGGACTTGACGTGCGCCACGTTGCAGGTCGTGCACTTTTCCACCAAGGACGACGACCGCGACGAGTTGAGGCAGTACTTGGGGTAGTAGATGAGGATGTTCCTACTCCTATACATGTCGTGGTACTTCTCCTACGAGACGACGAAGAGCGTTCTCTTCTTGGGCCTCTCCGCCGGGAGGGCGGAGGGGAGGTACCAGGAGTCGGCCTCGCTGTGCCGCCCGTCGGTCATATACCTCCTATTGTTGGCTCCGGGGCAGACGTTGTTCTCGTCGAGCATCCGACACTACGGGGAGGCGGGTGGGGCCGGAGGATCCCCTCTTCTCCACAAACCTTACCCATGGACAGAGGTTGTTTCGGGTGCATGTCACAATAAACTAGAGACTTACTTAGTAACCCTCCAAACAAAGTTTTTAACAAAATGCAGTTCATTTTTGTGCCCGTCTTCTCTCTCCTGTGCATGTAAATCTCTCTTCGTGTCTTTCTCCCTGCCGTCGTGTTACCTAAGGGTGGACTCCGGGGCACTGGGAGAGCCTCGTGGTGGGTGGTCCGGCGCACAAGACCAAAGACGGCGGTAGAACATCCGTAACAGAGAACAAAAGTTTCCTACAACAATTTCCCGAATCCGGTTTTATTTATTTTTGCAATGAACTCGGTGATAGACATCGACGAACCTTTCGTATACATCAAGAAAGACGTACGTAAACTTTAAAAATTTTTACGAAGTCGTCACTACAAAAAGAGGAGTTTGTTTGGTACCGGTCATCGATCCACAAGTCATCCTTAGAGTTTCATTGTGTAGTCAGTCCCGAGGTCTTTTACTTGAACTAGAAATTGACTTTCCTGTCAGACTCCTTTTTAAATAAGATTATTGTTTTTTTCATTTGTAATTTGTGAGATGAACGTCACTTTTTTCTCCGGAACTATATCAGGAGAGTCACACGTGTGTATAACTGTGTGAAGTTTAAACATAACTTTCTGTAGTGTCTATCGCTACCACTTTATTTAAGTGACCGGTGGATCTGAAAAGTCGGATCCTGATTATCAACATCTTTACTGGAGAATACGAGATTATCGTTCCCCACTAAGTAAACTTTTGTGTAGTCGTCCCACTTTTCGTATAATCGTACAAGGAACGTATATCCTAACGTATACTCAAGGTCAAGTCAGCGAGTCAACATAGGTTGAGAAACACTGGGGTACTTGGCGTCGTGTGGTCCGGAAGGACAGGTAGTGGTTGAGGGACCTCAAGTGGGTTTGAGTACAGGTAATTCAGTCACTACGTAGATTGGTAGAGTAGAAGACAGTAGGGAAAGAGGAGGACGGGAGTCAGAAAGGGTCGTAGTCCTAGAAAAGTTTACTCAGTCGAGAAGTGTAGTCCACCTGTTTCATAACCTCAAAGTCGTAGTCATGAAGGCTACATGTGGGTCCTGACTAGAGTAAATCCTACCTGACCAACCTAGAGGAACGTCAGGTTCCCTGAGAGTTCTCAGAAGAGGTTGTGGTTTCAAATTTTCGTAGTTAAGAAGTCGCGAGTTATCAACTTAGAAAGATAGTTCAAGGAAGGTATGGGACCATTGAACAGTCAAAATTATATATCTCATTAAAAGTGTAGAGTATAAAATGGATGTTCATAACTGTATAAAGGTCATGAACGAAATGAATACCTGACGTAAAACTAGACCCAAGATAAATTTTAAAAAGAGGAAGGTTCTGGATTCATAGTACTTTCCGTTCAGTCATTCTTTTCGAAATACGTACATCCGATGACCGGTCTCAAAAGATACATTTCGTACATTTAATATAAGACTAAAATTGTATTCTTATTGAAGTTTCGTCTATAATATCATAAATACATCAAACGTTTTCTTCAAATGTAAAAAAAAACGATAACACTATATTGTAAAAACACGTTTTTGATGAACATTATTTTCCTAAACTCTTCAGTACGAAAATTTATATTACTGGATTTTATCTCTCATCATACTAAACTTCCATATCTAAAGTGTTTGACATCATTCACCTAGATAGACTTCGAATATGGTTTCGATGGATATTTTATTTTTTCTCTCTTAGACAAAAGAGAACAACCTCCACATAATAATGAAACACATAAAAGATTCATTTTTATATCAAACACCATTGATATCGAGAGTAAAGATAATGTCTTCTTTTTAGTCTAAACGAAACTTCATGTATGAGAGTCACAAAATACATTCGTAAAACTTAGATGTCGACCCGTTCCCCACCTCTTAACTTTAACTTTTGGTCAGGGACTTATCGATGATTCCCTGGAAATTTCCAAAATAAAACTCCTTTCGTGGTAAAAATCATGGGAAGTCGTCTCACAGTACAAGTCTTGCCATAGACCTCGCCTAGGTTCACACCTTTGAGTCCCACCTTTATCTATCGAAAACAAAAATACGTGTGTGTATAGAGTCGCGACCAGGTTCTCATCTCCTCAGTACATATAAACGTCTACTGTTCACGGTCGGTAGAGTCCCGAGTGGTCCTTGTATCGTTTCGGTAGACAAACAACCTTTTTATATTTCTCTCTTACGAGGATAAGTTTAAGATCCTGGGGGTACAAATAGACGTTCAGTAACTCTACTATCAAGATTTTTAGACTGGATTTTTTTTTTTTTAGACTGGATTGGAAAAGTCTACCCGGGAACTGAGTTTCGTCCCCGATGTGGGTTCGGTTTGTTCTAAGTAAAAGAGGAATCTAAACATCGTGACGGGCTCCACAAGACGATTTATACATAACTACTCTCTTAAATCAAGAAGTACTTTTAACAGAGAACTTTTCTTTTTTCAAAAAACCTTTACTTTAAAGAACTACTTTTTAAAAAATACACTCACCATCTGAACACATTCGGAGTTTGTTTTGAGAGTAAAGGAAGTGTCAGTCGTGAAACTATGAAAAATATTTATAAATGTTAGTTTCAAACCTTTGGAGTTACGGAGACGAAGTGACCGTGGGACTCGGGTACAAACCTACCGGGTCCTAGTCCCTGACCCCCTCGAGTCGTCTGCGTCGTCGTCGTCCGTCCTACCCCCCTCCCATGTCCTCTTCACAGCCCCCATGTCGAGACAAGTAGAAGACCCCGACGGGGTGTATCTACTGTTCAGTACGTCACGGGACTCAAGGATCTGATTAACGTCCTCTAATTCTCATAAAACAAAAATAATCGAGTAACTAGGAGATTAGTAAGACACTCACCCTCGTCTCCGTCAGTCTTACGAACCGGGAGAAAATTGACTAATCCGTATTACGTCCGTTCGGGACACTATTTAGAACACTTTAACTGACTCTCTGTCTGAGTTCGGGAATCTTGGACCTCACTTTTATTGGTTTCACAATAAGATGTGTTACCGCGTAGAGTGACGTATGATTGTTCTTAAATTTTGTGTGTGTATAGACTGAATACCCTACAAATGGTCTCTTAAGATACGGGAACCACCCAACGATTTGCACTCTAATTTAACCCTTGAGGATCCCGAGGAATATTGTAACATGTAACAGAAAGTCCGTATCCTCAACCCCAATCTTAGTGAATTTCTGTACTTCCTTGAAATCCTTTTCGACGTAAAACACTCCTTACAAGGGGACTTGTAAAATGTACTAAATTCTATGAGTAGTACATTCTGATCAAAAGTGTCTCCTTATTGTAATCCTAACATCCCTAAAAATAAACAGGAATTACGAAATGAATAAAAGTGTAGTAAGAGAGGTCACAGAATCTCACACGAGAGAGGATTTAATTGTCTACCAGTTCTCAAATTCCTTAGTCTCATAAAACAGTGTACATTAAAGACTCGATTTCCAAATAGCACGTTTGTGATCATGTTACCAGTGATTTTAGTGTACCCCTCTAAGGCCATGTGCACTTATTGTCCCGCCCAGTGTAATACGATATATATATTTCGTCGTGGAGACGTACAGTTAGGTGCTTGTACCAAACGTTAAATGACCTAAAACCTTAAATGGCAAGAACGATCGAAAAATCTCTCGACGATAAAATATGTCGATTGAAATATCTTAAAAAAGATGTAATGTTTGAAGTTCAAATGTCTTAAGTTTAAAGGTATTTGAAGTAGACAAAACACAAATAATGACTCTAATTGTGGATGTGTAAGACATAATCAGTGTTCCGATATAACTTCTTTTTGCTCCCACCACGGCCGGTGTTCAGGTACAATGTAGAAACACGTATAAGTTTTTACGATAGGGAAGGAGGTCTGTGAAGTGAACGTAGATAACCTTTAGTAGACTATCTGATTAAAACGATCTTCAAATGGTGATGAACAGTCTGTTGATATGATTGTGTAATCGTATAAGTGTCATACTAACCGTGTGTATCCCCCCAACAAGCGAAGTGGTGAGTGTGTTTACAATACTATCGGTAGAATTTCTTTAGTGATCCGACTTTAAGTCTTATGGTTCTAAGACTCAAGACAAGACAGGATTTGATAGATACTTTAAGGTCTATGCTAGCTACTAGATTTATTGTCTGAATTTACTAGACACTCTTGTAAAGGTCGAGGTTTTGAGACAGTAGGATACGTAGTGGAGGGTCGACACTTAGTATTTTTCTTGGGGTTCGGAACCTAAGAAACCTAAAATAAGGAACGTAATCCTTAAAGTTGATTTTCCTCGACTAAGTAACGTCACCAAGACTTCTAAATCACATACATTTCTAGTGGATCCCTCTGGTAAACTTTAGATCCTCCGTCTACACTTTACACATTGACATTTAGGTAGTAGTTGTGTCCCTTCTTCCTTGAAGACCTTATTTTACCTTGGCGATCAGTTTTGCCTCTTGGATTTTCTAAACTACTAGACGAATACCCACGATTTCGCTTGAATTTAAGTTTTACACACTTAACAACAAATGAGGTAGGTCCGTTTGCCTTTGGGTGTGTAAATAAAAATGTAACGTAAATTGGTTGTAGAAACTTGTAAAGGATCCACGATCCCTTGTTTGTTCGATTTTTAGGGACGGGAATTTTCTTATCTGTTTTAGTATGTGTGTTCATTAACCTGTCTTTATTTCTCTTTCCTTCGACTTTTATAATTCCTACCTGATACCGTGCCATCGACAGGGGGACCATAGTGAACCTCGTAACAAACTATAACCATATAAAAAATCTAGGTCGAAGACATTATTTTAATAACTATATCTTAAGAGGTTGTCCTCTCCTTCTTTTTCTTTAGTGTTTTCCCCCATGAAGTCGCCAATTTTAGTCAAATGTATGTTAATTACCCAACCCCCAGACCATGACTAGTAGATTTGATCTGAACAGAAATTCTCCTGTGAACTGATGTACAAATATATTTAATCCTCTAACGTCTAAAGTCAGTCAGAAGGGTAACTTTTTGTCTTTGGTGAGACCTGTGAACTTCGTCCTTCCATAAATTTTATGCATTAATCTACGACTATTCTCTCAACCTTTTCGATCTCCTCGTCTCCACTTTCTTTGGGTAACAATCGAACGTCCACACACCGATTGGAACCTCCTTAAGAGCGGTGTGTCGAGTCCTTTAACACCTTCGGTGGGTCACTCCGTCCACTAAGTAACCCCCTATGTGTACGTTTTAACGCCACCTCCCCGGTGTCGTTTCAGAGTGTCGATAACGACCCTTCTTATACCGGAGACGGACGGAAGACGGACGGAAGACGGACGGAAGAACGAACGAACGCCGCGAACGTCTTAGATTTGACCCTTTAAACGACCGAAGCATAAGATCCTTTATATTAAGGGTCCGAAGGTTGAAAAGTCTAAGTCCCCGCTCGTCTCTTTCGTAGTCGTTCGGTCGCCTGACGACTGTCTTTTATGTCGTCCCTTTTCTTTTTTCCTTCCCCCGTCCCAGAAGAACCGAAGACTCTGAGACGGAAAGACTCTATACCCAGGGTAATCAAAAAGAACTGACACCTATCTTGTGTTATATTGATCAAGCTCTCACTCACTTCACACTTTCAGTGAGTCAACACAGGCCGAGAAATAGCTGGGGTACCTGATATGTCAGATACCTTAAGAGATCGGGTCTTATGACCTCACCTATCGGAAAGGGAAGAAGTCCCTTAGAAGGGTTGCGTCCCTGACTTGGGTCCAGAGGGCGTAACGTTCATCTAAGAAAATGGTCGACTTGGTGTTCCCTTCAGGTCAAGATCGCATTCTTTACTTTTAAGACATTTTGGATCACAACCATACACGTTGAAAACTTAAGGTGGAATGTTATATACCTAGAAGACTTCCGACTTACCCATTTATTCTGTTTTTGTCTTACATTCTTGTATCAAATGAATAACCGATAAATAATAGGTTTAGACACTATAGTTTGAACTCTAAACTCGTACTCTTTATTTTACAAACCAATGTCAACTATATATCGGTACCGTTTAATTCATGATGAATTAGACGAACAGTAAAGTTCTCTGTATCCTCTACCCCTAAACTAGGGACCCAACTCTTCTTGGGGACCCCTTCCTTTACCGTTGGGTGAGGTCATAAGAACGGATCTCTTAGGGTACCTGCCTCCTCGGACCACCCGATGTCACCCCAACGTTTCTCAGCCTGTGCTGACTATCTGATTTGTTGTTGTCGGAAAGAAAATCTAAAACTCTACCACTCTTCTCTTAGAACTTTGTTGCTCACTCGGTTCTTTTACTCCACAATTTATATCCACACGTTTTTTCAGTCTTGACTCACAAGGTGTCAGAATTTTCTGCGTTACCTAGTCAAGAAAACATCTCGACTTACCTTATCCAGAATTCAAAGTCTCAAACACCGAACAAACCCCTCGTCCCCCTTCATCGTGATTTCAAAGAGGAAAACTATCTTTATTCCCAGACTAAATCCGTAATAACGCTCCTTCAACATTACGTTCCTAACAGAACTACAATGTTTACTTTGACCTCTGGTGTTCTAACTTACTTATGAATTCACTGATTTAGTCCCCATTTGAGTCGATTCAAGAAGTCTCCAAGAAGAGATAATTCTTTTTCAAAGGATGTTGATATGTACATTGAAGTGTAAAGTTTCTCGGTTGCAAATGATTATTATTTACTCAATCGATAAAATCCCTAACTCTTACAAATATGAGATTGGTTAAGTCGAAGATTCTTACATACGATTTCTTTACTAAGATTTCATTCTTTTCCAAATAATGTGTTTCCACTAGTTTTGTTGTACTAAGTATTGTGACCTTTGAAGATTTGTTACATTTATAAGTTCGTACACTATTTCCATTTCGTAACATCAGTTCGGACCCTTGAGTTTAGTTAAAGGGACGTAAATGTTCGTCGGTAAAGTGAAGGATCGAGACACTGAAACCCGTTAAGGAGACACGTAGTCGAAAAGAAGATGTTTTACCCTAGTGTTGAGATAGAGGGAGTATCTTAACAACATCTAATTTAATATTCAGTTCGTGAATCTTGTTACGACCCGTGACACTTTCACATAAATAACAATAACTATCTTACGATAAACCACTAAAATTCAATACCCATCCCTATTAGATTATTCCTTTTCGTACACTACTACATCCTAAACGGTCACCCAACCTATACCGTCGTTTTCTCCACACAATTCCGCTGAAGTTCACAAAACTAGGTTTGGTGATGTTTTCACCCTAAAAAAAATTACTACCTCTCCACCGTCCTTGTTGTCTAAACCCCTACCGATCCTCTTCCGCTATCGTGGGGTGAGGTCATGAGAACGGCCCTTTTAGGGTACCTACCTCCTCGGACCACCCGACGTCAGGTACCCCAGTGATTCTCAGCCTGTGCTGACTCACTGAAATGAAAGTGAAAAGTGAAAGTGTGAAACCTCTTCCTTTACCGTTAGGTGAGGTCACAAGAACGGACCTCTTAGGGTCCCTACCCCCTCAGACCACCCGACGACAGATACCCCAGCGTGTCTCAACCTGTGCTGACTTCACTGAATCGTCGTCGTCGTCCTTAGTTCTTAAGTCAAAATCACACCATGAATTACAACATCTCTATGTACATTCATCTCTACAACTTTTCAGTCGCCGTCTTTGTTTGGAGGGTGAGTCCCTCTCCAGGCCCGACCTCTATGATTAGAACCTTAGTGATCACATACTTACCATAAATATCGGTGTTCCGATCCGATTCAGGGTCCCTGTCATTCATATCTACCTAGTTGTCTAAGTTCTTAACTGGGGACCCGTAAACGTTACAACCTCCAGTCTTTTTACTCCTTAGTCAACCCTCTGACCCCTCCTCGTTGGTCACCGTATCCCTCTTTTGGTTCTCAGTTGCTCTGGACCCTCAGTAGGTGACACAGGTTACGACCTTGAACTCCGGGTTTTTAACTGACAACTAAACCGGTACCTCCACAAACACTAGAACTGTTTCGACTCACTCAATTTCAGTGAGTCAGTACAGGTTGAGAAACGTTGGGGTGCCTGATATGTCAGATACCTTAAGAGGTCCGGTGTTTTGACCTCACCCATCGGAAAGGGAAGAGGTCCCTTAGAAGGGTTGGGTCCCTATCTTAGGTCCAGAGGGCGTAACGTCCACCTAAGAAATGGTCGATTCGGTGTTCCCTTCAGGTTCTTATGAGCTCACCCATCGGATAGGGAAGAGGTCGTCTAGAAGGACTGGGTCCTTAACTTGACTTCACAGGACGTAACGTCCACCTAAGAAATGGGTGACTTGATAACCACCACTTTCGTATTGACTTACTAACATCCCCCAAGTTCTCCCTAACACTCCTCTCCTATCCTCTGTTCACTCCTTATCAAAAACAAACGAAATGAACCCTACACGGTTCACCGTACACCCTAGAATCAAGGGTGTAGTCCCAATCTTGGGACGGGGGCCGTTACCTTCATGTCTTAGAATTGGTGACTTACCGATCCCTTCAGGGTCCTGATCGATAAAAAATTAATAACAAAAACAAAAGGATTTTTCCGTAGTTTCTTTACCCCGTCATCAACTTTTCTATACGTTCCAGACCCCTGGCCCCATCCCTAAAAAAATTCTACCCTTAGTGACGTCGAATAATCAACGACCACCCTTACGAGGTCATTTCCCCCTGATGCACTACTAAGTCCTCTCAGTACCACTATTGACGACTTTCCTTACCCGAAACTCCATGTTCTCCTTCCAAACTGGAAACTGTCGTCACCCCTGTAAGGTAAGGATAAACCCCCCGCCCCCACCCCCACCCCTCCTTTCCATACGTCCGTACCTGGACCTTCATTTAGACTACCCACACACATACATAAAAAAAGGGGTGGAATAGTCAATCACTCCCGAAGTCTAAGAATCGGCTCTTATTATTCCGTTCTCCACAACCTCCGAAGGGTCCACCAAGTCACCATTTCTTAGTAGGACAGTTACACCCTCTGTGTCCAAGTTAGGGACCCAGTCCTTCTAGGGGACCTCTTCCTTTACCCTCGGGTAAGGTTATAAGAACGGACCCTTTAGGGTACCTGTCTCCTCGGACCGTCCGATGTCAGGTACCCCAACGTTTTCTCAGTTTGTCCTGAATGACTTATATGTTGTTTTACTCAACCTCCAAACTCATCACTTCCACTCCACTCTTTAGAGACAAGTTCCTCATCCGGTCACTTACGTAAATTATCACGAAGACTGTTTCCAGGTGGGTCACTCTGAATTCTGGTCTTTCAAGTACACAAAGGGAACTCAGACTGATCAACTGACCGACGTCAGTACCACTTTTGTCTCAACTTTACAGACAGTTCATTACAGACGCGAGGTAGGGTTGGTTAATCTAGTCTTAGAGACCCTGAACCAGGGTCCCCATGTACGTTTCACTAACGGTACTCATCGGTCTCAAGTCTTGGTACCTAATTTCGTTCTTCCACTTCCGGCCCCCCACTCCCACCCCCCCGCCAGTGTCTTCTCGGATTCTAGGACCTGTAGGACGACACTTTTTTTAAGTCATAGACAAACTATTGGATTAACACTCGACTTTAAAATTGACTCTTTTCTTCCGTTTTATCCTCTTTGATTGTAACTAACTCACCCAATCCTCAACACAACACGTGATATATGTATAGGGGGGGGGTATTCTATTCTTAATCTATTCTTGGAACCTCTATTCTTAAAATTAGAGATGAAGTATCGTGACTCTAAATCTGTTCACTACACTCAACGGTCATGATTAGACATCAGTTCGGTCCTAAATCTAGGTCTTGGTCAAATGAGATTTAAAAACGTATTCTAAAACACCATTTACACTCTACGCTGGACACACAGTTTCCACCTCACTCCAAAACTAAAACCTCTTCGTTTTTCCAAAGGGTCGACCTCCCTACGACATTCTTTTTTTTTTACCTTACCGTCGTTCTTTCTTGTACTACTTGTGTTCCCTTTAAGTCCCTCTCCATACGGAGGGCACCGAGCCATCCAACTTCATTTACTTCCTTGTTTACTAAGTTGGTTGGTTGATTGTTTGTCTCGCTCACAGAAGAGAGTCACCGGTCTGTCGACCCGTCGGACGGTCCCCTAAATCCCGAGGTCCTTCAACGTGACGTCTTGACGATTCGTCTGCAAGAGGCATAACAAACATGTTAAGTAATAAAAATTCTTTACAATCGACAACCCCAGGTAACTCTATTTTCTACCGGAGATTCATATTAGAGTAATAGGAGACAGTGGGACCGAACCCTCAAAATACACAGACGTCTTAGAATCTTAGATATAAAGAGGTCGAAATTAGAGTCCCAGTTATAGGGTTGTGTCGTGACAAGTATTATTTATCGATCATCATTTACTATTTCATCCGATGACACAAAATAAAATAAACCGAAAGTTCGGTTAGGTAAAATATCGACAGACGAACTCACGACTTTTTTTTTTTTAAGACCTCTGTCGTTTCTTAGTATACTTTTTGGTCTTGTACGACTGTTTTTTTAGAAAAATAGAGGGGACGAAGGGGGTGTCTTTCTCCGGGATCTATCTGACAACTAATACGTAGATTATTCCACCGACGAGTACCTTTACCAGGGAAACTAACCAAACGTCTTATTGAGACAAAATACGGGGAAACCGGGTATTATGTCGAAGAGTATCCGTGGACACACCATACGAGTCAGTACTGTAACGAAACGAACGGAAGAGTGTCTCTAAAAACAAAAAATGAAACTCCGATACCTTTTAGTATTAAGGACTTCACCATCGTTTAATTTTTTTTTTTTCTTTCCTTCTCTTTACTTTTTATTTTATCGGACAGGAGTTATCGTTACCACTAATGTTTCGACTTAAAGAGGAGAGAAACAGATCAATAATGAAAACCTTTATGTGTACCAAGTTTATTCCAACTTTCACAAAATGGACGGGATACTACCTTTTGGATGTGAAGACTCCAAAATGTAATATCCTTTTTTTCATATTTACCAGGGTTTTATTTCATACGTTATTTAAGTCGTATTTTCTGTGACTAATTCATATGGACAATACGAATAGTCTGAAAGTCAAAGACTGGTTCACAAAAATAAAGTTCAGTAAGTAATTACGTAGTACGTGAGTGATAAGTAAGTAAAAGGCTCGTGTGAAAGTCTCGTGGATAGTATTTCGTAACACTTTATTTATGGTTCCTTTTACTCTAACTGACATTCGAGTATTTCTCGAATGTAATCACTGATTCGGAGAAGTTCATCTATAAGTACCTCGTTCTTTCCCCGATTTTAGTCACCAACGGGTGTGACAGGTTCTACGTTCCGGAAACGTTTTAAATACCTGATACCGTATTTTAAGTGACAACAATACCTTGGTTGACCTTAAAAGGATTCTTGCTTACTAACGTTCTCATAAACGTACCATTACACGTGTAAAATACATCCAACATACTTACTCAAAATATTCGGATGAAAATTTTAATAATAACGATAGGGTTCCACATAAAGAACTAAAAATAAAGGAAATAATGAAAAATTGTGAATTTTAGGTAAACTCAAGGTGATGGCTTCAGATACGTCTTTCAGTTTTCTACAAATCGATCTCTCCTTCTCAATCCCCTTTGACTCTCCCGACGTTGTCTATGTTTATTCGACCTGACAATTCCCCGAGTGACTGAAGCACACCTTCTGTAAAGGTCAATTTTTGTCTGCGAGTACGGCAACTCCTAGCCGGGGAACGAAGATCCTGTGTGTAAAGAGTCAACGGGGAAAATTCAGAGAAAACGACCCCAGTGAGAAGAGGGACCGTAGAGTCACGACGACCTGAGACGATAGTCAGGTCAAGAGAAGAGACAAGTGGAGGTGATAGAACCAGTAGAGTAGATCAGTGCACCGAGATTCATATATATACGACTGTCGAGACTTTAAAAATAGATATCGGTTCTGGAGAGACAAAGTGAGAGTTTGAAATTTTAGTATCTTTTAGGGGGGAACTTCCTCTCGATTTAATCCTGAAATCATAATTGTATGTTTGTGATGATATATATTGTGTCTATTTGTTGTTTCTGGATAACAAGGGATAACATATCGTCTCCCTTGATATGAATTATAGAACAAGTCAAGTCAACGAGTCAGTGCAGACTGAGAAACGTTGGGGCACCTAACGTTGTGTGGTCCGAAGGGACAGGTAGTGGTTGAGGGCCTCGAATAAGTTTGAGTACAGGGAACGTAGCCACTACGGTAGGTAGGTAGAGTAGGAGACAGTAGGGGAAGAGGAGGCCAGAAGTTAGAAAGGGTGGTAGGCCAGAAAAGGTTACTCAGCAAAGAAGCGTAGTCCACCGGTTTCATAACCTCAAAGTCAAAGTCGTAATGACTACGACTTATAAGTCCTAACTAAAGAAAATCCTACCTGACCAACCTAGAGGAACGTTAGGCTCCCTGAGAGTTCTCAGAAGAAGTTGTGGTGTCGCGTTTTCGTAGTCAAGAAGTCGAGAGTTGAAAGAAATACCAGGTTGAGAGTGTAGGTATGTATTGATGACCTTTTTGGTATCGAAACTGATCTACCTGAAAACAACCATTTCATTACAGAGACGAAAAATTATACGACATATTCAACCAGTATCGAAAAGAAGGTTCCTCGTTCGTAGAAAATTAAAGTACCGATGTCAGTGGTAGACGTCACTAAAACCTCGGGTTTTTTTACTTCAGACTGTGACAAAGGCACCAAAGGGGTAGATAAACGGTTCACTACCCTTTTCTACGGTATTAGAATCAAAAGACTTATAACTCAAAATTCGATTGAAAAAGTGAGAGGAGAAAGTGAAAGTAGTTCTCCGAGAAATGAAGAAGAAACGAAAGACGGTATTCCCACCACAGTAGGTCGGGTCGTAAAGAGTACTACATGAGACGTACATTCAATTTATTCGTCCCACTGTTATATGTCGGAACTGCATGTGGAAAGGGCTAAACCTTGGTCAGACAACAAGGTACAGGTCAAGATTGACAACGAAGGACTACTTCGTCCTTCGTGTTAAGAGTCCTTCGTCCAGTCTACCAGACCGTAAGGGTAGAGAAAGTCTTAAAAGGTGTAAAACAACACTAAGTGTGTCAGTTTCCGAAACTACATCAGCTATTTCGTCTTCATCTACAAAAAGACCTTGAGAGAACGAAAAAACTACTAGGTCACCTACAACCGTTAAACTAGAGACCAAGGAGAAGAAAAGATTCAGGTCGAACTTGTAGACCTTAAAGTGTCAAGTGTATGACAACTTCGGACCGAACCTCTTAAAACTTATAATAGAACGATGACACACTCTACTCACATTAACACGTCATCAAACTCGTAAGAAACCGTAACGGAAAGAAACCCTAACCTTACTTTTGGCTGGAAAAGGTCAGGACACCGGTAACGACTCAAAAGGTGTAAACGACCGTATAACTCACGTCGTGAAAGTGTCGTAGTAGAAAATCCTAAACTTTATCAAGTTGATCTTAAGGTAGTGGAGGTGATCGAAACAAGTATCACTACGAAGGATTCCGGGTGAACTGAAGCGTAAGATCCACTCACTAGTGTGGTAGCACCAATAGACCCAGTCCCTTTAGAAAAACATATCAAGAAGACACATAAGAACGGTGGAGAAGAATTATAGAAGACGAAGACAATCCAGGTATGGTAAAGACAGGAAATAACTCGGGTAGAAACGTACTTTACAAGGGAACCATAGAGACTAAAGGAACTTCTCTAGAAATCAGAAAGGGTAAGACAAAGAAACGTAACTAACGACTTCTTTTGAAAGAATAGAGGGGTACGATAAGAAACCTTGAGATACGAATATAGAAAGGAGAATAGGAAACGGAAAGCGAAGAGAAGATCAGTGTCGATAAACATTCCGGAGGAGTCTGTTGTTAAAACGGAAAAACGTAAAGAAAAAGAACCCCTACCAGAACTAGTGACGGAGGACATGTTACAGTACTTGGAGGTAGGTATCAAGAAGTCCGTGAGACAGATAGTCTAGATTAGGAAACTTAGATAAACAGTGAAGGTGACATATTAGTATTCTCTTAACTAAATCCAGTGTGGACATACCAGATCACCAAAAGGGATGAAAGAAGTTAAATTCAGACTTAAACCGTTATCCCTCAAGTACTACGGTGTCAGTCGAGGGTCAGAACAAAAACGACTGACATATATCGAAGAGGTAGAAACTGACTTTCTTATATTAGTCAGACTAAAGCCACAACTGGTAGACCACTACAGGTACACATCTCAGAAGAGAACACAACAACCTTCTCCCACAAACGATACCGGTCATACAAGAGAACCGTTTCGAGATAATCGGAAACGGGACGAAGTAAGACATGAGGTTCCGGTTTACACGGACAATGAGGTCCATAGAGAACTGAAGGATGAAAACGTAAGGTCAGGGCATATTACTTCTCCTGTAGAAAAACCGATAATCAAGATCTTCCAGAACATCCAGAAGCATCTTTGTAAGTTTAAGTCGAAGAAGTCGTAATAACCAGTCCCGTATCTGAATCTAATGACACTACAACTTACCGGGTCGGGTGTCTCTGACTCGCTCTTGACACAGACTCATAGAGGACACCTCCAGACCCAGTCATCACCGGAAGGAGTCCCCGTCCCTGAGACCCACGTCGTCTGGACCCATACCGTATTCCGGAGAACCTCCTCCAACGGTAATTGGGATGGCATCTTGACGGTCTTGAATGTGTCCTGACCCCTTTGTCTGAGAACCTCCCGTATTTGGTTTAGAACACGTGTGGTCCCGGGTCTCTTTCCTCGCCACTGGGGTGTTCTCTGACTGGGTCTGTACGGGTACTCACAGGGCCTTCGAGGTCGCCTCCGCACTCAACCGTCACCGGACTACGTCCCAGCACCCGTGACTGACGTGGTCACAAACGTACCTTGGAAAACTTCCTCCAGTGGTAATAAAAGTAGTGGAGGTGGTATCAAACCGGAGTCCAGTTCGTTGTCCCTCCCTTGTGTCGGGACGGGTAGTTGTCTTGTTATAGAACATTATTGAGTATTATCTTTTCTTAGACTTTTTCTTATATATAATTATACATATATTATATATAAATAATATAAATGTTGACTTAGTAAAACGACATGAGAACTTTGATCGTGTTGTAAAATTTAGTTGATACGAAGTCAAAAAAATTAACCCTCCTCTTTTTCTTTTAAGGAGAGACTTACTCGTACGTACGTACGAGTCAACACAACTTGAGAGACACTGGGATACCCGACATCCGGTGGTCCAAGGAGACAGGCACCATAAAAGGTCCGATCTCATGACCTCATCCAACGATAAAGGAGGAGGTCCCTTAGAAGAACTGGGTTCCTAACTTGGGTGCAGAGGACATAACCGTCCCTCTAAGAAATGGTGACTCGGCGGTCCCTTCGGGTAGAGCAGTAAGTGACGGGGGACTTCGGACTGGAGGAGTGTCAGGAGGGGCAGAGGTGACTACCATTGTGTTAAGAAGTCCAACGAGTCCGGTTGTTAGAATCACGGAAGGAAATGGAAAGGAGTTTCTAGGGTGTTGGTCATACAGTTGTTTAACGGAAGCGAAAAAATAGTACTTTCGTCTTAGACGGGTGAAAAGTGGTCGAAGTCACGATGGAGGGACAGACTCGATGGAAACAGAGGACGAATCTAAGGACATATGGGAGACTGACCAGAGGGACGAAAATGGGAAGAGAAGGTTGGTAGATAATAGGTGTGACATAGGTTTCAGTAGGAAAAGTTTAAGTTCAATTTAGTACAGTAGGGAGACGAGAATTAGAACGTTACTGGAGGGTAGAATAATTTTCCTACGACTCTTAAAGTCCCTGCCCCCTCGGACAACCCGACGGCAGACACCCCAGCGTGTCTCAGCCTGTACTGACTTCGCTGAATCGTCGTCGTCGTCGTTACTGTAAGTTCTAGATCGGAACAGTAGAGAGATGGCGAAAGGGAAGATGAGAGGAAGAACGACTATGGTGAGATCAACGTAGTGGAGAACGAACAGGAACTTGTACAGTCCTTACGAGGGTGGAGTCCCGGAAACGTGACAACCAAGGACTTGACGGACTTTACGACATAGGGGTAGGTAGACGTATGGGGAGTGGAGGAAGTTCAGGAATGAGTTTACAGAGGAAGTAATACCCCAGACGGAAGAACCGTGACGGAAAGGGGGAAGGGGACGAGGTAAATAACCCAATATGAAAAGGGAAGTTATTCCGAGGTAGGTGATCTTGAATTCGAGACATTCCGTCTCTAACCACGAACAAAACAAGTCACTAGGTAGGGTTTGTGAATCTTGTCACCGATCGTTTATCATCTACGAGTTATTTATAGACTTATATTTAGTTTTACTTACTTACGTAAAATACCTCTTCTTTTGGAGGAAGATTCCGGATATCAGGAGATGGTTTAAACACAAGTTGTCAGGGATTTCCTTGTGTCCTTGTGAGAAGACTTGTCGACGATCTACATATTTAAGATTATAAGATTTGTGATTGTGAAAAAAATTTTTACGAAAAACGTGACACTCTTCATGATATGTCCGTGAAGAGAAAATTAGGAATGATGGGTTACTTCATTGAACTTTACTACAACGAAGGTGAAATAACTGTCCCCGGGTGGTAGAGTCTTTCTGAACATTAAAAGAGTTCAACATGTCGAATATGCATATCTTATCAAAGAATTGGTGAGATGTTTAGGTAGAGGAAATTCATTCTTGGATGATAGTCATTACCAAGAAATTCTCAGTAACGAGTTACTAAACAAGTTTCAGGATTCTCAGGATGGGCTAACAAACTTTGACCGTCACCTTTCTGGAATCCTCACACTGGTTGATCAGTCCGTTTTGGTATTGTTCTTACTGTCTGAAGTTGACCCAAGGTAACTTAGAGATTGGGACTCTCAATTACTCGGATTGTCTAACTTTTCTGTACCTAGATCCTAAGAGTTCAAGTCTACAGAAATCTCTATTCGTCTTTTTTATAAAAATATACAACACAATTATTTGTGTTTCGAATTAGTACACTTCACACGTCAGGTCCATCCTCCCAACCACGGTTTAAGGTACTCCTCAATTTCCGTCAGTTATTTTATCTTATATTTAAGTTTAGACCTGACACTTTGTTCGAGCGGACTTCCCGTAACCATCGATACGATATTTATCGTGATCATACAGGGTCGTCACAACGGTAGTCTTTCCGTGGGTCAATGGTGGAGACTCGTAATGGCACTAAGTAACCTTACTGTCGGTGAAGCATCCCTATCACCTAACTTACCACCGGGGGTCTTTCTGTAAAGGTACAGGTTTAGGGACCTTGGAATATACTCTTTTCCGAGAAACGTCTGTATTATTCTAATACTCTAATAACTTTAATCTAGTAGGACCGACCTAATGGTCTCTTCCGGGATTTAGGTTCCGTCCTCAGGAATCTGTCTTCTCCTCCTCGAGGAACCACCAGGTAACCAATTTTTAGATGGACGGTCACTTCCCTTGTCCCTTCTAGGGACCAGACCCTTCTAGGGTGTACGGGTAAAAAACTCTGTATCTCGGGTAAAAAACGGTGTTCTCTTCGGGTGTGTGGCGTTTCTCATCAGGGGAGCGGTGTTTATCTCTTTCGGACGCACGCCGTTTATCTCTTTCGGACGCACGCCATTTATCTCTTTCGGACGCACGCCGTTTATCTCTTTCGGACTCCGACGCTTATTTCTTTCGGACACGCGCCGTTTATCTCTTTCGGACGCGCGCCGTTTATCTCTTTCGGACGCGCACGGTTTATCTCTTTCGGACTCGCGCCGTTTCTTCTGGGTCACACCGGTTTTTATTTATTTATCCATATTGATCATTCAAATTTTTTTGTGTGTGTCTCTTCTCCTCTGTGTGTCTCTTCCACTACACTTCCACCTCCGTGTGTAACCTCACTACACTGGTGTTCGGTTCCTTCGGGCCCTTCGGACCGCAGTGGTTTCCACGTCTTCTACACCTTTCTACGAGGAGAGGTCGGAGGTCTCTCTGGTCCCAGGGCAACTGTAGAACTAAAGTCTGAAGCTCGAAGGTCTGGACCCTCTCTTATTTTGCAGACAACAAAATTCGGTGAGTCGAAAACTGTTCAAACATTGTCGTCGCGATTCTAACACTATGTCTCGAATTTGTAGTGAGGTAGGGTCAGACCGAATCTAAATACATACATACACAAATTCCTTTAGTTGGACGACATATTATTATAAAACACACTTCCTCTTCGTGTATAAACAATAAAGTACACGGACATTACAAATTGTGTTAAACCAGATTATAATTTTAATTGTCTAAAAGTTGAGGTTAAATTTATTAACGAAAGTCAAAACAATATTAAAAAAATTTTAAAAAAACTTCAAAACGATATTAAAATGATTTAAATATATGTTGTAACTTTGTAAATTTTCTTCAATTCCAACTGAGATAAATATTCAAATTTAATACTCGTCACCGAGTCTACCATTCCTTAAACGAACGTTACGTCATCTGGACCCAAGTCAGGAACCCAACCCTTCTAGGGGACCTTCTCCCGTTCCGTTGGGTAAGGTCATAAGAACGACCTCTTAGGGATACCTGTCTTCTCGGACTGTCCGATGTCAGGTACCCCAATGTTTCTCAGTCTGTGCTGAGTCACTGATTTGTGTGTGAACAATAAACTCATGAGTACTTTTAACACAATTAAGTTAGTTTCGTACCTTCATTATTAATTTCTTTATCTTATGTGACTAAATATTTACGTTAAATTTTAAGAACTTCCACAATTGATTCGAATCTTTATCCTCGTATATAATAGGTTTCCGGAAACTGTATCAAAATTTTTTACTGTCCTATATATATAATAATGTCACTTGTTATTGTAAACTACGTCTTGAATTTGCGAAGTCTTTTTTTATCAAAAACTTTAGACATTGAAATTTATTTAACTTACAACTAAAAATTTTCGTTGTAATTGGAGACTCAGTAAAAATGACGGAGTTTTGACGAGCTCCCGTGGTTTTCCGAGTGCAAATTATCTTCGTTGTACTTTTTTTGAAAGATTGATACGGTAGGAAGTCCTCGTCCCGGGACCCTCCACCAGTCGTCTTCACTTAGTCATAGACCTGACTAGGGGTCTAGACTTTCACTAAACCCCTCGTTGTCTGTCGGCACTTGAAACGACCACCTCCGGAGACAAGACTAAGTTTCGCAAAGAGGCTTCCGTCTCCTTGCAGTCCAGGTTTCCGGAGATCACTGACTTGTCTATTGTACTCGAAGCAACTTCGAGTCGAGTCGAGTAGGGACGGAGAGGAAGGGTCCTGTCGTAACACTCCTACCGTAAGTCAGATGACACACTAAAAGACAATTCTCCTTGGTTGAGACAGGGAGTTTGAGTACAGGTAACTCAGTCACTACTAACCTACCGTAGTGACTGAGTTACTTGTACTCAAACGCGTTTGAGGTCCTCTATCACTTCCCGTCCCTTCCGACCATGTGTCGACAGGTACCCCAGCGGTTCTCAGCCTACACTGAATCGCTGGTCTGTTGTTGTTGTTTAAGACAGGGATGTCTCTTTCGGTGTCTTGCTGGGAAAGACCCAAATCAGGAAATTAAGGGTAGTGACGACGGGAATAGTAACCAAAGAAGACACACCTACGACCGGGATTTTAAAGGTTAAAACAACCAGGTAACCAGCCCAGGGCCACTCTCTCGGGACCCGTCTACGACGGTATTGGACCCTATATCTTATAATCAGAATGGTAACAGTAAAGAAACTTCTTGGTGTCGTTTTCTGAATTTCTACATAGTACCGTTGATAATTTTTTTTTTTGAGATTCCTTTGTCTTTACTAAAATACACTTCTTTTTGGGCTTTTCTCTCAACTATCACTAGAATTTTAAATATTGGTAACATTCTGACAGCAATCAAGACAGACGTAGAGATAAATAAAATTTCGAGATTCGTACGAGGTCCCTACCCTTACCTCGTCACCCTCTTCGCTCCACTCACCCCTCGAACTCCGACCTAACCGTCTCTACACCGGGGTCTTAATGTACGGAAGGGTGGAACCTGACGGGTCTCGAGTCGTGAGAAAGAGGTGAGACTCGGGTTAAACGGTCCAGACCTTTTTATCCGTGGTAGGGTGAACGATGAGGGGTGATGTCATGGAGCAATTCTTTCGTAATCGGTGAGTCAACACAGACTGAGACGCTGATATCGGGCGGTCCGGGGGGCAGGTACCTTAATAGGTGTATTCGTATGACCTCACCCAACGGTAAAGGATGAGGCACTCTCTTTTTCTTGTGACCAAAAATGACCTAACTTAGTTACCTCACAAAAACACAAATAGAGGTACCTCTAATAAACCGTCCTTTGGTTTAGTGTCATATGGTTCTAAAAATAAAATAGATGAATCTTTATCAAGGACTTCAGAGAAATTCCTTCAACTCGCAGGTCGACATCGACTCTCTGTTCTTTCTCGTCGGTCCACGGAAGAGACTCGTCAGAACGGGTCCGACGGGATGTACTCGGGGGACGAGCCGGTAGAAGGTAAAATAAACTGATTATAAACAAACCGTGAACGATATACCCCGTAGATCATCAGAGACTGAAGTTCCTCGGATGTCATGTTACTTCTCTCTCTTTTCGTTTGTCTATGAGTGTTGCGTCACAATCTTTGTCATACTACATCTTTCTGAACACCAAAGTTCCTTACCCTTGACACTCCCTCCCTGTCTCACCCTCACACCCTAATCGTTTACGTTTGACAATATTCATCTTATCCCGAAGGGACCACCGAATCACCATTTCTTAGGCGGACGGTTACGTCCTCTACCCCCAAGTTAGAGACTAGGTCCTTCTAGAGGACCTCTTCTTTTACCGTTGGGTGAGGTCATAAGAACGGATCTCTTTAGGTACCTGTCTCCTCCCAACGTTTCTCAGCCTGTGCTGACTCGCGGACTTATTGCCGTTGTTATCATGCATCTTATCCATTGTTCAAGGATGACATGTCGTCCCCCTTGATATAAGTTATAGGACACTGTTTAGTACTACCTTTTCTTATAACTTTTATTACAACTATGTACACATCGACTTAGTGAAACGATATGTCGTCTTTAGTTGTACTGAAACATTTAGGTGAAATAAAACTATTTTTTTTAATTAATTTCAACTTTTTTTATCCTTTGTGAAACTACTTTCACCGTCCCGACGACACAAGCCAATACATTCAACACACGATGTGTTTAGGCCCACCTCCCGTTCCACCGAAAGTATAACGTGTCGGTGTACATCGTTGGACCCAGAGAGACCTCCACTTACCCTCCTTGTCAATCAAACCCGTCTACTTCTTCTCGTTTCTACGATTTAAGATTTCACCAAGGACACGAAGGTTGGGTGACATAAGTGTTGGAAGACAGTGGAGAAGGGGGCCTAGACACTGAAGTAAAATTGATTGTACCGTTTCCACTATCCTACAACGAAGACATGAAACAATGTATTTGATATTGTAGAGAGAACGATCTTCTGGGAGAGGAACTGACCAAAACTCCTTCGTCCGACGACACAATACTCGAAGGGATACGTCTCCCGTTGTACCGGTCCTCGACTCCGTCGACCGTCGGTCGTTCTTTGCCTCCGAGAGTCCGGGTGTTCTCGACGAAAAGTGACACGGACTGAATCATTCACGAGTAATTCATGAAGAAGATTTAAAGGTCCCGAATTGTGTCTTGGACTGCGTACGTAATATTTACAAATAACTTCTTTACCAGCTCACGTTCTTAACTACCTCTTCAGGTTACATACGGTTGGAATACCTTATTCCTTTTCACAGTCTTAAACCAGTAGTAGGGAGTTCCAGACTGTCTCCTTTGATTTAGTTGTTAACACGGTCCTACTGATTCGTTTGGGTCGGTCTTCGTCCGGGTCAATGTCGTGGTAGATAGTCTACGACGAAGGAACCAAGACGGGTGAGACCTGTGGACCGAGAACTGACTTTATCTATACACCCAAAGTGGGTCTCCTAGAAAAATTACGTCCGAAATACTTGGGTGTGAAACAGAACTCTTGTTATCTGTCAAATGTATGTGTTACGTCATACACTCTCTTAGCCGTCTAACACTACACTGAAAAATTAGGGAGGAAAGATTCCCAGACCATTCTCGGAAGTTAGGAGGGAAACGACGAAGAAAGTAAACAATACACAAATACGTAAGGTGCGCGTTTCCAAATGACTCCTGTTGAGATACGGTCAACTACCCAATTCGCGACCCTTATGTGTCTCAAAGAGCACCCCAAGGAATCTCCGTGTAGTCCAACCTTAGAGAAGAGATACAGGACCGTCAGGGGTTTGATGGAGGAACGACAAACACGATACGACCTTCCAAGATGAGGACAAAATTCGAAGAGTCATAAAAAACATCAGAAATGGGTAACGAATACGTGAACGAAGTTCTTTTCCGACATTGTCAACGATAAATCAACACCCCACCCGACGTCAATTGTGGTTGTCTTCGTGTCTCTCTCGTAGGTCCTCCTTCAGATCGGTGTTCGTCAAACTACGTAGCGTTCCCCCAGACCCTCCTGGCCGTAGACTGTAACGTCGGGTCGGATGTGAATAACGACTAAAGAATCGTTTTACAACTCAGGTGGTCCATCTTAATATTTATTAATCTGAACGAAATTTCAAATAAACGAACAAAAATTTTTTAATTTTCCTATTTTACTCGTCAATACTTGGATGTTGGGTTGAATTCTTTTTCTTACAATATTTATAGTACCTTCGAGGAACACTCGTCCCAACGGTCTAAATCGACTTTTGTTTGTTGTCTTTACTTTTCCCTGTGTGTTAATTAAAATTTAAAGTCTATTTGTTGATTATTAAAAATCATATTCATATGGGGTACGTCATAGACCCTATATGAATATGATTTTTGCAATAAGTAACAAATTAAAGTTTCAATACTAGTTGGATCTATCGTATAATTTTTCGTCTCTGTAATGAAACGGTTGTTTCCTTGGGAGATCAGTTTCGATACAAAAAAAGTCATCAGTACATACCTGCACTCTCATCCTGATATTTCTTTCGACTCGTGGTTTCTTAACTACGAAAACTTGACACCACGACCTTTTCTGAGAACTCTCAGGGAACCTGTCGTTGCTCTAGGTTGGTCAGGTAGGATTTCTTTTAGTCGGGACTTATAAGTAACCTTCCTGACTACAACTTCGACTTTGAGGTTATGAAACCGGTGGACTACACTTCTCGACTGAGTAAACTTTTCTAGGACTACAACCCTTTCTAACCTCCGCCCTCCTCTTCCCCTACTGTCTCCTACTCTGCCAACCTACCGTAGTGGTTGAACTACCTGTACTCGAACTCATTTGAGGTCCTCAACACTACCTGTCCCTTCGGACCGTATGACGTCAGGTACCCCAACGTTTCTCAGCCTGTACTAACTCGCTGACTTGACTTGACTTGACTCTTAAGAAACGAAAACGATGAAACCAATATTCATTCTAACTGGATACTTCAAAGGAAAGACGACGGTTCAGTGAAGTCAGTACAGGCTGAGACACGCTGGGGTATCTGCCGTCGGGTGATCCGAGGGGGTAGGGACCTTAAAAGGTCCGTTCTTGTGACCTCACCCAACGGTAAAGGAAGAGGTCACGTAGTTTCACTTTTCACTTTCACTTCAGTGAGTCAGCATAGACTGAGAATCACTGGGATTCCTGACGTCGGATGGTCCGAGGAGGCAGGTACCCTAAGAGGTCCGTTCTCATGACCTCACCCCACGGTAACGGAAGAGGCTTCAAAGGAAAGATCAGTATAAAATAAACTAAAATCCTAGTTACAATACGATAGGAATGTCCTATTTAACCTTCTTAAATTCTAACTACGTTCTCCTACGAGTTAATTCAAAGTTAACTTCGTGATTCTAAGTTTTCTATATTTGAAGGTTTCACCCTAATATCCGGTTCTATCGGAAAAGTCTCCTTCATTAGTCCTTAATCAAGTAACTGTAATCGAGAAGTAGGAGAACTTGTACATTTACCGAACTCTCTTACTTCAAACTACCTCTGAAACAAGTTATTCTAAAAAATTAAAAAAGGAAACCTTTCACAATGACCATACTTAACTCGGTCAACTCTTCTCTAAGTTATCAAGGGGGAACCTCTTGAGGGATACTCAAGAGACATCGATTCATCCAGATCACCTGGGTACAGACCGAGGATAGACCTTGTGTCTCCAGTTCTGGTCCCGACCGATCTCATTTTCTTTCCACGACGACCCGAACTTCTTCGAAGATAGGGGGTCCAAACGGACTCGTTTCTTACACACTCACAGAGGAACCGAATATGTCTCTGGACCGTGTCCCAGGAGGACCTAACAAAGTTTCTCAGTCCAGTCGACCTTCCAAGGTAATGTCCCCTTCGACCTCCACCTACGACCAGAGAAAAAGAAAAAAGAAAAAAACCATAATTTGCTCCTAATTATTCGTTGAATATCTTACGTTATGTAAGTAAGTCTAGATTCCTTTAATCGTCGTTCCTCCATTCTTTTACCTAAGAAGTGTCCTTTCGTAGGGTAGTCTCTTTCTTGGTCGAAGTTTATGGGTCGTCCAGGTCTTCCTCGGTTTATGAGATTATTGACATGACTAAATCATTCCTGAACGAGAAGGGAAAGGAAGGGGAGAAGATCTGGACCTGTCCTAGTCTTTGTTACGACTCGAAGTCGAGAAGTCCCAGGGAACAGATTCGAAACTTCGAAATTCTGAAAATTGAAGTAGGAAAATAAAGAGGTCGGGACCTCTACCATTGACGAAGAACTTTAACAATACAAATACTGTGGAATCTTAGGAGAAGAATAGAGAAGTCAATGGACCAATCATTGAAATGTAAATCAACTATTAAGAAATATAATTTAAGAAAGAGTTTATTGACTACACAGAAGACAGAAGAAGTAACCTGGGACTAACTAGTCTCTCCCTCTTCCATCTTCTCTCTTTCACTTCTTGGACTAAGATAGAGGACAGGGGTGTTATCCACCAGTCGGGCGGTGTCGGAGAGTAACTTCCTTTTCTTCCATCTTACTTCAGGATTGGAAATTTAACTTTCGCATCGAATAATATAACATGACCTGTAAAATTCAATGATTGAACCCAATCTCAAATACAGATTTTCATTTGTATTCGTAAAAAATTTAAGTTATTATTAGTATTTTCAGACCCGGTTACCGTCTCCCTCTTCTAAATTTACTGGCACGAGTCAGCGTTGGTTGACACACTGGGGCACCTGGGGTGGTCCGAGAAGACAGGAACCCTAAGAGGTCCGTTCTAATGACCACTCAACGATACAGGAGGAGGTCCCCTAGAAGGGTTGGGTCTCTGACTTGGGTGGAGAGGACGTAACCGTCCGCCTAAGAAATGGTGACTTGGTGGACCTTTCGGGTTTCCCTGGTATACTCCGTTGTTACACTAATGAAAGAGTTAATGTAGGGTACGTAGGACGAATAAATTGTATGACTAGTATTAGACTCCAATATTACTTTTACAGAGGATCTTGAGTGTTTACTTTAAGACCTTCTGATCCTAAAGAAAACACCCTGCTATAAAATGATGACTAAAACAAAAGATCAAGAATAATTCAGTTGTAACTATTCAATATAGAAATAAGGTAAATTTTACGTGAAAAAGTTCGAATGGTCGAATTCCAAAAAGGTAGAATATAAAGATAATAGAAAACTAGAAAGATATAAGAGGAAAAAGTAAGGATTATAATAAACGTGGAAGAGAAAAAGACACATATATATAAATTTAAAGGAAACAGTCAGAAAGGTCCCAAGTCAGAGAAGTTTCTCGGTCAGAAACCGAAACACCTAGTAGAAATAACATAGACAATAGGTAAATAAAGCTAATTCCAACAAAGGAAGAAGAATGGAAGAAACCTTTATAAGACAATAAAGTAAAGAGGGAAGTATACCAACTACGAATCGAATAATTAAGATTCGAAAAGAAAAAAAAATTGGATTATTTGAAAATTTCGGTGGACGAAAGAAAACACAACCCCTTGAGCAATAAGAGGAAGTAGTGTCAACTTGAGTGACGTATGACATTCACGACTCACATCACAGTGCACTAAGAAAGAGAAATACAAAATGTTAAAGAATAACTGAGGGCTCAATAATACATTACACAAAAACGAAAAATTTTTGAGAAAGAACTTCGTATTACGTCTTCTACATTTATATATAACTATAATGTGTCTTTTCACGTGTATATTTGAACTTTTTCAAAGTCCTTGACGTGTGTGGATACATGAGTCTCTGAATCCTAAATTTGTCTCCATTACTTGTGAAGAAATGACTCTACCTTTACGTGTATTGTATTACAATCGGTACAACTTCACATGCTAAACCATGTAACTGTCACAACACGTTTGTGATCAGTCAGATCAAGGTTGCGTATAAGTTTCTTTTGGAGTAGGGGTAATTCGTCGGTGAGGGGTCAGGAGAGAGGAGGGTCCGACGCGTCGACGTTAGATGAGAGAGGGAAATCTAAAATTCATTACACGAAAATTTACAGATTTACATACCTCCAAAATTTAACATTAAAAAAAAGACTAAAGATTGAATTACTACTATATTAGAATATTTTGACTAAGAAACTTTAAACAACTCTAAATGAAGCTCCGAATTAAGTAGTAGCCAAAAACATTTACATTGTACACTAAAACCTTTCTCATATATATAAGGTCACCAACTCACGGTACGAGACTTCAGGAAATACAGTTTGAACAATTAGTACAACAAGTTTTATAAATATTGAATTGACTTATAAAAACCAACAAACTAGAGAGTTAATGATTCTTTTTTCGTAATTTAGAGGGTGAGACTAGTGCCTAAACAGTTAATGAGGAACTTCTTGACAGTCAAAACCGAATTCACTATCTGAAAAAGTCGATTGTGTCTCTCCGTGATTAGTTTCGTCTTTGAAGTTTACACGATGTAAACGTTTTTTCTAATAGTCGACAGAGTTAGAAAAGACGGTATAATTGCGGTAAATCAGTTTCAGAAAGGTCTTGTTCTACCGGGACAGAGATAGAAGGCGGAGAAGAGAAAAGGAAGGAGGGTAAGGTCTTATGTACATAAATTTTAGTTTTCTTACTAAGATTCTTCTACACCTTATTTTTATGAGATCTGGTTCATAGAGTTTTAATCTATATGTCGACAGGGTATTCTCTCAATAAAGTAAAGTCGTTATGTCGACTTTTATAGCAATTTTCATAACGAAGGGATTGACGGTATGTTGGAACATCAATGAGTAAAAGACGTTCCTGACTCCCACCGGGTTCGTGACAACCGTAGGGTACCGACACACTGGAAGTCGTAGCACGACGGAGAATAGTCCGTCGCTTCCTACTTGACACTAAGTCAGGTGATTCCCCTTTCGGAGGTAATAAGTAGGGAGTCGACTCAAGTGAGACACAAATAGACGACAAAATCGGTCCTGTCGTCTCTCTTCGTACCCATGACTTACCAACCCGACCCAGGTCGTAGAAATAAGAAGTAATGGAAGATGTAGATTATGGTAACGATTAACTTTATTAATGACAGAAATGGACCATCATTCCAAGATAAAACGAATATACTGTTAGACTGCTTACACGAAACCTTTTCGTTGTTTGAAGAAGATGACTCGAACCTAAGTAAAGGGAATCGCCTACTAAAGTCCTTGAAGTGTAGTAAAAAGTAGACCGTTCAGTTCCTCTCGGTTCAAGACTCTGTTTACTTAGAACAAGGAACCTTGCCTTGTTGCGGGGCCTTTCACTTGGCTGAAGTGAAAGGGACGTGTACACATACGTTTCTCTCCACGGACCCAGACGAGTTTAGGCGAACACCAAGAGTATGATTAATCCACAAACTTTACCCGAGGGACCGACCGTCGACGAAGCCGGTGGTCCTACCGGGACCCCAACGACTCAGTGAAGAGAGGGATTCTGACTTACTGGATAATAAACTTTCCCCACTACCTCGGTTGGGTCAAACGGGGTTGAACGACGTCCACTCGATCCTCCCTCGCCGGAGAGGTCACGGCGACAACTTGAGACTTCAGTAAACGTAGAATCGTGTTCTTTGTCGGACTCCTCGACCAAGGGACCTCGGATCTCCCGTCGGACACACATACGATTCGACGAAGTCAGGACAGGTTGAGAAACTCTGGGGTACCTGACATCGGGTGGTCGAAGGAGACAGGTATCTTAAAGGGTCCGTTCTTATGACCTCACCCAACGGTACGGGAGGAGGTCCCCTAGAGGGGACGGGTCTTTAGCTTAAGTACAGAGAATATAGAGGACGTAACCGTCTTTTCAAGAAATACTGGACCCTTCGATCTCCCGCCTCTTCCAGTAGTTAAGACGACCCAACCTCTGAGTCCCTACTCTGTTCAATACGTTTGGTCCGTCGACCGTGCCAAATATAATTATCATAAACCCCAAGAAATGAGGTGGAGCCCTGGAGTAAAATGAGTAAAAAGACTCGACTCTTCATTACCGTTTCATTTCCCAACACCTCGTCTATTACTGAACGGTTCAAAACACTACTACTCGTGAGATTATAAGTAACTGTCTTGGGACATACACAGATCAGGAAGATGTACACAAAAACTCACAGATAATATGTGTGGTTTACCATGATTCAAGACACTCCCTATATTTTTCTCTTCAGGTTATCCTAGGGACGGGAGTTTGAGGAATAGCAGACTAGTTCCTGGGTTCTGGACTTATGTTTTGTAATTTTTGTTATGTCTTCAATTTACTCCGGTTTCATTAGTTTGTAAAAAAATTTTACGGTTTGAGTAAAGAGTGTCATCTATTTAAAGTTGGGGAACTCCGTTTACTGAGACTTAGAAATCGTCTTTATGGAGACACTTATTTTTACTTATCTCCGTCGTAAGAACTCCAAAATGATATCATTTCGTAAACATTCGAGAAATGGGTAATAAAATAGAAGTCTTTTTAGTGATTTTACATTGTTTTTAGAATTTCTCACTCCGTGCTAAGTCCAAATTTTGATCATGACGTTATTTATGGTGAGGAAACTTAAAGTCGGTACCGGACTAAACACAGTTTCGGACCTTAATTCAAGAAATACGACATCGTACAACGTAACCTCTTCAACTAGGTCCAGGTCCGACATTATAACACTATATCTGGGTATTTACATGTTTATCAGGGCACTGTGACTTAATGTCCCCAATTCTTGTTCTCTGTCCTTGTTTGGAACTAATAATCCTGTCGAAATACCTCCTCTTTCATAAAGTTATCTTCAGTTTTCCAGATAAATGTCAAATCCTTGATTCCGTCTCTGCTTTCAAAACTGGATATTTGAAAGTTGATTTGTAGAGTTCTAATCTATAGGTCGATAGTTTAACAAATTGTTTCCTCGTCGAACCAAGAGAATCCCGACCCCTTGTATAGGGGTGTTACACACGCACGTACGAGTCAGCACAGGCCGAGAAAAGCTGGGATACCTGAGATCGAGTGGTCCGAGGAGACAGGTACCTTAAGAGGTCCGTTCTTATGACCTCACCCAACGGTAAGGGAGGAGGTTCCCTAGAAGGGGTGAATCCCTAGCTTGGGTGCAGAGAACACAGAGGACGTAACGTCCGTCTAAGAAATGGCAACTCGGTGGTCCCTTTGAGAGAGGAAAGTAAGTCAAGTCAAGTCAAGTCAAGTCAGCGAGTCAGCACAGGCTGAGAAACGGTGGGGTACTTAGCGTCGTACGGTCCGGAGGGACAGGTAGTGGTTGAGGACCTCAAGTGGGTTTGAGTACAGGTAGTTCAGCCACTACGGTAGGTCGGTAGAGTAGAAGACAGTAGGGGAAGAGGAGGACGGGGGTTAGGGAGGGTCGTAGTCCCAGAAAAGGTTACTCAGTTGAGAAGCGTACTCCACCGGTTTCATGACCTCGTCGAAATCGTAGTCAGGAAGGTTACTTGTGGGTCCTGACTAAAGGAAAGCTTACCTGACCAACCTAGAGGGAAATCAGGTTCCTTGAGAGTTCTCAGAAGAGGTTGTAGTGTCAAGTTTTCGTAGTTAAGAAGCCGCGAGTCGAAAGAAGTGTCAGGTTGAAAGTGTAGGTATGTACTGGTGTCCTTTTTGGTATCGGAACTGATCTGCCTGGAAACAACCGTTTTATTACAGAGACGAAAATTTATACGATAGATCCAACCAGTATTGAATATTTTGACACTAGAAATTTCGAAAGGAGAAGTCACAAGAGTCCCCTGAAGGGGACCTCATCACCTTATGACTCACTCATTTTACAATATGGCTGGTACAGTCGAGGAAAACGAAGTTTGAGAACATCCTATTACAGAATGTCTATTCCCGGACCGCAAGTTGTAGGACGAGTCAAAGTCCCAAAGTAGGGGAGAAATCACGGTAGAGGGTCTTGTCGGACCTCAGGTGTGAGACCGTCGTAGAAAGTCGAACGTGGGTAGTCGGAGAACCACCCGCACAACCCGTGGATGACCCACCATGTGTGACACACGAGGAACTTTCATTTACGGTAGTACAAGGGACGGACCAAGACCTTACGGATGGGTGAGGGGTCACGAGTCCGGGACGGTACATAGGAACTGTTGACTTGGATCCAGTGTAGGGAGACCCCTCGGATGGGACCCACTGTATGAAAAGAGACAAGGGGGTAAACAACCTCAACACAAAGGTCCACACTGAATTAGGGAGTCTCATCTCCGAGTAAGTAAAATATAAGGGGTCGTGAACAGTAGTTTGAACGGTGTGTTATCGACGAGTTATCTACGAACAACTTGACTTGAATTTTTCCTTTCCGACCTCTGTGTACACGTCTTGTGTGTAGTTCCGGTAGCTCGTTCCGTCCCGACCACTTTATCCCGTCGCGTGTACCATCCACTGACTTACCAAGGAAAGGGACCCCTCCTCTTTACACGAGTCTAAGGAACCACAAGGAAAAGAAAGGCCCCCTAGGAGACGAGAGACACCCGACTAGTGGTAGAGGGGACCTCCGTACAGGATGAGATTTCCCTCCCACATCTGGAACTGGGTCGGAAGACGGGAGATGTAACGATGACGATGACGATTCAGTGAAGTCAGCACAGGCTGAGACACGCTGGGGCATCAGCCGTCGGGTGGTCCGAGGGGGCGGGGACCCTAAGAGGTCTGTTCTTGTGACCTCACCCGACGGTAAAGGAAGAGGTTACGTACTTTCACTTTTCACTTTCACTTCAGCGAGTCAGCACAGGCTGAGAATCGCTGGGGTACCTGACGTCGGATGGTCCGAGGAGGGAGGTACCCTAAGAGGTCCGTTCTCATGACCTCACCCCCACGGTAACGGAAGAGACCGGGAGATGTAATCCCCTCCCATTTTTACTATCGTCCATAACTTGACTGGATTCTCCTAGCTTCTATTTCTACCCCTTTAACCCGCCTATTTTCAAACTCAGTATCAGGTTCTGCGACACTGACCAATACACTACTGAACATGTTACTAACATCAGTCTTTCGGGTCACTCCTTGGGACCTCACTGTCTGGGGCCTAGGACACCGGTGAGAGACGGTCACCGATTGTTATTGTGTCGTTCCTATCATTTGTGTCTCCCTAACGTTCGTCGCTTCCTAACATGATTTGGGATGGATACTAGTACATTGTCCTGATTGGCTCCTTCTTCCCCAGGTCCAGACACTTTCCCAGGAGGGTTTGTACGACTGAAGTGTCTCTTCTTCTTTAACCACACCAAAACTCGTGGAGTCTCCTCCTCCAGTTCTAGTCTCACTCCTTCTTACGGTCATTAGGGTTCCAACCGGAACTTCTAAATATCTTTGGTGGTCGGACACGGGGGTTGGACCGGGTCGTCTGCTCGGAAACCATCCCCCCGGACTAAGGAGAACGTGTAGGGCCACTCGAGTCCCGGTGGGGAAATGTGACCGTCCACCGTGACCACCATTTCTTGGGTGGACGGTTACGTCCTCTACATTCTTTGTGCCCAAGGTAGGGACCCAACCTTCTAGGGGACTTCCTTCCGTACCGTTGGGTGAGGGCATAAGGACGGACTTCTTAGGGTACCTGTCTCCTCGGACCGGCCGATATCAAGTACCCCAACGTTTTACAGTCTGTACTGATTCTCTGAATCGTGTATACGTACGGGTCAGGACCTGGGGGCCTTGGACGGATAGTCCTAGTCCGAGGGACGACCCTCCTTATATGTGCACTTACCTCGTACCGCAGAAGTTTGTAGTATGTCTCGTCTCCCTGTCGTCCGAGGTTCACTATTATAAAGTTTTCGGTGTCCCTCGGAGGCGACGACAGCTCAATCTTAACGAGCAGAAAGTACACTAATTTCTTCGGGAGCACCCAAAAAAGAAAAGGAAACTCTGTATGGTCCCACAGAGAGGAGGATGCTGTCGTGACTTACCAAAAATTCCGAGGATTCACGTAGCGTAAATGTAAACGATGAGTAAGAGATTTACTTTCGGTCCGAGTTTGTGTAATTACTCGTAGGACTAATGACGTCGGGAACTCTTTAATTAATTGCTGTTACGTCGTACGCGAGTGGTAAGGAGGACGAGGGCCTCTACTCTGCCTTTCGGCTCCTCGCCTCGAAAATAGGTGTAGGTCGGGGTCGGTTAACGGCGGAGGTGTGTGGAGGAAGTGGGATCCTCGGTGAAAAGGATCCGTGTACAACGAAAAGGATCTCTTATGATAAGAGACCTATAAATTCACTGTCACAAAAAGAGTACCTGTCCTCAAAGGGGGTCCACTCCACAAAAATTGACCTTCTCTGAAATCAAAGAGAAGAAAGGGAAGAAAAATGAATAAAAAAACAAACAGACAATAATCTTTGGTCACAGTAGGGTCTCTCTACAATACCCCTCCCTCCACCCTCCCCCGAAGTACAAACCCTTGCGTACATTCTTAATTTCTAAAATTTTAATTTTTTTTTTTTCTTTGGTCACAGTTCGTGGTCATGAATGGACCGGGATGGGAATATTTTATTGGGTGTGAATTATCACGAATTGAACAGTCCCAGAGACACATGTACACATGTGTAAATGAATAAGTTAGAGTGTCCTTTAGACCCCACACACACACATATCAACGAGTCAGTACAGGCTGCGAAACGCTCGGGACATCGGGTGGTCCGAAGAGACAGGTACCCTAAGGGGTCCGTTCTTATGACCTCACCCAACGGTAAGGGAAGAGGTCTCCTAGAAGGACTGGGTCCCTAGCTTGGTTCCAGAGGACGTAACGTACATCCAAGAAATCACATATTTGATGTCCCTTCTAGGACTTGAGACCCCATCCACGATAATAATAGTAACAAAATGTCTCTCACTTTGTTTTCTTGTCTCTACAGTTAATTCAGTGAATTCCAGCGTGTCGATCTTTCACCGTCTTGGTGTCAGACTTGAGTTCTTTCACCGAGTCTTAGGTACGGACTTGCTACTTAGTATAGATGTCGATGGATGTGTAACATAAAAGCCAGTTCAAAAATTTAAGATTTTATATAAATAACTCTACCAAAGAATAAATAGAACTAAGTTCCACGAAAGACACGACGAAGACGGATTTCCTTGTAGGAAGTCACTGGAACGAGACGGAGACTTTCGGGCATCTTCTCGGTTGTATGTTACGATGACAGACTCGTACCTATTTGTGGTTCCACTAAAATATCGTAGGTCCGTAAAGAGTAGGACCTCTATCCTCAGCCCGAGACGTGGACCTTAAAACAAGAAGAAAAAAAAAGAAGACCTCTCCCAACTTCCTCTAAGAAGTGTTCTCCGTGTAAGAGTGTGACTTCTCCCGTCTTTCTCCAACTACAAAAAATCTACTCCGAGTCCCTTCTGATAACTGAATAGACGAGTCCCAGTACGTTCAACAAAAAACAACAACGACAAAACACACAGAAAACTAAAAAAAAAAACAAACAAAAAACAGACAAAAAACAGACGGAGACGTTTTGATGTTTGATTGACTAAGGTTTAACGACAAGAAAAGTGGTGTGGAGCGACACAGGCGCACCAAGACGACGACTACGTAAGTGTCTGTTAAAGAATACGAATAAAGACTAGAGCCTCGATTACATTCTTACTTAGTCGGACTGTTTACACTCAGGGGTCACGGTCCAAGAATTTTCTTGGAGAGTGGAAAAACCGTGGGGGTCCTTCGGGACTTTATTTCAACTCCTGGTCTCATCGTAAGTACCCGTAGAACCCTCGTTGGTGGTAAATGGAGTATTTTTGGCACTTCTGTGTTTCTGAATCGTTCCGTGGGGGTCTTCATCGAAACCGACTTGTCACAAGGGTCCATTCTCTTTCTTTCCTTAGTGTTTTCTTTCACTAAACGAACTTTTCGTTTCGTAGAAGGTCCATTGTGTGTCAGAGTCTTTGTGAGAAAGGAGGCGTACTTCGGGACACCCGAACCCTCACCGGAGACGAGATCGTTGTCCCTTGCGACGTCGACTCTCCGACCCTTGTACTTAAGTCGGATCTGTGCCCCCGACTCGGAGCCGCGCCGGCACAGGATTGATACTCCAGACTCTCCTTGGTCCAACAGAAAGTCGGAGACGAAGAAGTAGAGATTCTACGCTCTCATCGGAGACGAAGAAGTAGAGATTCTACGCTCTCATTACCATGGTCACTGTGTCCTGACAACACTGTTAATTTATTCCACCGTATACATTCCTCGTCCGAAGGGTCCACCGAGTCACCATTTCTTAGACGGACGGTTACGCCTCTGAGTTCAAGTTAAGGACCCAGTCCTTCTAGCGGACCTCTTCCTTTACCGTTGGGCGAGGTCATAAGAACGGACCTCTTAAGGTACGTGTCTCGTCGGACCTCCTGATATCAGGTACCCCAACGTTTCTCGACCTGTGCTGAATCACTGATTTGGTGGTGGTACCTTCCTCTTGTGTTCTACATTGTCTGTGTCATTCGTGAGTCATCCTCCTCGACAAGAATCACAGGTCTCAAGAGAAACGGTCTAAGAGGGAGGAAGATTCCCTCTTAGGGAGGAAGATTCCCTCTTAGGGAGGAAGATTCCCTCTTAGGGAGGAAGATTCCCTCTTAGGGAGGAAGATTCCCTCGTAGATTCATGGGTGATTAGGGAGACTTTAGGAGGGGTGAGTCCTGAGACGAGGTTCGAGCCGAGTAGTCGTCTGGAAGGGTCTGGTGGGGTGGGTCCCTCCGAGTACAGGAGGGTCGAACGAAATATGAAAAGGACCACACCCAGTGAGAGTCTACGATCCAACATGTCTGTACACAAAATAAACGTCTAACAGACAACGGAAGGGGTTCTTGTAATCGCGGTACTCCTATCGTCGGCACAGCCGAAGTGAGAACCTGAAAACCACCGATCTGGTCACAGACGGTACACCCCCCACGCCACCCCTCTCCGTGGTTTAGTCACGAAGGGTTTCTGTGTACTCATGTTCCGTAGAGAAGACTCATCTAAGGCTGAGGCATGTCATTGTGCCAGATTTTCACCTACAACCCGTGTCCTCACGAACACATGGACCCTGTTCGGAACCCAAAGTCTCACGGTTGTCTCACGGGTTTTCCGCGACTCGACACGAGACCCCTCGGGATGTCGGGGGTTTACGTGGCCCCTAGACTCGGGACCGGCCCGACCTTCCAATATCGGACTTCCCTGAGGGTCTTCTATGGGACGGAGGGAGGAGGGGTGTCGGGTGGAGGAGAGAGGGAGGTCCATAGTAATGAAGGAGGTCCTGGTTTTCGTACAGAATTTTCATTGGGGACCGTTACCCACCAAGTGACGAAAATTTGAGTCCTTACTAAAAAATTACCGTCGTGTGTCGTACCTAGAACTAAAAGTTATTCATTTTCGTTTTCACTCAAAACGAGAACTGAGACGGACCGACGATGACTAAAAGTCGTTGGACATAGCCAGTGTGGGACCGAAGACCCTCCCGGAGACCCTCCCGACGGACGAGAGCGACAAAGACACCCCTCCCCGGTCTCCCTCGTAAATCGTAGGACCGGGATGGAGTGGGTCGGAGATCCCAGGTGTGTGGGGGTAGTTCTGGTCTATCTCCCACTTGACTTATGTTATTACGCGGAACCTCTGAAGGACCTCCAACTGAATCTCCACGGAGATTACCGTACCCCAAAAAGGTGTCCTGTTTCACGGACATTTGAGGTTCGTGAAAGTCTCCAACATTATTCGTCTACACACGGAAAGGGTTCGGACGTACCTCGTCTCTTTAGTTCGTTCTCCTCTTTTAATTCATTTATTCCATTGATTATCGTTTTTTCCTCTCGTACGAGGCACTTGAGATCGCACCGGATCGTTAAGAACGATCTTAAATCAATTAAATCTATTAAGTACAAGTTTAAATCAAAGTACGACCCATCACTCTAACCGTTCCATTCCTTCTTCGGTGGAAACCCGGAACCGACACTTGATAACGGGTACGACACCCGTCGTAAAGGTACCACTATGTGGACACTGAGTCGTCGGGACACCGCCATTGCGATGACGTACTCCGGTACCTGACTACGTCAGTGCTTTCCGACACTACAGGACTTACCTAGACCCTCGTCCCTCTTGGGCTTGACAGGACTACAACACCAGATCTTCACACGACCCTCACACAAAAGGGAATCAGTACAGTGGATTTTAGTGTTCAGATACCGAGAGACCTGTTTGGATCGACCTAAAGGACTCGTCACAAGTCCAAGAGACCGGTCCCTACCCAACAAGGGAAAGAGAAAAAAAAAAGAAATCTAATATAAATAAATAAATCAAAACCGACATAACCCAGTAACAACGACGGACTCCTAAAAGAGATCAACGTAGATCACCCCCGGTGAAAAGTGACGTCCCACACTCGAAGAGCAACGACACCGAAGAGAACAATGTAACGTGCCCGAGATCCGGGTCCGAAGTCACCACCGTTGTGTGACGAGTCAACGACACCAAGTACCCGAGACCTCATTGTCCGAGTCATCAACACCGCGTGTCTGAATAAACGAGACATCGTGCACCTTAGAAGGACCTGACCCCTAGCTTGGACTCAGACAACGTTACCGTCCACCTAAGAAAAGATAACACGGTGGTCCCTTCAGGACCCAACAAAGAAAATAAATAAATAAAAGAGGGATCGAACCTCACAAAGAATCTATGTGTGTCGAGAATAACTTCTCCTGTAGATAAACCCTAAGGGATCGGTTCCAACACGGTCTCTTCCTCACCGGAGGAAGGTCCGTCCCTACGTGAGAGTACCTGTAGTGGCAAGGGTAACACCTTTTAATCCTACGACTGTTAGACTACAGGATTGGTGGAGGACCCTCCGACCTCCTGAGCTTGGTGTGGGATCTACGACCAGGGGTGGCCTGTCCCGTCCGTCTATCGGACACTGGTAGTCCTGACTTCGGACCGTTTGTCTAGATTCTCATATAATTTTTTCGAGGCACAACACTTAAAGTAGGGGTTTTGTTGAGGTCCACCACCCCTCGAAAGGGCGGGAAAGGAGAGGGGAGGACGTTGATGAAACACGGGGGGGGGGGTTTTGGGTTATGAAGGAAGATTGTACCGTGGACATTGTAAAACATGACCAAGGGAGGGGTATAAACTTTCGCGTCACTCCTGGACACCCCTTCGGACTCGAACCGCGTTACGGACCTTGTATCGTCTATTATTTACAAACGAGTGAATAAACAGACTCCTGGAAAGACGGACCGTCCCTCACGTAGATACGTACCCTCGTCTCCTTTATGTAAGTTTACGTCTCCTTTCGTACTGCTTAGACTCGTGCTTTATCCCGGTCCACACATTTCTTTGGGTTACTCTGTCAAACCCAGTCCTTACGAATGTGTTTACAGGACCAGACTAGGGTTCCCGCTCCTAACGGGGTCATCCACCTAAGTCTGACAAGGACGGAGGGGACGTCCCAGTCGGGACCTTAGGGTCTTCTGTCTTTGAATCGGGGTCCAGAGTCGACTAACTGTTGTTCCAGTGGAAACTATCACTGACTTACAGAGACTCCTGGGTTTAGTATAAGTGGGAGACCACTATAGTACAACACTTTTAGTTGTTATTTAGGAACACTACGTCTACAGACCGTAGGACCCCAAACACACTAACTCCGTACACTCGACTACCACCGTTTCTTTCCTACTTGGGTGAACCAACCTAACCTCAGTCCACCCTCGACCAACCCGGGACACAGACTTGACTCTCTTCTCCTACCCTTTAGAACAGGACTCTTCGGATGATCTTCCGAGTGACGAGCCTCTTATGTCCGGAGAAGGTCTGGATATTCCCCTAGGTCTCGGGGAAGGGACGTCGAGACTCTACTGCAAAGCCGAAAGGAGGGACACCTCGACGGGCGGACACTTCTCTCCCACACAAAGCTCCCTTAGGGCACGTGTGCCTGTCGGTCCGGGTCCGTAGGGACCTCTTCGAACCACCGTGTGTCTTGGACTCCTTAGGGAAGGATCGTCGAACAATCGACGTAGGTGAAAAGGACCCTGAGGTCGTTACGTCTACGAAAAAATTTCTCACCCAAGTAGGGTAACGTTCGTCTTACCGGGAGTCCGAGGTCCCGGGACCTGCACGGGACCTGCACGGGACCTGCACGGGACCTGCACGGGACCTGCACGGGGTCTTAGGGGGTACGGGTCCCGGGTCCGACGGAACAGGTGGGTCTGTCGTGGGAGGGAGTGGTGCACCGGTCTTAAAGGGACGTGTCCGAGTCCCGGTGACGCGACAGAGGGACTACTTCCGTGCTTTCTACCTACCTAGCGGCGTCCGGTGAACGACACACCCTTGTGTTTCGAGTCCGGAGACGAGTCCCGTCCGCGAGGCCCACGGGACACTCTTTCGGCCACCCCGGGGTCCACACGTGAGTCCCCTCCGACTACCCGGTCCACGACCGACGGTCGGTCGCTCGTGTCCTGCAAGGAAGTGTCCTGTCGCTCAGGTAGACCCACCCGTCGGAGAGGTGTCGGTCGGGGAGACGCTGCCACGGAGACGGTAAACCTCCGGAGTTCGGTAGTTACAAGTGAGTCCGCGAGGAGACGTTCCGTTCCTCCGGACACGGAAACAGGGGAACGGGAGGGGAGGGGAGATAGGAGGGGAGGGGTAGCGGGCGTGGTGGGGGGGTTGGACGTCGGGGCTACGAGAGGAGGACGACGGTGGACAGAAACCTGTCCCGTGCGGAAACTCTTCAGAGAGAAGTCTGACCGCCCCTCCTCTTCCCGTACAAAATTGGGTCTGTACTCGGAAACCTCGTAAAACGTGACCCCCGCCCCTACCCCCTAAATCATTTCAGTAGGTCAGTTTGAAGACAGTTCACAATTGTGAAAGACAGGGAGCCTTTCCTTCTTTGTGTAGACACCCCACCTGTGTTTTGATGAGCCTCTTCTGATTCGTCCGTCGGACACGCCGTCGTGGTAGTTAAAGAAGTAGCAGTAGTAGGTTTTTGTAGACTAACGGACACTGTAGGTTCATCCTCTCTCTTGACCCACCCCCACCGCCCCGAATTTCCCTCCTCAGGACTTCCCTCCCCGGACCCGAGGTCAGAGAGAAGGACGAGACACGGAGACTCGTACCGGACACAATCAACAAGTCAGCACAGGTTGTGAACCGCTGGGGCACCTTACCCCGGACGGTCCGAGGAGACAGGTACCCTAAGGGTCCGTTATGACCTCACCCAACGGTAAAGGAAGAGGTCCCCTAGAAGGACTGGATCCCTGACTTGGTCCCAGAGGACGGAACGTCCGTCAAAGAAATGACAGACTCGGTGACCTCTTAAGGATAACATCTGTTTCGGGAACTGGAGGTCTAAAGGGGTCGGATATGGGCACCAACGACGATTCAGCAAAGTCAGGACAGGTTGAGACACGCTGGGGTATCTGCCGTCGGGTGGTCCAAGGGGGCAGGGACCCTAAGAGGTCCGTTCTTGTGCCCTCACCCAACGGTAAAGGAAGAGGTTACGTACTTTCACTTTTCAGTTTCACTTCAGAGAGTCAGCACGGCTGAGAATCGCTGGGGCACCTGACGTCGGATGGTCCGAGGAGGCAGGTACCCTAAAAGGTCCGTTCTCGTGACCTCACCCCACGGTAGCGGAAGAGGTGGGTACCGTCTGTACCGATTAGTCAGAGAGAGGGGCTATCGGAATCTTGTGCCTGAGAAATTGTGTCTCGAGGGTTGTCGGTTACGGGTGACTTTACTTNCGCTGGGGTACCTGACGTCGGATGGTCCGAGGAGGCAGGTACCCTAAAAGGTCCGTTCTCGTGACCTCACCCCACGGTAGCGGAAGAGGTGGGTACCGTCTGTACCGATTAGTCAGAGAGAGGGGCTATCGGAATCTTGTGCCTGAGAAATTGTGTCTCGAGGGTTGTCGGTTACGGGTGACTTTACTTCCTGTAAGTCCTACTTTGGAAAAACGGTTGTGAAAGGACCCTTAAATATTGGACCTTAACCTTAAAACATGGTTCTTGTCCGGTCCTGTGTGTGTGTGTTTGTTGGTTGATTGGTTGGTTGGTTTGTTGTTGTTGTTTTGTCTTTCTCCCTCTTTCTTTTCCTTTCTTTTTTCGAATTTTTAGTTATTTATTTAAGTGGACTTGTTAGACCTACCAGGTTTACTTACTATGAATCAATAATCCGTTTCTATAGACGTGACTTAGTAAAATACTCAGTCTCTCCATGACCTTGTGCGGGGTTTCGTCCGTACGAGAAAGGAACATATATACCGTAAGATCTTCCCATCCTTGAAATTACGTCGGAGAAATGAAGTGTCCACTTCCTTATTTTCGGAGTCCCTGACACTGAGGAGACGGGACTCGAACCGTCTCCGGTACAGTCCTTTCTTGGGTCCGAAAGACCAAGGGTAGGGTCACGGGAGAGGTGGGTGACAGAACGAACCGTACTTTTTTTGAGGTCTTGTTGTTGTTTTCTTGTGTCGATAAATTCCGTGTCCGTTAATTATCAAAAGTTATCACAAACACCATTTTTAATTGTTTAGTTACCGGGGAGTGACTATGGGATATTTTGTCAGGGTTTGTGACCCCCAATTAACTCGTCCCCCAGTTTTGCGGAAGGGAGACCCCAATGAGGTGGAGAGGGAGAAACCTATACACCCCTCAGTGGATGGACAAAAAAAATGGAGCCAGAACAACGGACATGTTACCTGTAGTTATGACGACGGATATACATGCACGGAGCGGTCCTATGTCTTTGTCTTTCGTTTGCTGCACCTTGAAGACCGAGGTCCTTTTGTCGTCAGTGGTACTCCCGCACTGCTCGGTAGTCTATCACAGACAGTAAGATCCTAATCACCGTCGTAACTGTTTACACACCCCATCTGCGTGACGTCGGGTCCCTACTGGACTTATGAAGTTTCGTCCTGGTCTGTCCGAAGGCTTATATTTATTTTATTGTAGCAGAAATAAATCTTTCTTTCTTTCTCAGAAATAAATCTACCCTTACAGTCCTTTTTTCCCTGAAACGTCCACCGAGTCGCCATTTTTTAAGTGGAGGGTCACGTCCTCCACACCCAAGTTAGGGACCGAACCTTTCCAAGGGATCTCATCCTGTACCGTTGAGTGAGGTCCTAAGAACGGACCTTTTAGGATACCTGACTCGTCGAACCGTCCGATGGCAGGTACCCCAGTGTTTTTCAGTCTGTGTTGACTCATGTGCACAGCCCCTTTTTTCATTTGGGTCTCCCTAGAAGGTTACTACTTCCTAACCGGATCCAACCGTCCGTTGGGCTCCCCAGGAAGTGAGGAGAAAGACTCAGTCTACAGACCGGTCCCCAGGACTGACGTCACATTCCGGGTCCTCCCTTCGTGACGTACATTCGAATTATTCACAATTGACGCCTCGTCGACCCTCTTACTTCCTGGTCACACCTTGTCTCGTCGTGTGTCCCTCATTGGGTCTGTGCAGAGGGGTTACGCGCGCGGCCCCGTGGAGTCACAAGGACTGTAGTCCTCGGGCCGAGACCTTGGTGTACGGGAGGCGTGGTTCCGGAAAAGGTATCCTTCACCGACACACAAGTGTTTTTTATAGAAAGATCCTGTAATTAATTTGTACACAAAGAGGGTCCAGACCGTCAAACGACATGAAGACGTTTCCTTAACTACTTGACCGAAACAAGAGAATGAAGTTGCCTCTGGATACTTGTCTTCCGTAAAAACTCCCTTTTTTTTACGAGGTTCAACCGGTGATCCACCCCAGTCTCGAGATGGTTACTCTGGTGTCAACCGAATACCGGGAAAATCGCTTTAAGAACTCTACTTAAACTTCGTAGGATCTTAAAGTTTGGTTGTAACCTGGAATCTCTAGTAGATCAAGTTGGGATAGTAAGACTCCGGTCCAAACACCTCGAGTCTCTCTGCTTTCTAGAAAGGAGTATATTTGTTGATCAATCACGTTTTGACCTAAATCTTCGGCCTAGAGGAGGAAGACCCAATCCGAGTAAGTCAGTTCGGTGGTACGAACGGAAGAGAAAAATGACACATAAAACCTAAAAACCGGTGCTGATTTCGAATTCACCGAAACCACAACTCCTAATTCGTATCCTTCCCTGGTCTTCCCTGACCTCAAAAATCCAGAGGGGACCGTCACCCCTGACCGGAAAGTGGACTGGGTTCACGAACCCAGTGTTCCATGTCTCTTAAGTTGAAACCAGGACGGGTTGGTTCGAGTCAGAGACGTCGACGACAAGACGGGACCCGATATTAATTAGTCTAGTGCTCCGAGTTTCCGTCAACCCTGAGTCGGACTTCTGTCGTTATGACCCAGGTGAGACGAGGGGTGAACGGTTTCGGTTCTATGACGGGATTCTGCATCCAAAACAGAATGATCCCATTATACCGTTTCCCTCCCGCTTGAGACGGCAATTTTAAGGTAGGTTTCTGGTACCCCTGAGTCTTTCACTTGGACGGTTTAAAAATAAAAGGACACAAGAAATAAGGAAACGTATACAAGGTCTTTCTTTACTTTCTTGTCGACTTATCACCCTTATAAAGTGTCTCTGGACCTTTATAAACTACCATTATTACTAAGTAAGTTGTCTTAGATAGGTTTTTATAAATAATCTACGGTTCAGACAAAAATGTATACAGATGAAATAAACTGTGAGGTAGTTGGTTTTTAGTGTAAAGATGTGACCGTGTAGGAGTGAAAAAGACGGTTCATAGTTAAGTATAAATATTGTTTTTTCCGTAAATGTGATGACCTCTCGAAGTCGCACGTCCTAGACAAGACCAAACTTGAAAAGTCGGAAAACAGGACACATTGTAACCTGTAAGTACATTGGAGTGGTTGGGGATATGAAGAGTAGAGATTTTGACCTCAGTTCGAAACTAAACTTTAATAGAATGTTACTATCCATTACGGTGAATCATAGGTCTAGAACAAAAGATTTATGACAGAGGTAGTTTTCTTTGTTCCCGAGGAAACCTTTTCACCGACTGATATCCTGACTCTCCCTTCAAGTCAAGTCAAGTCAGTGAGTCAGCACAGGTTGAGACGTAGGGTAACTGCCGTCGTACCTGTTCGGAGGGACAGGTAGTGGTTGAGGGCCTTAAATGAGTTTTAGTGTAGTTATCTCAGTCACTACGGTAGGTTGGTAGAGTAGGAGACAGCAGGGGAAGAGGAGGCCGGAAGTCAGAAAGGGTCGTAGTCCCAGAAAAGGTCACTCAGTCAAGAAGTGTAGTCCACCGGTCTTATAACCTCAAAGTCGAAGTTGTAGTCAGGAAGTATATAAGTCTTGACTAAAGGAAATCCTACTTGATCAAACTAGAGGAACGTCAGGTTCTCTGAGAGTTCTCAGAAGAGGTTGTGGTGTCAAGTTTTCGTAGTTAAGAAGCCACAAGTCGAAAAGAATATCAGGTTGAGAGTGTAGGTATGTACTGATGACGTTTTAGATATCGAAACTGATCTACCTTGAAACAACCGTTCCATTACAGAGACGGAAAATTATACGACAGACCCAACCAGTATTGAAAAGAAGGTTCCTCGTTCGTAGAAAATTACAGTACCGACATCAGTGGTAGACGTCACTAAAACCTCGGGTTCTTTTATTTCAGAGAGTGACAAAGGTAACAAAGGAGTAGATAAACGGTACTTCACTACCCTGGCCTATGGTACTAGAATCAAAGGACGTACAACTCAAAATTCGGTTGAAAAAGTGAAAACAGTTCTCCGAGAAATCAAAAAGAGGGGAAAGACGGTATTCCCGATACAGTAGACGTATAGACTCAAATAACTATAAAGAGGGTCGTTAGAACTAAGGTCGAATACGAAGTAGGTTGGGTCGCAAAGAGTACTACATGAGACGTATATTCAATTTATTCGTCCCACTGTTATATGTCGGAACTGCATGAGGAAAAGGTTAAACCTTGGTCAGACAACAAGGTACAGGTCAAGATTGACAACGAAGGACTGGACGTATGTCTAAAGAGTCCTCCGTCCAGTCCACCAGACCATAAGGGTAGAGAAAGTCTTAAAAGGTCAAATAATACTAGGTGTGTCAGTTTTAGAAACTGTATCAGTTATTTCGTCTTTATCTACAAAAAGACCTTGAGAGACCGAAATAGCTACTAGGTCACCTACAACCGTTAAACTAGAGACCAAGGAGACGGAAAAGATTTAGGTCGAACTTGTAGACCTTAAAGCACCAAGTGCATGACAACTTCGGACCGAACCTCTTAAAACTCGTAATGAAATGATCGTACACTCTACTCACGTTAACACGCCATCAAACTCGTGAGGAACCGTAACGGAAAGAAACCCTAACCTTACTTTTGACTGGAAAAGGTCAGGACACCGGTGACGACTCAAAAGGTTTAAAAGACCGTATAACTCACGTCGCGANCTCGTAATGAAATGATCGTACACTCTACTCACGTTAACACGTCATCAAACTCGTGAGGAACCGTAACGGAAAGAAACCCTAACCTTACTTTTGACTGGAAAAGGTCAGGACACCGGTGACGACTCAAAAGGTTTAAAAGACCGTATAACTCACGTCGCGAAAGTGTAGTAGAAAGTCCTAAACTTTATCGAGTTGACCTTAATGTAGTGGAGGTGATCGAAACAAGCATCTACGAAGGATTCCGGGTAAACTGAAGTGAAAGGTCCTACAGACCGAGATCCACTCACTAGTGTGGTAGCACCAATAGACCCAGTACTTCTAGAAAAAACATATCAAGACACATAAGAACGGTGGAGAAGAATTATAGAAAACGAAGACAATCCAGGCATGGTAAAGACAGGAAATAAATCGGGTAGAAACGTACTTTGTAAGGGAACTATAGATATTAAAAGAACTTCTGTAGAGATCAGAAAGGGTAAGATAATAAAAAGAGATAAAGAAATGTACCTAGTGACTCCTTCCAAAAGAATAGAGAGGAACGATAAGAAACCTTGAGACGTAAGTTTACCCATATAGAAAGGAAAAGAGGAAACGGAAAACGTAGAAAAGAAAAGAGTCGATAAACATTCCGGAGGAGTCTGTTGGTAAGACGGAAAAACGTAAAGAGAAAGAAAAAGAACTAGTGACGGAGGACATGTTACAGTGTTTGAAGACAGGTATCAAGAAGTCCGTGAGACAGATAGTCTAAATTAGGGAACTTAGGTAAACAGTCAAGGTGACATATTAGTATTCCCTAAACTAAATCTAGTATAGACTTAACAGATCACCAAAAGGGATGAAAGAAGTTAAATTCAGACTTAAACCGTTGTTCCTCAAGTACTAGACTCGGTGTCAGTCGAGGGTCAGAACAAAAACGACTCACATATCTCGAAGAGGTAGAAACCGACGTTTCTTATATTAGTCAGACTAAAGCCGCAACTGGTAGACCACTACAGGCACACATCTCAGCAGAGAACACGACAACCTTTTCCCACAAACGATACTGGTCACACAAGAGACCGTTTTGAGACAATCGGAAACGGGACGAAGTAAAACATGAGGTTCCAGTTTACACGGATAATGAGGTCCACAAAGAACTGAAGGATGAAAACGTAAGGTCAGGGGATCTTATTTTTCCTGTAGAAAAAACCCACAATCAAGACATTCCAGAACATCCAGAAGTGTCTTGGTAAGTTGAAGTCGAAGAAGTCGTAATGACCAGCCCCGTACCTGAACCTAATGACACTATAACTTACCAAACAGAACCTTTGTTTGTCTCTAGTAAGACAGTAAAAACTCTAACGTAGGTTCATGACGTAAAACCTGAGAAAACAACTGATACTACCGATGAGATAAAGAAGATTCCCTAAGAACGGGTATTATCATCTATATTACCAGTAGACTCAATTTAAGTGGGTAAGGTCAGGTAAAATCAAGTGACTAAGGATTTTACAACTACAAGTGAGAACGGTAGAGGACAAACTGGTGAAGGTTAAACGGAACTAAGTACCTGGATTGTAAGGTCCAAGGATACGTTATAACGAGAATGTCGTCGTCTGAAGTGAAGGTAGTGGTCAGTGTAGGTGTTGGTCCACAACAAAAACGAAACCCAGACAAATAAAGATGTGGTTAAAGGTCATCGTATAACCTGTGGATGGTTAGACCCCTCAAGTAGAAAGTCAACGGATAGAATAACGGAATTTTGTGTCCTATTTAGACTTTGTAAAACCACGAAGGTTTTTCATTCTTTAATAGGGGTTTTCCTGTTGTCGAGTAACTTTTTGGTGTACTCGATTAGACTTTCTCGAGGGTTACCGGTCTCGATTTCGTTGAGCTCGTCGTTTTTTGAGTTTTGTCATAAGATCAAGTATCTTATTTTATAAGGACTCAGTTATAACTATATTTATTTAACAGTTTACTTATTTATTTTTACCCTTTCCCTGTTGAGAAGAAATGTCCTTTTAATTTTAATTATTTACTCCTTTACTCCGTGTATATTGTTAGTGGAAGTCTTGTCGTACTCATCGTAAGTGTCTACCTACGATTTTAATCACCTGTCTTCAAATTTACCTTTGTCTAATAAACTTACCCAACGTTCATAGAGGGGGTTCTGTGAACAATTAATGTTACCCCGGTATCATTGAGCTACCACCCTTTTGGGTCGTTTGTGGTGGAATGGGTGTACAAGTACCAGGTGTAGTGGTTAATATTCTGTGTGACCGTAGTGCCTGGGGACCCATACTATGTGACTCTGCCCGTGTAGTGACGATGCGTACGAACTATTTTGAAACTAGATTAGTATTCTTTTGTAGTTTGTTTGGGTGAAACTCTCTGTACGACACTTTTTATTGACTACTCTCACGAGGTTTTCGTAGTTCCACTACTTTCTGACCCTTTCGGTCTCCTCAAAAGTCTCGAATCTCCTATGGCTTCTCTTCACGGGTCGTCTACCTTACACCTCAGGACCTGACGTCGGACCTTGTCCTTTTCCCGTGGTCACAAGGACTTTCTCCTCTTCCGTTCCCCGTACTTCGGGAGTAGTGGACCGTCCTCCCGTGGTCGTAGGCGAAGACAAGGGGAGGACGACACGTTTATGACAGTAAAAGATGTGCACGGTACCACCCTATCTTCGTCGTGTCTCCGGCTTCTGATCTGGTTACCGCTCAGAAAGGTAATTGGGAGGACGAAGGTAGAACGTCTGACCGTCCGCCGGTCCCCGTCGGAGACTTTAGTCACTGGGGTTGGTCTGACCCCAACCACACAAGATGTGTCTGGGAGTGTGGACACCGGAGGTCAAACCCGGACCAAAATAGAAGTCCTCTGTCGGGTCTTGAATGATTTTGTAGATCACATGATTCTTTTCGAGACCCTATTTTGTGTAGACTCAAATTTTAGGGTGAATGTCGACATACTGAATTTCATTGAATGAATTAGAGAGACTAGAAACCAAAGGCGTAGATAGTCACACCTAATTATTACCATGAATTGTAATTCACAACCAACCCTCCTAATATACTCTGTATCATTTCTGAGTCAGTATCCAACAAACGGAGAAAGATGTGGACATAGAAACCACCACAACCGTTTAATTACCGTCCGATGAACCTCCGTAATCCGAAGACAGATTTCACTCTCCGTCGGACCGACTCAATTCAACAAGTAAGACAACACCACCTTTCCGTAGTAATTGTTGTGGCGTTACCGGGGAAGTATGTCTCTGATCTACACCCGTACGAGATACAGGGGGACAATACAGGTTGAGAAACCCTGGGGTACCTGACATCAAGTGGTCCGAGGAACAAGTACGTCATAAGATCCGTTCTTATGACCTCACCAACGGTAAAAGATGAGGTGTCACTGATCCATTATTTGTAATTTTCAATTTGTGTCTAAATTTCTTTTTGCTTTTGGGTTTATCTAGTCTCCAGTCTTGAATCTACCCGAGAACTCTCACTTTCTCCTTTTCCGTCTCATTCCTACCCCGTTTGACTAACAAAGATAAGTTATAGGTAGAAGGATCTGAAGGAGTCATTACTTGAACTCAACACACGTACTACCGGTGAATGGTCGGTTTTAAAACCATAATATAAAAGGTCGAAGGGAACGTCTCTCACCACAGGTGAACTGTTTAAATACCGGTGACTTTATATTTACCTACTACAAACCATCTTGAAGGTCCTTCCGAGGAATTCGTCCTTTTACCAACTCTACATGAGAACAAGTTAAGAAAGACGAAGGATGAACCTTCAGTCCAAATTACTGACCTCAATAGCACTGGTACGGACTTCGTACCCCGTCGGAACTCCATCTTTGGTGTCGATTTTCACACTCTATTTTGGGATTCAAGAACTACTGTATTTCTTAGTGGTTGGTCCGAACCTGGTGGATGGAGGTTCACACAATCGACGAGTCAGTACGGGATGAGAAACGTTGGGGACCTGACATCGGGTGGTCCGAGGAGACAGGTGCCTTAAAAGGTCCGTTCTTATAACCTCACCCAACGGTCAAGGAGGAGGCCCCCTAGAAGGACTGGGTCCCTAGTTTGGGTTCGGAGGACGTAGACCACCGTCCACCTAAGAAATGGTGATTCGGTGGACCCCTTGGGATGAATAGAGGTTTGAAGTACAACTAATACGTAATAAAGGTCTGACAATCATCGTCGGTTATCTTTAAGGATCGACTATGTCCTTATATACTTCATTTTAAACTAGTGACTACAACTAGTAGTGTCACTCTTCCTATTTAGGAAAACCACTGGAACTGGATAAGAATCGGACCCATCTTTGTAGGGACCCATCTGACATTTTATAGTAATCAATCACAGAATTAGTCTTCACGGTGTAAGGATACTGTCACGTTAATACTAAAAGTAAAAAACCGTAACACGTCTTGTTCTCTGACGATCCGGACTCCGGCACATTCTTCCCTGAGACGAATCTGCGACCCCAATCAAGTGATCAGGTCGGTAAATAGGGTAGACAAATAGTTAGGTTGATAGTCGAGTGGGTACGTAAGTATAAGTAGGTAGGTTGGTACATGGGTGGCATAGGTAGATATAGGTAGGTATAGGTAAATAGGTAGGTATGGTAGGTTGATGACGGATTGGCAGTTAGGTGGATGGAAAGGAATAGGTCGGTAGGTGGTGGGGGAGTTAAGTGTAGGTTGGTATAGGTGGGTAAATCGGTGGGTACAGGTCCGTAGGTAGGTGGGTTCTTGTAGATGAGTCCTGTGAGACACGGTCCGTACCTCGAATGACTATTTACTCTGTGTCGAGAACTTGAACCCCTCGAGGACAGGGTCCTCAGGTGTATCCCTATATATGAGTTGTTTACCTCAACTCAGATACTTTGAAGTGAGTAAGGGGTCGTATTTATATTTAACCACTCAATCGTTATAACCTTTCCTCGTTCAACTTGGGGTACATAATCAGATCTAATGGTAAATATCTTATTAATGAAACACGGACCGCGAACTGTACGTGATAGAGTCAAGTAGAAATGGTACTAAGGAACTCTATCCTTAAACCTAACCCACCCTACGAAGTTCAACATTCTTAGGCTCGTGGGCCACCTACCACCAGATCTGACTTCAGTAAATTAGCAGAGTGACCTGTCTTCCTACTCGTCAAGGTCCCTGCAAGTCGTCGAGTCACTACAGGCCCACGTCCCACTCGTAGAGACGTACGAGAACCGGAGGGAAAGTCGCACTGTACTACCGTCAACGTTTGTAGTGTAAGAGTGTTCCGTCGTAGGTGTCGTCTTTCTCTCCTTGTATTTTCTTTCCTCTTGGAGAGGGGTACGGAGGATTCTCTCTCCTTGATAAAGAGGCTTAAGAGGTCGTCGGGTACCGGTCCTGACCCAGTGGAGATCGTCGTTTCCTCTTAACCTTCCGTACACAGACAAGAGGTACAGATTACACTTCGTCCCCTCCTTCTGTCCCAACCCGTACAAGATATCAATATATAATATGTGTGTGTTCCTTCGACTGTGTCAGAATGTCTGATTTTACCGTCTTAAGTCTAATTTTAAGTTCTTCAATACTAGAACCCGGGTCTGAGTTAGTGACCTATTAAGGGAATAGTCGACATGTTCTGACACCGTTTAAATTGTTGAAAGGGTAAGTAATGTGAAGAGACGAGAAGGATAATTGGAATGTAACTCCAGGTTACAACGGTTAAGAAAGATATTCCACTTCTCCGTGCATGTCACAGAGGGGTCTTAGCACTCCCTTGACTTCAATGGTCACTTTGTTATTTTCAGGGTCCTTCCCTCGTTAAATTGTCTCACCACTACCTCCGTACACCGATCTCAATCGTTTTAGGATTCAAGTCGTGTCTTCGACCTTTTACTAGGAAGTGTGACCCTACCGTCTACTCGCGAACGACCAGGTCGTTGTAAACGTGGTGTCTTCATTTCAAGTTCCACTTGCCGTCCAGAGTCGGTGGGTTGTCAGAATTGTGTATTGCATGGAACTTGTATCGTGGTAAAGTCACTAAAGAGAGGTACTGATAATTGTGACTAAAGTAACCTTTTATGTAAAACTAAAGACGACCCGACACGGTTCTGAGTTTACTGGGAAACACAGTACACCACTAAGTTCTCGAAGAAGATTATTCACCTATTCCTCGTCACCCACCCCTTTTACTGAATAATTCGGATGTAAACAGATTGAAGGGATCACCAGGTCATCAATTCTTAGGTAGACGGTTACGTCTACCCGAGGCAGGGACCAGACCCTTCTAAGGTGTCCGCCGTCTCGTTGATTCGGGCACGCGGCGTTGGCGACTTGGGAGCGAGATCTCGGACACGAGACGTTCTTCATCTCACTTTTCGGGCACTTTGCGTTGACCTCTCACCGAGGATGGTCGTCCTTTATCTCTTTCGAACGCGTATCGTTTCTTCTGGATAGTGTCAGGTTTTATTTTATGTATTTATATACATAAAAATTCTGATACAAACAGTTCATGTCAAGTCAAGCCAACGAGTCAGTACAGGCTGAGAAACGCTGGGGTACTTGACGTCGTGTGGTCCGGAGGGTAAGGTAGTGGTAGAGGGCCTCAAGTGAGTCTGAGTGTAGGTAGCTCAGGCACTACGGTAGGTCGGTAGAGTAGGAGACAACAGGGGAAGAGGAGGACGGGGGTTAGGGAGGGTCGTAGTCTCAGAAAAGGTTACTCAGTTGAGAAACGTAGTCCACCGGTTTCATGACCTCAAAGTCGAAATCGTAGTAAGGAAGGTTTCTTTAGGGTCCTGAATAGAGGAAAGCTTACCTGACAAACCTAGAGGAACCTCAGGTTCCCTGAGAGTCCTCAGAAGAGGTTGTGGTGTCAAGTTTTCGTAGTTAAGAAGTCGTGAGTCGGAAGAAGTGTCAGGTTGAGAGTGTAGGTATGTACTGATGACCTTTTTGGTATCGGAACTGATCTACCTGGAATCAGCCGTTTCATTACAGAGACGAAAACTTATACGATAGATCCAACCGGTATTGAAAAGAAGGTTCCTCATTCGTAGAAAATTAAAGTACCGACGTTAGTGGTAGACGTCACTATTCACTCGAGGTTTAGACTTCGTGGTTTCTCAATGTGGACTGGTGTACCTCTTACCGTACCGTTGGGTGACGTCATAAGAACGGACCTCTTAGGGTACCTGTCTCCTCGGACCACTCCATGTCAGGTACCCCAGTGTTTGTCAGTGTGTGCTGAATTCACTGAAGCGTACGTGTGCGTACCCATACCCGTCTTTACCAAATTCGAGGTCTGTTCGACAGATGGGTGTTCCATCTTCACGGTCCCCAGTTCTACTGTCACGTAGTCAATGACCCACGCAACTCATCTCCTTTCTGTGGGATCGAGGCACTAGGTTGACCATTTCTTACGATCGACGTGGGAGAGGGCCCGGGTAAACCGAGGACTCGACGTCGAGGACCCTGTCGTGAAGGCGGTGAGACCGACGACTCCAGCCCTCTACGACATCCGTCTTACACGAACCAGGGAAGTCAGTACAGACTGAGAAACACTCGGGGACCTGACATCGGGACGGTCCGAAGAGACAGGTACCCTAAGAGGTCCGTTCATATGACCTCACCCACCGACAAAAGAAGAGGTCCCCTAGAAGGACTGGGTCCCTATTTTAGGTCCGGAGGACGTAACGTCCACCTAAGAAATGACGACACAGTCAACCCTTCGGGACATCCGTTTTATTACCGAGGGGTTTCTTCCGGTCAGGATTGGGGTTCTGGGACACTTATACAAGGGATGCACTGTTTGTCCTGAGACGTCTACACTAATTCAATTCCTAGAGTTTGACTCCCTTAATAGGACCTAATAAATTCACCCGGATTCTATCATTTCGGAGACGGACGTTACGTCCTCTGGGCCCAAGCTAAGGACCCAGCCCTTCTAGGGGACCTCTTCCTTTACCGTTAGGTGAGGTCGTGAGAACGGACCTTTTAGGGTACCTACCTCCTCGGACTATCCGATGCCAGGTACCCCAGCGTTTCTCAGCCTGTGTTGACTCGCTGAAGTGAGTTACATTAACGGGTCTAGGAAGGTACCGTTTTTTGTTCCCAGCCCCCACCACCCCCCACCCGTCCCCTCGCCTCTTCGAGTCCCTCATTAAACTTTTGAGGTTTGAAGACTGAGACTTCTACCTCCTTTCTCGTACTCAGTCTTTTTACATTCGCATACTTTGACATCCGAAAGGACCCTTGACCTTTTTTGTCCTTTTACCCAAGGGGGAACCTCGGAGGTCTTTTCTACACGGGACGGCTGCGGAAGTAAAATCGGTTTATGTTGGGTAAAATCCGAAGGGGTCACCGAGTCGTCATTTCTTAGACGGACGTTACCTCCTCGGCGTCCTCTGCGCCCAAGCTAGGGACCCAGGTCTTCTAAGGGGACCTCCTCCCGCACCGTTGGGTGAGGTCATAAGAACGGACCTCTCAGACCACCTGTCTCCTCCGATCACCCGATACAGGTCCCCCAGTGTCTCTCGGTTTGTGTTGAATTCGCCGACTCGCACGTCGTGTGTGCGTGTTGGGCAAGGCTGAGGTGTGGAAGTCTTGACATTCTCTTATTCGTACATCGCAAAATGTGGTGGACCGAACACCATCAAACAATGTCATCCTTAACCTTGTTCATGTCCCCGTCTTCACCTTCGTCCGTGGGTGAACTTGTACACGTCTGTTCCTACTCTACCAGTTCAACTCCGTCTGTACCCGGTTCTTCCCCCTCCCCAGATACCCTCGTGGGTCGAAGTCCGTGGGACACGAAGGCGGAGGTGGCGTCAGATGGAACCTATTGATAGACGTGGTCGGATCTGGGGAGGGGTTTCGTCCACCCTCTGAGAACAAACCTCGCCTAACGGATGGAAGACAGACACACGACCTTTGTGTGGTGTACAGAAGAAAGTCCCGATTTCCCGACTACTGATTCGGGAACTAAAGTCCCCGAGACCGGGTAAAGGTCCCGGTGTGACTTCCCGAGGTGACACAAAGTGGAGATTTCACAAAAGAAACGAGATTAAAATTTACTAGACGGACTACCCTGACGGGAGAGACCGAAGGAACCCTCAGAACCAAGTAATGTAGGTAATCGTGAAGGGTCCCACAAGGGTCGTCCTCGAAAAGTTTTCGTAGGCAAGTCTGTTCGTCGGTGGAGGGAAGGTTGTCTCGTAGGACCGAGGTAAGACCAAGGGACCGTCACCGCTGTTGGGTCCACCGGAGAGACGCCGACTCTGTATAAAAAGGGTAAACCTCTCTCTTTGGCACACGGGAACCCACAATGTGCCTAACGTAAGAAAACGTCAGTTACCAGGAACTAACCCGTCTAGTAGTGAAAGTCTCAAATGTCTCCTTCACTTTTTTATGGAACCACTTATTTTGACGAAAGTCGGAATTGAGTCCTCTATAGGAACAAAATGGACTCAACTGACACTAGTGTGCCGTGAAGTACCTGGTAACTAAACACGATCTTTGGAGTGTTCCCTCACAGACGTGTTTCTGACCCTGGGACAGAACTCGAAGTCTACGTTTAACGGAGCGACACCCGTGGGTTCAGTTTATTCCTGACCTTCTTCATATAAACCAGAAAACGTTCTCGTAAAAAAAGAGGTTTGACGACCCTACTTCTGGTCTAACACGAAGTGACAATTCATAGGTCTTGTGCAATAAATGACTTACGTCTTCTGTCATAATACGTCCTAACCGATACGTCTGTTCGTCGTCGCAAACTCCGAGTCTCGTGACTTTTGATGCTCAGATGTATTATTATTACAGAGTTACGATATTTTATAGTCACCTTCCGTAAAATTAGGTCGACGTAAAACAAAATGTCTAAAAAAAAGAGTAATAAATTGGTCTCGACAACTATTATGTGCGCCATCAGAGGATCTTAGATACCCGGTATACGTCTATGTCAGTTGACCTTCCCGGTGCCTGTCGACTTTTTGACCGAGCATTACTGACTCCTGTATAATATGACTGTTTTTTTTTTTAGTTGTCGTTCCTGATATAATATAATTGTTGTTGTGTTTCATACACGGAAAACCTTCGAAGATCACTTTACGACCCTTTTACCGTTCGAACGACGGTGGGGAAGGACACTGTCACCGTCTAAAGTAATTAGTTGGTGGTATGAAAAGGACGATCTAGTCTTACGACGTAATTTTAGGAAGAGACGTAGTAGTCTCCTGTCTCAAAACCGTACGTTCTACTTTTAGGTCAGACGTTTAATCTCAGGGATAATCGTTAAAGTAAGTTTTGGGAAGTCAAAGACTCCTAAAACGAGTGTTCTTACGAATACATAGATCTCGTTACGCAAACCGTGACCCTCTTTTCCCTATGTTACCTCCAAAACAACGCGATTTACCTTACTTAAACATTCTACCCCTTTAGAAGGGTCCTTTCTATTATAAACTCAACCGAGGGATTCCTTTTCTCCCTCATCTACCAGTAGTCTTTCCCCGTTCTAGTACTTCTCGGTGTTCCTTTGCTCAGGTGAGGACCGTGTAGGGGTCCTTTGTCTTACACTCCCCACTCCAGTCCTTCTGACAGGAAGACACTTCCTGGAACTCACGGTGTGATCCTCAAAAGACGTCGTTTACCTCTCCACTACTCTCGAACACTTCTCACTGGGTTCCGAGAGGTACAAAATCCTCCTAGGGGAAAAGTCGTCGTCCGTCCTCCAAACGTGGTCACACTCGGATCTCTTTCCTCAGTTAGCAGAATTTCCCTTCCTACAATAGGGAAGGAGAGGGAAGAAGAGACGGTACAGTTTCAGAATGCCAACCGAGTAACGATCTAACTACTAGAATGTAACTATAGTTGACCCCAGGGATTGGTGACCCGGTGTATGGCGCTGGTCAGGTACCGGACAATCCTTAACCCGGTGTTTCGTCCTTCACTCCCAACTCGCTCACTTCGAAGTGGACATAAATGTCGACGAGACGTAACGACCGTAGGGAACCCCAGCACCTATTTAACAGAAGGAGCTTTGACCAAGGACCACGGTTTTTCGAATCCCTGACGACTAGATCTCCTGTGAAGGACTTATACACTCAGAGACATGACGACGGTAAGAAGGTTTACAGACCTCCAGAGATCACTGGACGGGACGAGCTCCGAACTTTGAGATACTCCCGTCTCTGGTCTCTCTGCGGGGGAACTACAAGGTCATGGTCAGATAAGGACTGGGTGTCGTCGATGGGTGTTTATAAGTAACTTGATTGAGTAACATTCGACAAGGGAAAAAATAGTAATAATTCATATACCGATGACGTACAAGAGAAAGTATCACAAGTACCCCAAGAGTTCCGTTCTTATGACTTCGCCAAACGGTAAGGGAAGAGGTCAGGACTTATCGGTAACCTTCCTGACTACGACTTTGACTTTGAGGTTATGAAACCGGTGGACTACGATTCTTGACTGAGTGACCTTTTTTGGGACTACGACCCTTTCTACTAACTTCCGTCCTCTTCCCCCACTGTCTCCTACTCTACCAACCTACCGTAGTGACTGAGTTACCTGTACTCAAACTCGTTCGAGGCCCTCAACCACTACCTGTCCCTTCAGACCGCACGACGTCAGGTACCCCAGCGTCTCAGTCTGGGCTGACTCACTTGACTTGGCTTGACGGACAAGGTCCGAAGGGTCCACCGCGATCACCATTTCTTGGGTGGACGGTTGCGTCCTCTGTTTCCTCTGTACCCAAACTAGGGACCCAACCCTGCTAGAGGACCTTATCCTTTACCGTTCGGTAAGGTCATAAGAATAAACCTCTTAGGGTTCCTGTCTCCTCCAACCGCCCGACGTCAGGTGCCTCAGTGTTTCTCAGCCTGTGCGACTCACTGACTCGTATGTGCACGACGCACAGGACGGGACCACTCGTCTAAAGTTATAAAAGGTTCGTCCTCTCGAAAAAAAGGTCTACGGAAAGAGATTAGAGGAAGGTGAAGTTCTCTTTCGGAAGAGAAGAGGTAAGGGTGTTTTGGTTGAAGTGAGAGTAGGGAAGTTTCTTCCGATAACAGTTATTATACGTCTAGACAGGTACCAAAGTCTTGAACCCGGATTGTTCAGATACCCCCTCATGTGAAGAGTATATGGGGACGGATTTCCCTTTTGAGACGACAGGAAAACATAGGTCCCCGAAACAAGAGAGTCTGAGAACTTTAAAATATCCACGTTCGTTGGTCTGTCTCGGTTGGAGTAGCACAATGTCCCTCGTCGGTTTCGGGAGAAAGTGGGTCGAAGACTCTCCGTCTCAGTCCTAATTGAACCAGAGGACTGGAGAGGTAGAAGGTGTTTTACAGTGTCGACGGAGAGGATAAGTGAGCCACGTACTAGGTACTTGAGTGACGTTTCTCGACAATTACCTCTACTGTCGGTATGTATCTAATGACTGAAACTTTCCTTGTTGTAAAAAAAAAAGGTTTGTTTTAGGTAAAATGTGATGTCACCGTACCTTGTACTAAAAATCCCCTACTACAGTTCTCGAGATCTTCTGACCTGTCAGAACAGAGTACAACAAACGTATTTCGGTCAACTACAGGACAGGACCGTCTACCTCAGGTGTGTCCGATGTTGATCCCCTGTCTCAATCATCAGTCCGACTGACTTCCTCCCTTCTGAATGTTTTGTAGGTGGTGTCCCGTTCAGGAATGAGGGAGAGTTTAACCAATAAAACAACAACTACTACTACTACAAAGACCTACGATGTCGAGTTCGGACCTACAATGGTAAGTGGGGACTTCCTAGGTCCTCTTTCGACCCCCGCCCCGCCCCCGACCTGACTTACTACTTCCTCTCTTGATCGTAAATAATTTAGGTCGGGTTCCGGTCCTGGTCACGGTCTTTGAGGGCATAGACAAACTAAGGAGAGTGTGGGTCGCTCGTCTGTAACGGCAAATTCATCTGACGTAATGAAGCGTATATGTCGCAGAGTCTGGGATCGACAGTCAAGGTGTGACGGCGGGTCTTTAACGATATTTTACCTACGACACAAGTAAAGAAATAGAAACGTAATACGTGTGAGAAATCCTTGTGTCTAGTAAACGTAAGTATCCAAAGGAAAGTCATTTTTCCCAATTATTATTAAGGATGAATAATCGTACCAGTACGTACCTTCTACGAGTCTTGTCACAGACTGAGCGTTTCAAAGAGCCATTTAACATTAATGATATTACTACTACTAACTATAATAAAAACAAATAAATCACTACGTACAAAGGAAAAGTTTTACTTCGATTAGAAAAAGATTATTGGTTTCATTATATATTTTTCATCTTTTATCTCTGATCGTTATTTATAATTTGTGAAAATTACGGGACCGATCTAATAGAATCTAGGAAAAACCTATGTATACGTGTATTATGTTCGAGAGAAAGAGAGTGTGTGTGTATTTAGACAAAGGTTTTGTGTAACATTCGATAGTTTTAAATTACGTTTATCGTCAGTAAGTAGATTAGTGAGTGAGTGAGTGAGTAGGTTGTCTTTAACAACTCTTGACTGTTACACGACCGTAACGATTCCGACCTACTCCATAACTCGTTCCGACCGACGAAAAGGTTCGAAAGTCTACGAAAAGTGTCGAACTTTACTCACTGAAACTCTTCATACGTCTTAAAGACATCCTCTTTGTTTGGACCGACCGACTCCGTCTTGTCTGGGGGTCCCGGGGAGTAAACTGTGATAAAGGTATTCGTGGACTCCTGTAAGTCTGGAACCGGGAGGGGGTAGGAGGACCTGAGGGGCGAAGAGGGGAGGGGTTGTGTGTGTCAACCGGGTCTTCCATTCTTGTGGGTAACGAGGGTAGCTGACACTCTTCGAAAAGCCCATCACACTTTTGTTTCTATGACTTAAAAATGTCCCTTTGTACTAACAAAGACTTTGTTTGTTTGGAGTAAACTACTAATTTATACTCCTTTCGTTCTCCTCTTGATAAATGACAACCGTTAAGTAGTCTGAAGTGGGTAGACCACCGGCTCCGGTCGAGAGCAGGGATCGACACAACACCCTTGTTAAGTCCGGTGAGTCTCGGTGGTGTTCCGGACGGTCGCTCGAGACGGGTCTGACGACCCTTCCTCATCACCCACACCTAATAAATACAAGGGAAAGTTTTGTTTGGGTTGTTTTCTTGTTTCGAGGAGAAAACGACCGTTGCAATCGTCGGGGCTGTATACCGTGACGGTCCAAGAAAGACGACTCCTCACCCGCAGGTCCAACACGTTTCCACGACGGACGTCGGTAGAGGACTCGGTCGAGTAAAGTGAGACTCGACTTAAGATTGACACTTTGTCCCGTCACCCCCCGCCCCCTCCTCTCTCCAACCCCCACTTCTACACTAAAACACTGACTCCTCTGTACGGGTAGGTCTAGTAGTATGTGCACCAGGTTTGGGTAAGAGACCTTCTTCGTACTCTAGGATACACACACACACCCACCCCTCGCCCCGTCCTTCCACTTCCTGTTCCCAGATTTCTCTTCACCTCTCCCCTCGTCCCATGGACCTTTGGGTCTGAGCGTTGACCTCAACGAACATCTGAAGACTAGTGTTAATAACCACGTAACCACGAAGGGTTCACCACTCACCAAGTCCTCAGACGGACGGTTACAACATCGGTGCGTAAGGTCCTTTGTTTCAGTGAGGCTTCCTGTTACGTCTATCACCTCACGTCAAATAATGTGACCACCCGGGTTCCGTCTCAGAGGAGAATCGGTTCCTGGACTGGTCAAAAAACACTTTTGGAATATATGTGACACTTCTTTCGACTCGTGACTTCTTGACTACGAAAACTTGACACCACAACCTCTTCTGAGAACTCTCAGGGAACCTGACGTTCCTCTAGGTTGGTCAGGTAGGATTTCCTCTAGTCAAGACCCACAAGTGACCTTCCTGACTACAACTTCGATTTTGAGGTTATGAAACCGGTGGACTACGCTTCTCAACTGAGTAACCTTTTCTGAGACTACGACCCTCCCTAGTCCCCGTCCTCCTCTTCCCCTGCTGACTCCTACTCTACCGACCTACCGTAGTGGTTGAGTTACCTGTACTCAAACTCACTTGAGGCCCTCAACCACTACCTGTCCCTCCGGACCGTACGATGCTAAGTACCCCAGCGTTTCTCAGTCTGTGCTGACTCGTTTACTTGACTTGACTTATATATGGGATTCACATGCACGAGTTGGGGGAGGGGGTTGGGGGGGCCGGTTTAAGAGACTTTGATCAGACTTGTTTCCTTTCTATGTTAGTTTCAATTGGACACTAAGTATCCGGAATTTGGGCACTAAGTATACGGAATTCTGATCCATCAATTGTCACCTGTTAATAGTTATCCGGACACCAGTATGGGGTTATTCGTATTGTCTTAAATACTAAGATAAGTCAATGTAGTCTATTAATCCCATAAGAAAATCCACTACCTCTCAGATCCATGTGCGGAACCCCGAGAAGTTTGGTCTCCCCAGACCAAAAGGTCAACCATACAGTAAAGGTATCTATGACCCGTATATCGAGTTTCAGGTGTCAGGTGGGGTTCTACCTCAAGACGAAAGTTCTGTCTCGGACAAGACAGATAAAGGAGGAAGTGGTGTCGTCCTCTGTGTTATCTGAGTACAAACTAGGGACCCAACCCTTCTAGGGAACCTCTTCCTTTACCGTTAGGTGAGGTCATAAGAACAGACCTCTTGTCGTTCATAAGAACGGATCTGTCTCCTCGGACCGTCCGATGTCAGATACTCTACCGTTTCTTAACCTGTACTGACAAGTTGATTCGTGAGAGTGTGTTGGTGTCAATTGAGATTTTCCATAACACTTTAAAAACCGGAGATCGTGTTCACGAATACTTTTTGTAGTGTCACTTTTATCGGTCTCACCCACTTTTGACATAAAAGTCCGTACTGAACCCAGAGTTTTAACTACAAATCATCTTACACCGAATTGATATTAAAAACGTGAGCCCCAAGACTTTACTATCTACACCTCTTGGCACGTCCCGACCACCGTGTCCAACACGGGAAGACCCCCATGACTTGAAACGACGACTGTGTGTCGTTCCGTCCTCCGGTTCCGTCTTCAGTCTCGTGACTGGACCCAAGACACACACACACACACACACACACACACACACGCGTGTGCGTGTGTGTGCGTGCACGTGTACCTTCGTCCAGGAACTTCGTTAATTTTGTTACCTGTTACGTACAAAAGATTACAGTCCACGTCGTACGACGACACAGGACTCCCTGAGTGGTTCAGACCCGTGTGACCCTGACCCTTTCTGTGCCCGTATATATCTACGTGTGAAAAGGGGAACAAAATAAAAATAGATAGATGCATCTTCGAGTTCTGTACTTATGACTTCACCAAACGGTAAGGGAAGAGGTCACCTGGTGTAAGACAGTCTGGAGACGTGGTACGGGGGAGGCAGAACCCACCGGGGTGTGCCGTACCGAATCAAAGTAACTCAATCTGTTCGACACCAGGCACACTAGTCTAACCGATCAACACTGACACCAAAGTCAGACAGACGGGAGACTACGGGAGAGAGTCACGGATGGTAGAATGAACGTAAAGAGAATGGAACCTGCACCCCATAGAGAAGTGCCGATGAGTTCGTTTCACGTCGGCGACGAGGAATGGAACCTGTACCCCATACTTTTCCGTTTTTCTGTCCTATGACTTTCTACTTGAGGGGTCTAGCCATCCCCGGGTTATACGATGACCTCTAGGCACCTCTTCATTGACGTCTTTCTTACTTCCCTACCTCGGTTTCGTTTTAGTTGTGGGTCAACACCTACCCTGACCACTATCTTCGTTCCAGACTACGACATTTCTCGTTATGACGTAAGGTCCTTGGACCTTACAATCCAGGTACTTAGTTCCGTTTAACTTTCACCAGTTTGTCCTCTACTGTTCTCACTTGTAGCTGTAAGATCCTTAGTCACTTCACCTGACCTTACCCACTTAAATTGAGTCTACTAGTAATATAGATGATGATGCCCGTCCTTAGGGAATCTTCTTTACCTCATCGGTAGTACCAGTTGTTTTCTCAGGTTTTATGTCATGAACCTATGTTAGAGTTTTTACTTTCTTACTAGAGACAAGTAAAGGTTCCGTTTAGTAAGTTATAACGTCATTAGGTTCAGATACGGGGCTGGTCATTGTGACTTCTTCGACTTCAACTTACCAAGATACTCCTGGATATTCTGGAAGATCTTGATTGTGGGGGTTTTCTACAAGAAAAGTAATATCCCCTGACCTTACGTTTTCATCCTCCAGTTCTCTATAGACCTCATTGTCCGTTTGAACCGGAATCTCATGTCTTACTTCGTCCCGTTTCCGATTCTCTCAAAACGGTTCTCTTGTGTGACCAGTATCGTTTGTGGGAGAAGGTTGTTGTGTTCTGTTCTGAGATGTGTATCTGTAGTGATCTACCAGTTGTGATTTTAGTCTAACTAATATAAGAAACGTCGGCTTCTACCTTTTCGAGATATGTCAGTTGTTTTTGTTCTGGTCCTCGACTGACACCGAGTCTAGTGCTTGGGAAATAACGGTTTAAGTCTGAATTTAACTTCTTTCATCCCTTTTGGTCATCTGGTAAGTTCATACTGGATTTGGTTTAGGAAATACTAATATGTCACCTTCATTCTTTATCTAAATCCCTGATCTAGACTATCTATCTCTCGGACTACTTGATACCTACCTCCAAGTACTGTGACATGTCCTCTGTCCCTAGTTCTGGTAGGGGTACCTTTTCTTTACGTTTTTTCGTTTTACCGCCAGACTCCTCCGGAATGTTTATCGACCCTTTTCTTCTCTTCACTTTTCGTTTCCTCTTTTCCTTTCTATATAGGTAAACTTACGTGTCAAGGTTTCTTATCGTTCCTCTCTATTCTTTCAGAAGGAGCCGCTAGTTACGTTTCTTTATCTCCTTTTCTTGTCTTACCCTTTCTGATCTCTAGAGAAGTTCTTTTAATCTCTATGGTTCTCTTGTAAAGTACGTTTCTACCCGAGTTATTTCCTGTCTTTACCATACCTGGATTGTCTTCGTTTTCTATAATTCTTTTCCGTCGTTCTTATGTGTCTTCTTGATATGTTTTGTCTAGAAATGTTGGGTCTATTAGTGTTACCCCACTAGTGAGTGGATCTCGGTCTGTAGGACCTTACACTTCAGTTCACCCGGAATCTTTCGTAGTGATGCTTGTTTCGATCACCTCCACTACCTTAAGCTCAACTCGATTAAGTTTAGGATTTTCTATTACGACACTTTCACGACGTGAGTTATACGGTCGTTTAGACCTTTTGAGTCGTCACCGGTGTCCTGACCTTTTCCAGTCAAAAGTAAGGTTAGGGTTTCTTTCCGTTACAGTTTCTTACAAATTCGATGACGTGTTAACGTGAGTAGAGTGTGTGATCGTTTCATTACGAGTTTTAAGAGGTTCGGTCCGAAGTCATTAAACACTTGGTACTTGGAGGTCTACAAGTTCGACCAAAATCTTTTCCGTCTCCTTGGTCTCTAGTTTAACGATTGTAAACGACCTAGTAACTTTTTCGTTCTCTCAAGGTCTTTTTGTAGATGAAGTCGAAATAACTGATACGGTTTCGGAATTGATACCTAGTGTTATTTGACACCTTTTAAGACTTTCTCTACCCTTATGGTCTGGTGGACTGGACGGAGAACTCTTTAGACATACGTCCAGTCCTTCGTTGTCAATCTTGACCTGTACCTTGCTGTCTGACCAAGGTTTATCCTTTTCCTCATGCAGTTCCGATATATAACAGTGGGACGAATAAATTGAATATACGTCTCATGTAGTACTCTTTGCCATCCGACCTCCTTCGTGTTCGACCTTAGTTCTGAGGTTCCTCTTTATGGTTATTGGAGTCTATACGTCTACTGTGGTGGGAATACCGTCTTTCGTTTCTTCTTGATTTCTCGGAGAGCTACTTTCACTTTCTCCTCTGATCTTTTCAACCGAATTTCGAGTTGTAAGTCTTTTGATTCTAGTACCGTAGGTCAGGGTAGTGAAGTACCGTTTATCTACCCCTTTGTTACCTTTGTTACTCTTTGAAATAAAACCCCCGAGGTTTTAGTGACATCTACCACTAACGTCGGTACTTTAATTTTCTGTGAATGAGGAACCTTCCTTTCAATACTGGTTGGATCTGTCATATAATTTTTCGTCTCTGTAATGAAACGGTTGTTTCCAGACAGATCAGTTCCGATACCAAAAAGGTTACCAGTACGTACCTATACTCACAGCCTGATATTTCTTTCGACTCACGTGTTCTTGACTACGAAAACTTGACATCACAATCTCTTCTAAGAACTCTCAGGGAACCTGACGTTCCTCTACGTTGGTCAGGTAGGACTTCCTTTAGTCAGGACCCACAAGTACCTTTCTGACTATAACTTCGACTTTGAGGTTTTAAAACCGGTGGACTACACTTCTCGACTGAGTAAACTTTTCTGCGACTACAACCCTTTCTGACTTCCGTCCTCCTCTTCCCCTGCTGTCCTAATCTACCAATCTACCGTAGTGACTGAGTTAGCTGTACTCAAACCCATTTGAGGCCCTCAACCATTACCAGTCCCTCCACACCACACGACGTCAAGTACCCCAGTGTTTCTCAGTCTGGGCTGACTCACTGACTTGACTTGACTTGACTTGACTACATCTTCGATTTTTATTGTGTTTAATTAGATATGTGTTTTCTCTTTGTCTGAGTGCCTGCATCTGTTGTTTGAACGGAAAAGTATCTACGTGTAAAAAGTACCAACGTATTCACGCACAAAATTTTTGGTTGTAAGTAGGAGTCGCTAACATTTTAGGGGGATTTCTGAACAAAAGAACCGAGTTGAGGTTCGTCACCTTAAATAATGGAATTCGATTCTAATTGACCTGACGTACCCCAAATAAGGAGGAAACAAAAAGGAGGAGGGTCTCTAAATCCCTAGTATTAAGGTAAGGACTTTGGTGGTGGAGTGTGGACCCCGGCAGTGTTCTACTCGGGAGAGGAAGAACGGGGATCGTACGGGGTCCCTGGTCTCGGAAAGTTCCCAGGGGGGAACTTTCCGATTAGGGAGTCGTTTCCGTTCTGTCCACCTCTGTCGTAAAGAGGTTCAATTCTAAGAGGGTAGGATATGAGTCTCTTTTTTTCAATTCTTGTTTTTACTTTCTTTACACTTGTGAACATAAAAGAATCCCATAAAGAGAAAATCTCATTTCTATTGTGTTGTCAGGTATCGGTAACAGAGATGGTAGAAGGGGCCTCCCTGGGTCTTCCTACCACTAACGGGAACACACGCCCTGCGGTCCTGAGTAAGGGGACGCTCCCCGTTGGACCCCCGACACTGTACGGGATGAGGACGGTGAACGGATAATCTCTAGTAGTTCAATAGGAAAAACGGTCGGTCACTTATTTTAGACTTTCATATTTTACGTCAAACATTCCTTCTCCTTTCTCCGTTAGGTCATAGACGATTTCGTACTTTCACACAATCAGTAAGTCAGAACAGGTCGAGAAACGCTGGGGTACCTGACATTGGGTGGTCCGAGGAGACAGGTACCTTAAGAGGTCCGTTCTTATAACCTTATCCGACGGTAAAGGAAGAGTTCCCTAGAAGGGTTGGGTCCCTAGCTTGGGCCCAGAGGACGTGACGTCCGTCTAAGAAATAGACTCGGTGGTCCCTTCGGTTCCGAAGGACGATTTAGGTCCAAACAAAAGACTCTGACAGGACAGAGGACGTCCGTGTGAGTCCAGGTGTCACTTCGTCGAAACGAGGTCTCAATGAAACGACCTCTGGGATAGTCTTTTACTCCACACACGTCTGGGATCGTGACTCAACTTTCTCTTGTTACGTCCCCACTCGGGTCCTGTTGATCCAAAAGGTCCGACTCTTCGTTTTGACTCGTTGAGAGTGACTTTTTGATTGTCTAGAAACCGGCAAAATATGACATGTAATCCTGTACATTTTTGGTAAGAATCGAGACATGAAACATCATGAAAACATGGAGAGACATGAAAAAAAAGGCGTTCCCACGACAGGTCTTAAACGAATTTATGCAGATTCGGTGTCCTGTGAGTGATGGAAGGTTTCAGTGGTTTAGGTAAGTCCTCGTCGATTTTACCGCTCTTGTGTAAAGAAATATGACTCAATGTTTAACAGAGGATGTAGAATAGTGACTTCTTACTGAAATTCTCGACTCAAATTAGTAAAATTCTGACTAAGTTTAAAGGTCTTTACAAAAAGCCACCTTTAGTAGAAGGTACTGAATAAGGGGACGGATCGTCGGTATGACATTGGAAAAGACAACTCAATCTCGATAATACGTTTATTTACTAACGGACCGTGATAGTCCGTTCTTTGGGACTCCTCGACGTCCTCAAACGTCTCGAGAACCAGGAATACGATTTACAGGGTGTACCGTCATGAGACACTTTAAAAGAAAAAACTCAAAAAGTAGGACTAGAGAATAATAAATGATATGGCGCCTACCACTGACGTCGGTACTTTAATTTTCTGCGAACGAGAAACCTTCTTTTCGATACTGTTTTGATCTGTCGTATAATTTTTCGTCTCTGTAGTGAAACGGTTGTTTCCAGGTAGATCAGTTTCGATACGAAAAAGGTGATCAGTACATGTCTACACTCTCAACCTGGTATTTCTTCCGACTGGTGTCTTCTCAACTACGAAAACTTGACGTCACAACGTCTTCTGAGACCTCTCAGGATACCTGACGTTCCTCTAGTTTGGTCAGTTAGGATTTCCTTTATTTGAGACTTATAAGTAACCTTCCTGACTACGACTTCGGCTTCGAGGTTATGAAACCGGTGGACTACGTTTCTCGACTGAGTAATCTTTTCTGGAACTACGACCCTTTCTAACTTCCGTCCTCCTCTTCCCCTACTGTCTTCTACTCTACCAACCCACCGTAGTGACTAAGTTACCGTACTCAAACTCGTTTGAGGTCCTCTAACACTTCCTGTCCCGTCAGACCACACGACGTCTGGTACTCCTAGAGTTTCTCAGTCTGTACTGTCTCGTTAACTTGTTGTGGGTACAGGAAAGAGTGACAACAGAGGACCCATGACTTCGTCAAGTGAAGGAGAAGATTAATTTCCGAAGATTAGAAGGTCATCTGTTTTGTAATCGAGGGGTTCTTCCCTCTCTGGACTCCTGGAGACCCGGGAACCATGAACTGAGTTCGTGAAATTAGTCACTTAAAAAAAATTGAAAAATGACCTTATTTCGGTTAATTGTGACAACACTATCGAAGTCCACCTGTTGTTTCACTGAGTCGGTATGTATATGTACATAAATAAAAGGGGGGTTGAGGGGAGGGTAGGTCCGACGGTGTATTACAACTCGTCTCAAGGGAAACGATATGTTGTCCAGGAACAACTAATAGGTAAAAGTTACATCGTCCCACATGTGCAGGTAGGGTTTGAGGGTTTGCTGGGGAGGAGGAGAGTGGATAGGGGGTGAGGTTTTGGTATGTAAGTAAGAGATTTCAGACACTCAGACAATACATTCATTCAAGTAAACATAGGAAAGAAAAATCTAAGACGTATATTCCCTATAGTATACTATGAACGAGACAGACTGAGTAGTCACTTCAAAAATTTGGTGATAGAATTCGTGGACCATCTGAAAACTCATTTACCTCTTTCAAACGGGCTTCAGAAATATTGGTAAACATATCAAATGACTGATATTTAAGGAACTCCCACCACTGAAAGGAAGAGTTGTGACATCGGAATCTAGGATCGGATCGGGAAGGACATGTCATTCTCGAATCGTTCACAAACACTTTCTGATTTTCTTACTCACCAAGTTCCCCTCACGATCCGACTAAACAAAGTTCGATAAAATTCACTTTCTAAAAAATAATTGTCATTCTAACCCTGATAAATATATTATCCCAAAACATTGGTTGTCTTTAGTTAGGAATTCCTATATTAAACTATAGTTATCTGTATCAGGTTTTGTTGTTGTTATTGTCGGATCACTAAATGTACACCCCGTCCCCCTCAAATTCTCCATGTCTAATAAGTAACTATATTTTGTTCGTCGTTGTTCCTATATGACATGTCGTGTCCCTTATTTATGGGACCACTGAGTCACCATTTCTTAGACGGAGGTTACGTCCTTCGCGCCCAAGTTAGGGACCCAGCCCTTCTCGGGGACGTCTTCCTATGCCGTTGGGTGAGGTCGTAAGAACGGACCTCTTAGGGTACTTGTCTCCTGGGACCGTCCGATACCAGGTACCCCAGTGTTTCTTACCCTGTACTGGATCGTTGATTTGTTATGTCCCTTATATCGGTTATAAAATACTATTGAAATTTACCTCATTTTAATAATTTTATAACTTAGTGATACAACATGTGGACTTTGGTTATGACATTTAATTGATATGTAGTTAATTTTTTTTGTCTACCGGTTGGAGATCGTGCAACAAAGGTGTCTAGACTGTGACTGACAGTAATTTGTACCCAGACACCCCGAATACATTTACACTCGTCGACACAACCAGGACGACGATCTGATTCAGGTCCCGAGAACCGAATTGACACTCCTTTACCCGAGACAAACATCAAGGCCTACGACTCTCCATTGTCACTCGAAATTGATTAATGTGGAGCGTAGTGGGGGTCCTCCATCCATTACTAAGATCTACACGAACCGACTTCATTGAGTCTGACAGAATTATTAGTGAATTATCTTAGAATAGTACTCTTCGTTTAACGTAATTTACCCGTTTACTTCAACTAACACTCTTCGTCTCAATCCTTTATTTTACGATACCCCCCAAAATATACCCTTTTTAGGTTAATTGTGGAAAAATTTTCTCAACCGGGTACCGAAAAAGTATAGGGAGAATCACGGATAGTGTCCCAATACGGGACTTATTTATGAAAGAGAGTTAGCTGCACTTTCTTTAATATCCATTTGTATTTCTTACACTTTCCTACGTACCCCCTCCCCTTCTTCTGTCTGCATCATCGGTAGACTATAGTGTTAAGGTGAATCTTTACTTTACGGTTTACTAGACTAACGCCTCGATGGTACTGGTCGAAATGTTGTTACTGTGTAATTTTGTAAGAAGTCAACTTCATATCAACTAAATGTTATAATACATTGCAAGTCCGTATGTCGTGTTACTAAGTCAATATATATATATATATATAATAAAAGGTCTAAGAAAAACGAATAACCAATAATACATTATGACTCATGTCAGAGGGGGGGGAAAAAAAAAATGTGTATCCAATTTCTGTGGAAAAAAGAATAAAATGAGTATTTCTTTAAACGAAATTAACACGTTTTGTAGTTGGTTTGTCTAACACACACCATCTGCACGGGAAGTAAATAGGTTTAGATCCCTTAGGATCACAACTTTCTTGGTTCGGACTACAATTCGACCGTTCTACTGTTTAAACCACCTTACTCTTGAATTCACCCAGTCATATTTGTGGGACCCACCCCACCGACCCTAAAATATAGTGTCTGTGTTTCTATTTCTCTAAGGTACCTTCAGTGACCCTCTCAGAACACTGAGACTACCATTTCTTACTCCACCTAAAGTGCGTCCGTTTTACTAAGACCCTTCGTACCACCAGTCATAGTCTCGACCCGAAAATCTTTTTTACTCCTTCACTCTCTTAGTCCTCCGTACCTGTCTTAAGTCTGATACAGGTCCTACTTTGACTGTGTGTCAGTTCCTCGTCCCCGTACCAAACGTCCCTCCAGTCGTACTTCAGTCCTCCCAACCCCTCACCCTAAGACCCCCGTTGGTTTCGTCATGGTCGGGTTCCTCCGAAACGTACTCTGGTTTAATTTTGTTTTTACTGACATGAACCCTCCTAAAGGGACCACCAGGTCACCAATTCTTATACGAACGTTACGTCTCCTGTGCCGAGATAGGGACGAGGTCCTTCTAAAGTGTCCGGCTCCTCCCTGATCCGAGTACGTGGTGTTATTATTTGAACGTGAGATCACGAGTGCTCGGTGTTCATACCTCGGGATCTCGGGTGTCGATATCATCGGTGACCTTACTCTTCAGATTCGCGACGTTGATCTCTCAACGACGGGGGCGGAGTGAGGGTTGATTTCTTTCGGTCTCGTGTCGTCCCTTCTGGGTCGTGTGGGTTTTTATTTATTCATCTATTTATTCATTCATTTAATTTTCGTTTAGTTATTTCGAAATTTTAGGTGAATTTTTTATTCTGACATGAGACCATTGTCGTATTGTCCTAGTACCTCAGACTTTCCACTTACCAAGTGGAGTCAACATGTGTGTGTGTGTGTGTGTGTGTGGGGCCCTTTGATCTGTGGTTTGACGAGGATCTCTCTCTCAACTCCTCTTTCCCCCATTCTCTCTACTCTCTTGCAAAATAAAAAAGTGACATGACAAAGAGATAAACTAAAAGAAGGGACATTATTCCCTGTACGAATAAGTACAAAATGGACTTTGTACATTTTGTTGATGGTGTATAAATGGCAAAATTTTTTAATTTACCCTCTCCCACCTTCGTACATGATGAAGGGTCTTTGCCATGTCCGAACCCACCCCCACCCCCGCCGAAACCAGAAGCGGTCCTCTTTAACGAAGGGAAGTATAAACTTCTTGTTGTACCTGGAGTTCCGACACATTATTGCAAATTCTCCCACGACCCTAGATAAAAAGAGTTTACTGTATATTTAAAATGGAAGTGGAAGAAGGGCCCTCGAGACCGTCGAGGCATTCAGAATCGTTGGAAACGCATTGGTGCAAAACGGACATAAAGGAACTGCGAAGGCACACCGGCACGTCTGGACGTGACGCGTAGGAGGGACGTTGTCGGGGCAAAGGTCCCGGGCTCTTCCTCCGCCCCGGGACGGTAATGGCGGATTGCCGGACAAGGTGAGAAACGAGGGTAGAGCCGCGATCTGTCTGGAGGCGCCCCGTACAATCGCAGTAAGATTGACTCGCGCCTTGTAACAAGAGAACAGACCATCCCCGCCAATTACTCTCTTTTGTTCGTTCGCGCTACCCGTTAGTCCCAGTGCGAAGAGTGTGGGTCCCGGACGTCGTTGCCTCTGCTCCCCGTCCCTACTTCTCTGCTCCGGCCGAAAAGGTCGTAGTGGAATTCTGCGCTCGACGGACGACGTCGAAGGTCCGGTTGTGCCCCAGACAGGAGTCGCCGAGTCGTCACTATGGGATTACCCAAAATTTTGGAACATTCCCCACGAGCCTATCCTTAGTGGCTTCGAAGGTCTTACGTCAAGACGGAGAGTCGTCGCGTCTAAAGGACGCCTGAGGAGCCCCTTAAAATTATTGTACAGTAATTTGTTTAGTCTTCCACTTCGTTTAATTTATGCCATTTCGTTTCGTTTCGAACTTTTTTGTTTCATTGTCGTTCGTTTGTACAAGTTTCTCACGTCTAAAATTTTACATCCCAAAGGTGTTCTAATAGTTATTTCCCCTTTCAATGGTATCGTTGTGGGTTTCGGCCGGATCGAGCGACCGGAGGCGTACAGTTAACAGGTCGAGACACCTCCTCGTCTCCACCTCCCTTAAACTCCCATCAAAAACCTGAAAAACATTATCCCCTTTCCTTTTTTTTTCCTTCTTTCTTCGAAATACCTAACACTAAGTGGAAATTTAAGGTCCTTGTCGGGGCATTACTCTTCTAAAGACTTCTCTTCGTCTACGGAACTCTTTACCACCGACTAGCGAACCACCGCGACAACGAGGTGACGACGCAAGACGTCTCCGAAAAGGGAGAGACCACCTTACGCAGGAGGAAAACGTTCGGGCAGCCACGAGAAATTCGGCGAGATTATAAGTTTTTTGTATAAATAAGTCTTTCATATAATTCATAGATGGCACACGACTTTCGGTACACCCTGAAACGCCTATCCGACCAATTGTGAACACCTCGAGTGTCGGATTGTTTTCTTCACACACACACACACACACACACACACACACACGAACGCGAGTCAGTGAAGTCAGCGCAGGTTGAGAAACACTGGGATACCTGACATCGGACGGTCCGAGGTGACAGGATCTTCACACACACACACACACACACACACACACACACACACAAACGCGAGTCAGTGAAGTCAGCGCAGGTTGAGAAACACTGGGATACCTGACATCGGACGGTCCGAGGTGACAGGATGACCTCATCCAACGGTAAAGGAAGAAGTCCTATAGAAGGTCTCGGACCCTAACTTGTGTGTAGAAAATACACAGTACGTAACTGTCCCCCTAAGAAATGGCGATCGTGGTGGACCCTTCGGGTCGTTTTCTTCATTGGTTCACTTTATTACTGTGTAACACTAATCCAGACACTTCCCTTTTTTACCCGTGAACACTATCTTTATTACCACCCGTTAACAGGAATATGTTCCACCAGTCTCCCTGAAGGGACCACCAGGTCACCACCTTTTAGTCGGAACGTCACGTTCAAACCCCCAAAACTAGGGACCAGTCCCCAGATTCTAGGGTGTACCACGTCTCGATGACTCGGACACGCGAAACCTCGGGTACGCGAGACCTTGGGTACACAGTGTTAATCTCTCAGACACTAGGGTGTACTGTACTCCATTGATTCCGGGTTTCGTCGGTTCATTTATTTTTTATACCAGTCCCTTTTGGAAAGACTACTCCAAAATCCGACGTGTGGGGTGGGGATTAGGGTGGTTCCCCACCTCGACACACGGTTTGTCTCCGTGTCATTCCCGAGGTGACCAACCTTGTGTTCCTTTTCTTCTCGCACTTCTCCAGTCTGGTCCGCCTCTGCGAAACAACACCCTTCTGGACTCAAGTGTAAAAGAAGAATCTCGTTTCCCTTCCGAAACTTCTCAAAGTCGTCATTTCACTCTAATAAGGTGAATTTATCAGACGAAAAGTGTGACGTAACATTAAAGACAAAATAGAAATGAAATCTATATATCTTTGTGAAACTTTTTGGCATAAGTCACAATATTAGTAAAATGTAAAAGTGTGTCGATACCAAAAGTATTATGTTTGATATCCATATATTTTGAATTTTAGAGACGACCACCCCGTCTCAAATTCTTCAAACTCTCCTCATTTGTTTTAGACACGACTCTCAGTCGTTTGACAGAATCGACAGGGAAGGACGGGGAAGAGAAGGATACAACCGTAATGAGAGATGTGACAGAAGACTGGTGTTCTGAGACCCTAAGTCTCAGTCCCTGACAAAATGGGTAGAATCATTGGTATTACTAATTATGTTCTTGTACCATCTTAGAGTCATTCACAACCTGTCTCACTACCTACCTACCTACCTTTCCGTCTCCTATTCTCTACACATTTGTGGTTACGACTTATTCACTCAGAAATGTCTTAAATCACTGTGAAACGGTTTCTATTCAGTAAAAGTTGAATGTTCAACATTCCGTTTAGTAAAGAGACCGGACGAGTACACATACGGTCTATAATTAACTCGTGGATAACACACGTTCCGTACCACGATCTAGACCCTGTGTTTTATTCATTCTGTAGTATTATCAGGAGTTCGTTGAATGTCACTCATTTCCTCCATTCCAGTTTCGTGTTAGTTATGTGTCAAAACTTTCACAATACATGTGTCCACTTCACATCTAATCCCCGACGTCTACAATTCTTCTGTCTTTCTTCTGAAACTTGACATCCGCAATTTCCCTTCAAAGTACTTTCACTGTAAACTCAAAGTAGAGTTTCCTACTCTCCAAAGGAAGACCCCACTGTCGAGACACTCGGACACGGTTCTAGATCCTCTCGACCGAACAAGAACTGGTACGACACGATCGGGGCCTTCCTACGTTTCGGAAGGTCGTAGGGATGAGAAGGGTCTCGGGTCCCACGACAGCGGGTTCACTTAGGTCTGTCGTGTGGAAGGGTCTGGTACTCGATATCCAGTGATGACTACTCACACGAGACCTTCCACCTACAAGACCTAGTGTTGGAAAGGTTTGGAAGGTTCGTCACAGACACTGAAGGACCATCAGAAATCAAACCCGTGTGAGAAACACAAATATGACACATAAAAGGTTGTGGTCTAGTGTCAGGCAATCGAACAGTCCATTAGTTATACCACTTACACTGGTCGTAAAACTTTCTACATTCTCGAATCTTACCTTTGATAATTTTCCGTAACGTATCATTCCTTTCATAGGGTCCACCGAGTCACCATTCCTGAGACGGATGGTTACGTCCTCTGAGTTCTCTGTATCCAAGTTAGGGCCCCAGTCCCTCTAGGGTGCCTCATTCTTATGACCATGGGGTGAGGTCATAAGAACGGACCTTTTAAGGTACCCGTCTCCTCGGACTCTCCGATGTCAAGTACCCCGTCTTTTCTCAGTCTGTGTTGACTTGGGAAGTAAAACACTTTTGAAATAAGTCAATTTGCATTACACACGTACCATCGGTAGGGAGGTCCACTAGGGAAAGAATCTGAGATCCCCTGTTTGAAGGAACTTTCTCATAACTATGGGATAAACGTACTTTCGCTTTTCACTTTCGACGAGTCAGTACAGGCTGAGAAACACTGTGGTATCTGATAGGTCAGGTACCTTAAGAGGTCCGGTCTTATGACCTCACCCATCGGAAAGGGAAGAGGTCCCTAGAAGGGTTGGGTCCTTAACTTGGGTCCAGAGAGGGTAACTTCCGTCTAAAAAATGGTCGACTCGGTGTTCCCTTCGGGTTCTTATGACCTCACCCATCGGATAGGTAAGAGGTCACCTAGAAGGGTTGGGTCCTTAACCTGACCCCATAGGACGTAACGTCCGTCTAAGAAATGGTTGACTCGATAGTCCCTCACTTCTAAGGTAGAAAGTGTCTTGGTCCTCTCTCGGAGACTACATATGAATTTAGAGAGGTCCCCGAGTGTTTATACATTTAAGTACGGTATTAAATCACCTTAGTCTTTCGTGAAGATACGATCGTATTTGTAAAAAACTTTTGTTCTTAGAAAAAAGCCTCGAGGTGATTTTACAAGAGTTAAGACGTAGAGTACACACACTCGTGTGTTGGAGGGTACTGACCGGTCTCTTTGAGACACAGTCGTGAGACTTGTGGCACGGAGTGACCCGTCCTTTTGTGTTCAGTTTCCTGGTGTTTTACAAGTTCCGTCCCTCAGTTGGTTTCGGAGTGTTTCGGGACCTCGGAGAATTGTGTGGAGGTAAAACAGTCTTAACAAACGTTTAGACACTAAAGACGGTTGTCCTCTAAAATCAGCCAAAGGTATTTGATGACAAAAGATGAGGAATTACAAAGTGTCTTCGGAAGTTTTTGTCCAACACTTTGGTGTCTTCGTGTCGGTTTGAACCCATCTTCGTTCATTACGTGTCGTACAGTAATCAACAAATTAAGAGACTACGTCACTGGTCAACGGTCCCAAGTCATTCCCGTTTCGTAAGAGTACGGACGCACTCTCTGTCCGTACCTGTGACAGTAGTCACTGAAGCTCTGTGCGACTCTTACGTCGTCCAGTCACACTGTGAAAAGGTAAAGTCCGACATTAATACCTCTTATTATGTAACCCTTGTTTCTTATTTGGTATAGGGAAGGATTTGGTTACTCCCGTAAACTTACTATCCCATGTGAGAAGTGATGTGAGTCGTCACGTCCATTATGGTGCACCAACGGGGAGGAAATATATTCTAGGTTTGGTTGGAGTTCTCAATTGTTCGTTTTCTTGTAGTATACTTCACATATAACATATATTCATAGTCAAGTCAAGTCAGTGACTCAACACAGGTTGAAAAACACTGGTACCTGACGTCGTGCGGTCCGGAGAGACCGGTAGTGGTTGAGGGCCTTAAATGAGTCTGAGTACAGGTAACTCAGTCACTACGGTAGGTTGGTAGAGTAGGAGACAGCAGGGGAAGAGAAGGGTGCAAGTTAAAAAGGGTCGTAGTCCCAGAAAAGGTTACTCAGTCAAGAAATAGTCCACCGGTTTCATAACCTCAAAGTCGAAGTTGTAGTCAGGGAGGTTACTTATAAGTCCTGACTAGAGGAAATCCTACCTGACCAACCTAGAGGAACGTCAGGTTCCCTGAGAGTTTCTCAGAAGAGGTTGTGGTGTCACGTTTTCGTAGTTAAGAAACCACAAATCGAAAGAAATATCAGGTCGAGAGTGTAGGTATGTACCGATGACCTTTTTATCGGAACTGATCTACCTGGAAACAACCGTTTCATTACAGAGACGAAAAATTATACGATAGATCCAACTAGTATTGAAAAGAAGGTTCCTCACAGAAAATTAAAGTACCGACGACAGTGGTAGACGTCACTAAAACCTCGGGGGGTTTTATTTCAGAGAGTGACAAAGGTAACAAAGGGATAGATAAACGGTACTTCCCTACCTTGGCCTACGGTACTAGAAACAAAAGACTTACAACTCGAAATTCGGTTGAAAAAGTGAAAGGAGAAAGAGAAAGTAGTTCTCCGAGAAATCAAGACGAAACGAAAGACGGTATTCCCACCACAAGTAGACGTATAGACTCCAATAACTATAAAGAGGGACGTTAGAACTAAGGTCGAACACGAAGGAGGTCGGGTCACAAAGAGTACTACATGAGACGTATATTCAATTTATTCGTCCCACTGTTATATGTCGGAACTGCATAACGAAAAGGATAAACCTTGGTCAGAAAACAAGATACAGGTCAAGATTGACAACGAAGGACTGGACGTATGTCTAAAGAGTTCTCCGTCGAGTCCACCAGACCACACACGTCGGATTGACTGCAGACGAGTTGTAGCGGTTGGAAGAGATCCGTCTCGACTGGATCTCTACCGGTAAGAACACGGTAACGGAGTTCAGACGTAGACCTAGACAGGTGTCCTACACAATCTATGGGGACCAGAGTCGTCTATTCCGTTGGACAGAGTAGGTAAGATGTGATAGAACATAGGTTCTTCGACCCCTCCCACTTACACTCGTCGCTCCCTCAGACACAAGAATGTGAGGGACATTCCTTTACAAACAAGTAGGAACTCCTCATCCTAGTAGATACATTTATAAACCTTGGTTTCGGTGTCTATTGACTCGTTTCGACCGGACTGACTGTCCAAACAGGGAGTAGCACTGTTTGAGTGTCTAAGGTCATATGAATACAGTAATTTCTGTTTTACAAAAACAATGTTTCTAATTCGACTCACTGATTCTTGACCTACTTGTCTCCGACCTACCTGGATTTTCTTGACCTACAGACGTCACACAACACTCTTAAGTATGCACCTAAACATGACTTGCGAAGAAACTGCAAACGGTCTGCAATTACCCAATTACCGAAGGGACTATCGAGTCAACCATTTTTTAGACGGACGTTACGTCCTATGGGGACAAGCTAAGGACCCGACCCTTCTAGGTGACCTCTTTCTTTTCCGATGGGTGAGGTCATAAGACCGGACCTCTTAAGGTACCTGACATATCAGATACCCCAGTGTTTCTCAGCCTCTACTGACTCGCTGAAAGTGAGTGAAGTAATTACCCAATTATCTGAAGAGACCACCGAGTCTGCCATTTCACAAACAGATGTTATACCCTCTGGGTCCAAGCTGGGGATCCAGTCCTTCTAGGGGATCTCTTCCTTTACCGTTGGGTGCGGTGATGAGAACGGACCTTTTAGGGTACCTACCTCCTCGGACCATCCGAAGTCAGGTACCCAATTATGCAATAGAGTCCTACACTGACACCCTTTCTTCCTTGAGTATTTCCGGGGTAAGTGAGTTAAGTGAAATAGTGAACCACCTTTTCCTCCCCACACAAGACATACGATACACCAGTAATTAGATGTGGCATGAAAAAGGAGAGGGGAAGCACCGCAGTCGAAACGTGTCTTTTCAGTCACGAACACTTGTTACCGTCGGAAACAAAACCCCTGGGACATGGAAGGATCACATAGACGATGAATCCTGTCACAGGACCAGACCTGTTGTCCACCCCGACCCACGGAGGTCTACCGTCGACGACTGTCACAGGTGTGGGGTCTCCCCGACGGTCCGATTTTGACGTCCACTATCGAATACCACTTACCGCTCCCTAAGGACTAGAGACTTCTAAATCGAAGTCCTGGTCTCTGGTCCGAACTAGAGAGTTCTCGAAAACATATCGTCTCAAAATAATTTCATATTTTTCCCTGTCTCTTTCGAAGACTGTATCTGTAGTCTTCCCCCTCTTCTCTCACTGGGGTAGGGATCTGAATCGTTCCCTTAATATATGAAATTAATCAATAATCTTATTTAGTTCTTACAGAGTTCCAACATTTCTAGAATGATCTGAGTGAGGGTATTAAATGTAAAATTCTATTGTCCTAATCGGTCTACCAAAAGTCCTTCCTCTTTGACAGGAGTTCGTCCTATGTAACAACAATATATTAGGAAGTCAAGTCAAGTCAAGTCAAGTCAAGTCAGCGAGTCAGGACAGGCTGAGAAACGCTGAGGTACTTAGCGTCATGTCCCAAATTTGACAAACAACATATTAGTAGTCAAGGCCCGAATTTCTTTTTTTGCAAAATACACTGTTTCTGATTCCTTACATCTCTTTTTTTTTAACAGGAGAGGAGAAGGAACTCTTAAGAGGTCTGGGCAAAGA